>OV651823.1:3908273-4508273 GCA_927349885.1 Psylliodes chrysocephalus | reverse complement strand
TCTGCCCCAGAACACCCAAATCAAAATCACTTCCAAACTCTCGAAATAAAAATCTCGTAACCCAACAGGTGGTTCCCGTGAATATAAACAAAATTTCTTTTAATCTCGGATATATATCGGGGAGAAAACCGTCTGCACTAATTACACCAGTAATATTTTAAACTGTGTAGAAAGTAAACGTTCAAATTTAATTGAAAAGCAAAATTTGTTTAACAAATTATTAGGAACAGCAAGAATTTCTTTAAACTTATTTGAGTTTCTTCGTGTTTTTTTCGTGTTTTTTCGTGTTTTTTTCCGTGTTTTTTTCGTGTTTTTTCGTGTTTTTTTCGTGTTTTTTCGTGTTTTTTCGTGTTTTTTCGTGTTTTTTCGTGTTTTTTCGTGTTTTTTGGAATTTCTTCAAATTTTGTTTATTTTTTTTTCGAATTTCTTGAATTTTGTAAGAAATATCCTTTATAAAGTAAACACATTTTTTTCCTTTATAAGTCTAATTATTTAAAATGTTTCACTTTTCTAAGAAATATATAATCTATGATATGATTATTGTAATGTATTTTTTTGGAATTTCTTCACTGCAGCATGTATTTTGTGCTTTAGACATTTATTAGTTCTGAGTTTGTGAGGTGGGAAGGGTGGATTGCCCCACATTAGTTAGATTTCACTAGACCCATTGTACAGTCTTCAGAGGCAAATGTGCCAAACGATGTGCAACTTACTTACTATAGTCGAATATTCAACGTCTCCATGGGATTTGATAGCTTTTTCCAAAGTGAATCTCTTCATAGCCAAAAGTGTTAATTTGACGTTTAAAAATGTATCTAGTGCCTAATAAATCTATTATAATTTAAATATATTCATAAAATTGCGTGTACTTGTGCCATAATGGTCAGTGGCTCCAAGAATACGTGTAGCTTCAAGAACAGAACTAAGAATAAGTCTAAGGTCAAGTCAAAGAACATGATCAAAAGCAAGTCCAAGAAAAGATCCAAGAACAAGTCCAAATTCTAACTTCAAGAATTCCAAGGACAAGTTCAAAAACAAGTTTGACTTCCTACTTCAGTACCAAGAACGAAGCTAACTACCTCACGAATGATATGCCCAACATAACTCCAATTCTAGATTCAGTAAACAACTGTAAGCTGTAATGAGCTCTAGTAAATCACTCCAGCCGCAGTAAGCAACTATAAACTACAGTAAGCAATAGTAAGTTCCAGTTCTAGTAAACAAGTGTAGTCGCAGTAAGCTCTAGCAATATCAAGTAAAGTACATAGTACTAGCTGCAGTGAACAAATAAAAACTGTAAAAACTTTTTAATCTATTTTTTTAAATGTATCATATCATGTTAGATATAACACTTTATTTTATCTATTAATTCCTTTTAGGATACTTTTGACAGTGAAAACAGAAACAGTGCATCTATTATTAAACGATTTCCTTTTCCCGATGGATTTTTTAATCCACAAGAGACTCCTTCCTAAAGGCTTGTTTGTTAGTTTTGATGGATGTATCTTGCCAAATTTTTGTTATTGTAAGCATTAATCCATGTTTCATCTAAATAAAATACCTGTGTATGCTGATTCCTTGCGTCCGCCCTTTTTCTTAAATAAGCTTATTTCCACGCAATAATATCATCTTTTTCTGTTTTTATAACGAAAATTTAAATTATGGAATATGTTTTAGATGAAAATATGATATATTTCGAAGAGTAGGGAGGGCTCTTTTCTATTTCTGAGCCTGGGCCTAGTGCAGCTTAAGTTTCTTGGGGCAACCCACACTACATACGTTACATATACAGACACGACAGTCTTAGATTTGTTGATATTCGTATTTCCCATTCCTTGTACTTTCGCCATTTTGTAAATTTCGTATGGACTAAAAGAACAGTCCATGCATAGTTGAAAGCTCGAGGTAATAGGAACAATAAAAATATGCTTAGCAGGCCGGTGAAAAAAATGCAATAAAACGAGTATTAAGTATTTACCCTTTGGGCCAGAAGTTATACACTCCCGAGAATATATATTATTATAATGGGTAGAACGAATAGGGATAAGAGCAGAAGAAATAAAACATAGTGGCTTCCAACAGCCGACCAACAAGACCTCTTTTTCAAATTCGAAATGCTCCGCTCCGGAAATCAAGTAATCACTGTCTCTGTTTACCTGCAACCAAAGAGCGCATGTTGTAAACCATGGGCGTACTCGAAACACAACCCCTGTAATAAATAGAGAGACAAAAATTTAATTATTTTATCTTCTTTTTTTATAATTCATAAGATACTGGGAATTAAGTATAAACAGTAGGTTGAAAGCCATCATCATAGCCTTCCTAAAAACATAACACATGGATATAAAATTTTAAATTATTGTCAATAATTGTGTTAATGAATTTTAAACTTACGTCAGAAAAAAATTGAGAAACATTTATTGGTTTTTACTTCTATAGACAATTTAGGGAAACAAGAAAAAATGTTCCTTTTAGTTTTTTTGGTATGAACGTAGGTGTCGTAATATATTCTTCTATTTTTAAATACTTATTTTTAAAAATACTAAAGGTATAACAAGAAAAGAAATGTATAAAAGTATGAAGTTGAATTAAATATATGAAGAAATAAGACGAAATTAATATTTTCTACAGTATGATGTCCTTGCCAAAGTATTCATTCTTGAAGGGAAATAGCAAGTTGATATTCTACAAAATGTCATGCAGTTTAATAGCAATAGTAAGACAAGTTCTATCTCATAAGAACATTTCTCGTTTCTTTCAAGCTCTCTACAGCACTTTACTTTTTCTTGTTTAAAATTTTCAATTGCTTATTATAACTAAAAATTTAAACATCAAATTTTGAGCTAGTCAAAAAGTTAACTATATAAATATATTAATATATCATTTATATAAAACTTATTATAAATTAAAGCTGCAAGAAGTTTTGCCAAATTTGATGCTTGAATGTGGATTTCGAAGTGATGCAGAACTTTATAGCAAGATTCTTTTTGGTGAAATGTATAATAAACTCTTTTCCATTTGTATAAAACTTTTTGGAACATATTTTTTGTGGTAACCTACAGCAATTTTTTATATTTCAGACAACAGGCAAATCATTATTATACTAGATCTAAAGCTAAACAATGGCGCAAAAAAAAGGCGCAATAGTAATCTATACTAAGAGTTGATATTTTTATAGATTTAGCTGACAAGCGTTGATACAATGAATCCAAAGTATCAGTATAGTAGAGCTCTCTTTCTTTGTATAAAAAAAAAACTATTCAACGGACAGCAATCGTGATAATTTTCATTTAGTCAGATTTTTCTGTGGTTACTTCTGGAGATAAGCGTTTTTGTTTGAAAAACTGTCAAAGAAAAAATTAAACAAACGTTTTATATATTTTTGAAATCATGCCTTAAAATGTTTTTATTTGATATCACACGATGGCATCAAAAAAATTTTAACTTCCAATTTAACTCCCATCCCACCCCCAACATTTACTTTTTTAGTTTACACCTAATTTGGCACACTGATTACTTCAAATTTTAATAATGGTGTGTGTCAAATAGTGAGTTACAACTTATAAGTAGATATTGTTATGTTTTTATTAATGGTAATGTAAATTTACTTTAAACCCTACGTTGCATATAATGAATTTAGTTTAATTTTTACTTTATATCCGGCTAGCTAAATTTATTGTATATCTTTAATATTATATACCTGATAATAAATAATTTACTGTTATATATGTTTACATTTTATTTAAACTCTTACCTCAGGATTAGCAGCAAGTTCATTTACTTTTTCAGTAACCCTCGTAACAGAACATTGAATTTAGCATATGGCTTATTACAGATAGTGAAAGGTAAACAACACACAATACTTTATTGTAGACAAAAAAAATCCTATGGGAAAATAGGTTAAATATATGTCTAATTCATTCATACTCAACACTCATACTTGCCTAGGACGACTATAAAACTTAAAATTAATGACAAAAAAATTAAGTTGGCAATATGTACATGACAAAAATGTCTATTTGGGACCAACAGATCATTGACATTTATTAACCTCCAAATATTTTGACTTTTTACGATTGTACAAATGGAATAAAACTTATTAAAATTAAAGAATAATAATGCCAATAATTTAAACTGGTAAGTAATTTAACTAATTAATTTGGTACCTTTTTAAGTAGTAGTTCAAATTCACATTTATGAATCACTTTGTTGTTCTTTTCATTTTGTAGGTCAAAAATCCATAATACTGCAATTATTCTTGATATTAATTTAAGGAACTTCAAGAATATCTCAAACTGTTTCAAAAGACACCTCCAATTGTTCAATTCTCCGGCTTGTCTTCATGACGTCACAGGTATGTTTTAATTTTCACTTTTATTATGTAAATTTTACATTTTTGAAACTTTATTCTAGGTTCTATATTAATATTTTCTATCACTATAACAATATTAAATTCTACTACCTTTCTGTAATAAGTTTTACATTAATATTTCTTTCTTTTTAGAGCAACGAAATTTGCGTGGCATCATCCACAAAAATTCTTGCCAAACTCCTCTATACTAGCTTTTGTTTTATCAACAGAAACAAAAGAAAAATTGGATCCAACGGCTTAAAATTATGTTTAACCAATCAGAACAAAAGTCTTCTAGTTCTTTTATATTTAATTGATTCTCTTTTAATGGTAAGTGAGTTTATTTTAAATGTACATTAAATAATTTTTCGAACAATTTCTTTTAAATTTTTACAACAGTTATTTTCATATCTGTGTTGCCAATTTTAAATAATTTGAATTTTTATGTCACATAATTTTAGGTTGGTACCTTGTTAGTTTATTTTTTTAAAGATTTAACAACCTTTTTTGATATACAGGGTGTTAAAATTTTATCATCCAATTTTTTTTTGAATCTGTATTTATTTATTATAATTAATTACGTTTTTAGATTATGATGATGTTCATATGCCAAGGATTACTGGAATATTGTTTGCTGTTAATATTTTGTTGCCTGAAATGAAATTATAGCACCCTTTTGTTGCATTTACTTTAAAATATAAGGTCAGTTTCCTTTTCTTTACATATATAACAATAGATTTATTTATTATATTGGCTTCGCTATAGCCTTAATAAATATTTTAAAGTTTTCAAGAGATAATTGTATGTAATGGTTTCATTGTATCATGCTCACATTTTCTTTACATTACAATATTTATACATAACTAGTGAGTTAGGACGTAAAACTAGTAATTAAGAACTGAAAACTCACTAGTTTGTTATTGGGTACTTTATTTTGTTGTTCAAAATTTAAAAACCCTGCCGAGTTACACCTCTGTCTGGATAATTAAAAAACTAGTTGTTCTTTCTGTCTGTAGATCGCATCCTTCAAGGTCCATGTTCCGCCTGGGTATCGGTCAGATTTCAGATTTACTCGTTCGAGCAGGTGCAGGCCAGTTGAAGGCTTTAACGCGAAAGGCCTTAAGGCCGCTATTCGCTCTTGCGGTGCAGCTTCCCGCATTGACAGGTATCTTTTTGTGGTAAATTATTTGAGAATCCGTGGCAGGTGCAAAGTGTATGTCATGACTCGCCCGACTTTATGTATCTTCTCTTTTATGTTGTCGATTCTTTTTTCGAAGCGGTGAAACTGACTTGGTTGGAGGGTAAAAAGTGTTAAGAATTTTTTTTTGGTAGCCGAAATTAAAGGATTTTAAATTGCTGGTTGTGCAAGCGACAATTTTTTACGGGAAAATATGTATAATTTTGGATGTAAATTATTCTGAATTTGGTTTAATTTCAGTTGGATCAACATTGTGCACAATGTTTGTGAAAATAGCCAGTCATTTTTTAAAATGATTACAGATAATTTTCCTCAATGATGATGAATATTGAAAACAGTTCAGTTGCTCCACTTTTGTGATATAACACAACTAAATAGTATTGCAATTAAAAAAAAATGGAATTGAATTTCTACCTTTTCGTCAGAGTTGAACCGTAAACATAAATAAACAAAACCTTCGCTGATGTAAACAAGCATTTAGCATTTTTCCCGTAAATTCCGCCGCTGCAAATATGTATGTTAATTTCTGGTATTTCTGTTACAGGCTATATGGTGTCATGTTTATCGCGGTAGATGTCAGCACTGGTTGAAAGGTATGTAGATTTTTTTACTTTTTAAACTCTTCCAAAAATCATCAAGATTTAAATTCCACTGCAATATAAACGAAAGTTTAAACTTTAATCAAAATACTTAATAGGTTTACTTGAAAAACATTATATTAACAAAAACTACTTCATACAATAACAAATATTCTGTAGCTATACTATCGACACAATATTTTGTTACAACAAAACACTTTTTGTTATTTGAATGAATTAAATTATTGTTATTTGGGAAAAAATTTTCATAATTGTAAATTCACAAATAAAATTGTTAAAAAATTATAATACTTTTGTAAATATAAATACAACAAATTATTTTGTCCTTAACACAACTTCTTTTGTTCTAAAATTTTGATTTTAGTTCATTAACAAGTTTTTTTTTATATCCACATGGATATTAGATATTTTACTACAAAACGAAAAAATATACCATTGCTTTCAACAGAACGAATATATTTTATATCCATTCCACCTTTGCACAAATTACTATTGTTATTTTATTAATATTTTTTGTAACTAATATTTAGGTAAATTTTTGATATATGCGCAAGACTTCAGGACGTGATAGCTCGTCCAAAAATATAAAAAAACGTTTTTATTAACTTACACTCTAAAATGCACCTTTTTCGAGATACAGGGTGTTGAAATTGAAAAAAAAAATTCTACGCCACTGGAAAAAGTACGGTTTTGAGACGCTCATTTGAACCGCCAGTGTTTTCTACACAAAAAAGGTACTCTTGGTCATACGCTCTAAAGTCACCCGTTTTCGAGAAAAATCAAATTTTAATATTGAAATAAATTTAAAACCTACTTGATGAAACAAGCGTCTGCAGACTGGAACGTTTATGAAATACAAGAACTAGAAATTAAGTAATAATGATACTTTTATAGTTTTTAAATCATATATTTATGTGATTCCATTAAATTACAATGTAGGTATCATTTAATATGATATGATAAAATTTTGTTTGCAATTTATTTTTGTTTAATTAAAAAGTAATAATTCGTAAATATTTGTAATCAAATGTTATATATTAGTATAAACGATTTCAAACTTATATCAATATGTGCTCGGTGGCGCAGAGCGTACAGTGGTCAAAATTTGGATAGTGTGGATAGCAAAGTTGGTGGTTCGAGCCCCGAAACTTTTTGTTTTTTTTTGTTTATTTTTCCTTAAAAAAAATAAAAAATATTATTGTTTTATTATTTCACAGTCTTGGTAATTTAAAATGTTTAGTTTTTAAAAAGCATATACTTATTTGTTCTCATTGCACCAGTGAGGCAAACACAGGCTAGTCTGAGAAATAATCTAACTTATTGTTAAATTTGTCTAGAACCAATCGACAGAAAAAAAAAGTCACCGCCATTTTTTATTATTTTCGAAAAAACTCACTAACTCATTTGCCTAAACTAAATAAAAAAATCTCATAACGTTGGCTTTTTGGAGTCTCAAAACTAATGTTATAAAATTATAATTCGAATTGAACTTTTTTAAAAAAAAAAGATAAAAACAAAAATACTGTTCAAGCTTCCTTTGTAACTTCCTGCTATGATTTTTAATATTTAATGAAATATTCAAGCACTTATATTACTTTATATTCACTTGAAAAATATATATTAAGTACCACCAGAAAAAACAATAAGGTTCATATTATAACGATTTAACATGTTTAAACTTAGAAGTAACATACAATTACCAATTTAGGAAAGTGGTTGTACTAATTTATGTGGTGTACGAGACATTTTTAAATAATTCTTTTAAATTTTGAAAGTAAAAATGATCTACTTCTATATAAGCAACAATTTTCTAGTAATGTAGTTTTGTGAAAAAGATAACAAAACCTAGTATTGTGATTATGGTCAATTACAAAATTTAAAAAGTATTTTTATTGCAAAAAACGTATAAAAGATTTTCAGCAACATTACAAGCATCAATATTATTGACTTAAAAAGTCTACTGCAACCTTTCCCAAGTTTTAAGTTAGCCAAAATTCTAACTGCCCTCTTTTGTTGTAGAAACACAGTTTGACTATGTGTACCACCCAAAAAAATGCTGTCATAGGTATATAAAGAAAACAAATTTCAATAATAAGTTGTTATAACTGTATATTTGTTTACTACTTTATGTTTAATTCGACTAATTTTACCACAATGTACAGTTCATCAAATTTCTAGAGGTGTTCGACGCCCAGACAGAGAACGCACTACGTGTGACTAGGATAGCTATTGTACAGTCTGCTAAACAAGTTATTTTAAATAGTTTTTAATATTTTTAGGTAATTAAATTTTAAAAGTGTGAAATAGTTTAGGGATTAAATTGGTCTGATTGGACTTTCTTAGAACGTTTTTAAAAGCAGCTAAAGATAGTATGTAGAATTGAAAATAATTATTATGCCATAAAAGGTGTTTTGGAATTCCTTCAACCTTTTGAAATTGAGTCAGAAAATATAAATTTTATAGGATAGCGGAAAATACCTATAATTTTTTTGTAGGCCTTTGTAAATCGTGGAAATAGTTTATATTTTATTTCTACCTTATTAAGGAAAATGGTACCTATTATTAATAACGGTTGTTTCTGAAACATTACTAAAATTTTCGAAATTTTGTTTTTCTACAAAATAATAAACTATACTATTTAGAAAAAAATTTATTTCTCTTATAATTTTATAAAAAATAACAGGGGAATATTTACATTTCTTGATCTATTAAACAAAACGATAAATTATCTCGACGAATGACACCATGTTCTAGTACGGAAGCTAGCTTTACATTTTTGTTGGTGGTTTCATGGGTTTCATATCAATTTTTTGTAATTGTAGTTTACACGTACATATACCTCTTAACACTTGTTTGCTTTATTAAAAAAGTGTGTTGTTGTGATTTACGTCGAAATAAGTCAAAAACAACTTGAAACCCCATATAAAATCAAAAAGGAGAAACGGAAAAAAATTGAGCCTGTAAATGAACACAACTCAGAAACAAAAATAGCTATCTAATAATAAAAAAATAAAATTTGATTCTTGTGCATCTTCGTTTTAAAAATAGATAATACTTTTTTGATCTTAGGTACAGATATAATTTTAATGGTCTTCCGAAAAACTTTCTTCAGTTTCCATATCAGATTCAAAATCAGTCTCACTGTCACTGTTTAAGTTAATTATAAATCTATCAGTTGCCTCATCCAAAGTAACTTCTCTGTCATAAAATTTAGATTCCCACATTTTAGCATTATTACAACGAGATTGCCACTCCTCTTTAGAAAACGTATCAAAAAAGTCTTCACACAACAGTTGTACGTCTTGCCTCTTAAATGTAGTGTTGTTACTAGCTACATATTGTTTCAATAATGACCACACTAATTCGATCGGATTAAGATCGGGATGATACGGTGGCAAACGCAAACAACTAAAACCATGTTCATTTATCATTTCTTCAATTGCATACCTCTTAAATCGTGACTTATGCAATAGCACTAATCTGTATAATTGCGTTTTGAGCATATCCTCTTCGTAAGCAATATTATGATTCCTTAACCAATCCTGCATGTCAGCTTTTTTAGAAGTTGACGTTGGTACTTTATTTACCTGGACATTATGGTAAGGAGCATTATCAACAATAATGACGCTTCTTGGAGGGAGGTTCGGAAACAGCTTTTCTTTCAACCATTTAGAAAAATTATTAAAATTCATTTCATCGTGGTAGTCTCCACTTTTGGTTCCAGATTTGAAAATTAACCGGGCATTCGGAATAAAGCCCATTTCACCTCCTGCATGGACAATAATTAGTCTATCACCTTTATTAATTGGTTTCTTTAATCCCTCATTTGAATTATCACTCCAAGCTTTCTGGTGTGTGTGGGAGGCATGAATGTATGTTTCATCTAAGTAGACAATTGGACGGCCCTCTGCTCGATAACTTTTTAAACGAATCAGTCTAAACGTAGCTTTTGAATATCAAACCTTTCCATTAATATTTTTCTGTTTGTTTTTGTTTTCCGCCAACGAAATCCTAGCGACTTTATTATTTTTCTTAAACTTTCATAGCTTCCTTTGTACCCTGTAGCTTCTCTAAATTTAGTCAGAATTGTTTTTAATGTTGGAACAATATTTTCCGAGATTAACATGAACAGATTATTTTTTTTTAAAATACCTTTGTCAGCTTCATCTATATCATTAACTGTTTTTGGTTTTTTAATGGTTTTTCTTGGTGATGAAAATTCCGATATCTCACGGTTATCGATTCTTTTTTTCTCTCCAGAAATGCGGACGACATTGTTTTTAGATACTCCTGTGGCTGCAACAACACGATCATTTACATTTTTAAATGGTATTGAAGGTGAATTAAAGTTTCCTTCTCTTCTCATAAACTCTATAACATTGGCTATTATTTCGCGAGATTGACTGTTAATCACGCGGCCTCTTAATTTGCTATTAAACTCCATACTTAGGTTCTATTAAACTGTAATGAGCAAAAAACACAAACGAAAATAAAAGAAATGTTTTAGCGAAATTTACATCTGACATTTACGTCTGAATAAAATAGTGAAATACTTGATGCGCAGAGTGTACTTTCATTGCGTAAATCCGTCGGCCCCGCCAACCGATGCCTCTCAGTAGTGCTTTCTCTGTCTAGCCGTCGAAAGCCTCTAGAAATTTGATGAACTGTAATTGTACATGGTCCGACCAGTTCAAGTGGCTTTAATTTTAACGACTAAAAAATTTAGAGACCAATTGATTAAGTTGTGCACACAGGCAAATGCTTTCAAGAGAGATAAAAACACCTATAGTGCAAGTTTACCTTTATTCTAAGTAGTAGCAGATTTAAAGTTTTTGAAATCCATGTTGGTTATTAACAATAATAATGTTTGAATTCAAAAATGAATTCAATCTTCTAGATATAGCTATTTCAAATATCTTTAAAAAAGAAAATTAATTAGTATATAATTTCTTACAAGTAATGGATCATCTCTTTTGAAAAGAGGCGTTATTACTATTACAAAAATTATCTCCGAACGAAACTATATTATTACTATTATCTATTTTTTTGTTGGAGGTCTCTTACTGCATACCGAAAGAAATAAACTAGCGTGAGCGTTGATCGTAAAAACGCTAATAGCCCCGACTTACGATCGTATATCAATTTCAAATTGTTGAAAATATCAGTTAGAGTTAAGATAGCGTTGGAAAAAGGTGGATTTCATTTGTCAATTTCAAAGTATTACCACTTTTAAAGATAAACAAAATTTGTATAGTCTTCAAATTAAGATGGCATCGTGCTAGAAGTTAGATATATCCTGTTTGCGTATCAAAAAACTCGTAAAGTAAATTGAAAAGTGTTACATTTGAGATAATATTGTTGACTGTTTTGTAAGATATGAGGCTGAGAGCTTAATTGAGACGTTGTTGAAACTGGTGTGTTTGCGTGTGGGCGGTTTTCGAGTTTTTGTGATATAGGGAAATATCAGTTTTGAAAACGATTATTTTTCTGTTTCTTTTGATGTATATTCTTCTTGAAATACAAATATTTTCGATTTACAAGATGGCATCAAATACTGACGATACACAGTGGGCCAGAGTCACCCTAGAATGTTGAAAACAGACAATTTTTAATTTATTTTTTCTCGTTAATATTTTTATAGATATTTTTCGTTCGAATCGTCTACTTTGATAGTTTGTACAAGGAATTACAGTAGTTTTCATTAAGAGCAAACCGAACACCTTGAAAAATTTTAAAAGCATTTTATGACTTTATTTTTAGTCCGATTTTTGTGAAATTTTTAAGAAGTACTAACAATTACCAAACTTAGGGTGGAGAAACCTTGATTTTTTTTTAAAACCATCGATAAATATTTATTTTGTTAATTTTTAAACGGAAAATTAAAAAAAAGAAGTTTCCGCGCCATTCAGTATTAAATCTATGAAAAGTTGCTGCTTTTGTTTTAATAAATATCAAGTAGTTTTTAAATAAAAATGCTTTCCTACCTGTTCCTGAAATGTATCTGCAGAGTGCTGCCATATCTTGCTCCCAAAACAATACTTCTTATGAATAAAAAGGCCGCAACTTTTCACTTGCATCTTTGTAGTGGCACAAAAATCTGCTATGTCATACGTTTCATGAACTTTGCCGTATTTTATATATATAACCTTTGCTGTAAACTTAAAATATAAGAAGGATTTTATTATTGGAAGTTGTCGTGTTAAGTTTACATAATTTTCCAAAATTGGATGCAGTTATGAGTAATTTTCTTTCCTCCATCCAAATAGATGTTGATTTTTGTAAACGTGTCTTTTTCTTTAACTCTATAATTTGTTCATCTGTTAATTTTAGTTTTGCTAATATTAAATTTTCCGCTTCGACGTATTCTTTTTGTTCAGGTTGTTCTAGAAAACCATCTTTTTGTTTTTTCTAAATTCATGACGCCTTTGTTTTTTATATGCAGACATTTTAGCATATGCTTTTTTTTTTCTTTATTTTTCAGTGTACTTTTGTGTAATAGCCTAGTTTATGTCTACATGGAGTATTAAAGTAATCTGTACCTACCTAAGATCCTCGACGCGAATAATGAATTCTTTTACCTCTAACAAATTTGCATATGATAGAGTTAAAACTGCTCTGCTAAATTGTTGTACGTATTGAAAAACAAACTGTTTAAACGGAAAGTATTAATGTCAGATCATAAATAGTGCAAAATATAAAAACACTTATCTATATATGTAATAAACTATTTAAAATCGGTTAAAGCATTTTTTAAAAAGTAATAAAAAATTTAACACTATGTATCTTGAAAAAAATAATAATAAAACATTCCGTATATTATATAGAATCCTCTACGAAAGTTTACTTGAAATAACTATTTTCATTTATGTCTTCATTATGTTTTCTCACTCTACGATACAAAATTACCTACTTCAGCATTTAATTAAGAAGTAACCATTACTATCCCAATAAAATGTAAATAACGACCGGGTATATATTCAAAAAAGATGCGAGAAATCAAGAAATAACTATAACAAATTGAAATTAAGCTCCAACTAATGTCTACATCTTTCCCAAACACATCTCCTGACATCCCAACAAATTTATTTCTTAATAACCGTGGACAGATATACGAAATTTCCCAAAGAATTAACTGTTTCCAATTAAATCCGGAAATTTATTTTTTCCTTAACGTTACGAAACAAATTAAAACAAAAAAGTAAAAAACATTTCGATTTTTTACGGTCGGAAACATTGGTCGATTCGTTGTCTGTCAAATCTTCTGTATCGTAAGTTTTAA
This sequence comes from Psylliodes chrysocephalus, assembly GCA_927349885.1. Lineage (NCBI taxonomy): Eukaryota > Metazoa > Arthropoda > Insecta > Coleoptera > Chrysomelidae > Psylliodes > Psylliodes chrysocephalus. The sequence goes on along the minus strand of OV651823.1, from coordinate 4,494,846 downwards.
ACATGATAATGATCGGAAGATCTTGTTTGGATACATCGGCATTTTTCTTCAAATATATCTGATCGAAAGAGATTTTTAAGGATATGATTAACCAAGTGCGAGTCGAATAATGTTTCGTACAGTAGGTAGTTGTTGATACTAATTATGTTCATAGATTTAATCACACAGTCGAGTGAGTTTCGATCCTGTTAACTGGATCGAAACCTAGGGGACCCACTCACTTCACTCCTCTGAATGATCTTTTATATCAATATCAATTGATTTGTATGCTATGCTATCTAAGAGGACATTAAGGATGACAAATCATTATTTAAACAGAGTGTTGCTGAAGGCTTGCTCCTGTTATGTCAACTGTTTGTATATATTTATTGTGTGCGCATTCTGTTGTCTCTAATGTCTTGTAAAAGTTATTTTAGTCTCCTAATTAGATGACTAAGGGACCTTCTCCAATCAAGCGGGTAGTCATCTCTTATGCAGCCTGTATCTGTTTCGCGATTGTCATTATTTTAAAAGAAGATGAATGATAATCTGAAAAGTAGTCAAATTTTTGAATTTTCCTTCATTTTTCACCATAATCTAGCACTTTGTGTAGTCTGGCGTGTCTTCTGTTAATCATATTTCTCGTATTCGGTAAGATTCCTAAAGCCTCCTTTAGACGGAGATCATAGTGACGGCCAGTAACGGCGACTAGAAGTGGCAGTGGTCGAGTGAAATTACCGAATAGTAGAACAGTAAAGGCTTCTATTCAAAAGTTCTAGAGGCAACCAGTTGCTAGTTTGTTTGAAATGAAAATGATACATAAGTAGTACCTCCCTCTCTAGCTACTGCTAGGTCGTCATCCATTACACCTTGTGGTGGAAAAGGAGGCTATGACGCCGACATATAGACTGTTCATTAATGCATTTAGATATGAACTTTCGAGAAAAGGACAGCACACAATGAAATTAAAACAAAATATGTCATTTTTGTAATTTTTGATATTAAAATATCAAAAAGCCTAGGAAATAGGGAAATACAAAACGAATCTATCTATTATACAGACAGTTCGAAAATATCAGGAGCTGGGATTTACCATGTGATCTCTAGGAGGACAATTAGTCTGAACCTAGCGTCACTAACAACAGTCTTCCAGGCTGAAATAACAGTCTTCCAGACTACCCATAAAGTACTAAAAAGGGTAGAAGTACAATCTAAGATAATATTTGATTGCCAACTGTCTCTCCAGGCCCTGGCAGAACATAATCAGGTCACTTTTTAAATAGGTGCCGGGACATGAGACATGAGGGAGTGTTTTAAAACGAGAAAGCAGATCTAGCCAAGAAGGAAGCAGAAAAAACTCTAATTGAACCAAAACTCAAATGTGGTATTTCATTTCAACATTTTCAACATGTTAAATGGGTGCTAATGGAACATATAAATAGGGCTCTGATTGGAACTTCCTGGACGTAGACAGTACAAAATATTCATAGAGGGTCCATCCAAGAGCAGACAAAAGCAAACTAAAGGTCGTAATAAGACTCTGTATGGGATACTGCGTCCTTAGAAAACACGTATATCTCTTAGGGATACCTGATGACTCTCTTTATTGAATATGTAAGGAGGAACTCCTATTCACATACTATGCCACTGTCTGAATCTTAAATGGGAACGAGAATGGCACTTTGGGGTACAATATCCACAAACTAAAGGCCGTAATAGGACTCTTTATGGGACACTGCAGCCTAAGAAGACACCTAAATCCGTTAAGGATTCATTAGTATTGAATATGTGAAGAGGAACTCATATTCACATACTATGCTACTGTCGGAATCTTAAAAGTTAACGGGATACTTCGGGATATAATATCCGGAACCTGAATAAATCGCAAAAGCGCCCATCAGACATATTCTTGAATTCATCAAGAAACTTAGTGGCAGTCAGTGTCCAACTAGACGTTGATGCGGAAGTACCTCGGTATACAGGTCAGTAAAGGGATAATAATAACTAGTAGCCACTATTTTCTAGTGCCACTGTCCCCGTCTGCAGAGGGCTTTAGCTCTTCGTTGGGATAAAGTCTCACATGGTCAAATGTATCTGCGGCTTTCAGGTAAATTAGGTCTAGAGCACTGGTGGGTTCCAGGTCCTTAAATATGATGTCGTTATAAATGTACCTGTTAGATGTTTCGTTAGATGTTTCGTTAGATGTTTCGTTGGTTGTTTCGTTAGATGTTTCGTTAGATGTTTTGTTAGATGTTTCGTTAGATGATTCGTTAGATGTTTCGTTAGATGTTTCGTTAGATGTTTCGTTAGATGATTCGTTAGATGTTTCGTTAGATGTTTCGTTAGATGATTCGTTAGATGTTTCGTTAGATGTTTCGTTAGATGTTTCGTTAGATGTTTCGTTAGATGTTTCGTTAGATGTTTCGTTAGATATTTCGTTAGATGTTTCGTTAGATGTTTCGTTAGATGTTTCGTTAGATGTTTCGTTAGATGTTTCGTTAGATGTATCGTTAGATGTATCGTTAGATGTATCGTTAGATGTTTCGTTAGATGTTTCGTTAGATATTTGGCATGTCGTGTCAATTTTTTAATCACGGTTTGTGTTTCTAAAATTCCAAACTTGATAATTAAATGAAATCTAGCTTATTTAATCTAGATTTAACCAAATTTTAGCGTGTTGAATATCTGATAATACAATTTTATAATTGCGGAAAGCATTTAAAAAATCTAATGTGTCCAACACATGACTTTCCTATCTAGTTATTATAGGCATTTTCCGGTTATTTTGTACAACCTATTGCAGCATCTCTATAAATGTTTAGAGGATAAACTAAATATATACATTTTCCACATACATCTACCTCGAAACATTTTTCTATAGATATTCATTGAAAACGAAAATACAGAAAAATTTAAATTTAGCACTTTTCCATTACGGTCCATTTTAGAAAAATCATATATAAACAAAAATTATATAAATCGATATCGCAAACAACTTTTAGTTCAACAATTTTCATAAAAATCAGAATTTTGCACATTTTGTCAAATTTCTCGAATACGGACCATTTCAGGAAATTTTGACATAGAACAAAAATTATAGATAATAATATTAGAAGTAACTTTTATTTGAACAATTTTCTTCTCCAAACATAAATAACAGATATATTCCATAAAATATAAAAACGGCCTCCCATAAAGTACCCCCCCAGATGTTCCGACTTTGTCCAAAATCTAATCATTTCACGTCAGGCCGAAATAAACCTTAAGTTTAAAATTTAATGTTTTTTCCTTTATCCGTTTTTGAGTTTTCAAATTTCGAAATTTACACATTTTCTCAAATATCTCGAATACGGTCCATTTTAGAGAAATTATGTCTGGGACAAAAATTATAGAAAATTATATTACAAACAACTTTTATTTGAACAATTTTTATAAAAAATTATTTTTTTTACATTTTCTCAAATTTCTCGAATACGGACCATTTTAGGAAAATTTTGCATAAAACAAAAATTATAGATAATTATATTAGAAGTAACTTCTATTTGAAGAATTTTCTTCTCCAAACGTAAATAACAGATATATTCCATAAAATATAAAAATGACCACCTATAAAGTACCCCCCAGATGTTCCGACTTTGCCCAAAATCTAATCAGCTTATTGGACGCTGAAACAAAGCTTAAGTTTAAAATTTGGTGTTTTTTTGTGTATCGGTTCATGAGTTATGCGTTATACAGACACACACACACACACAGACACACACACACACACAGACACACACACACACACACACAGACAGACAGACATCATCGCGAAAATAGTCAAAACGGATTCAGGGGACCTCAAAACGTAAAAATCCGTCGAAAACTCGAGGTCGAAAAAAATCATGATTCCTATACTTTCCTTATATCTGTATACAGATAGGAAAGTAAAAATTGAAACATGTCAAAATTTTCCATTAAAAAAAATGGTTTAATTATTGTAGATAGATTAATCTTTGCACCTATTTTAATATTTTAGATGATGTTAAAGACTACAAAGATGCCTTTATTCAAACAGAAAAAGGTAAATGCTATTAAAATATACATAGAAATGTAAAAAAAATGTAAATAGGCACCAAGGGTAGTGCTGGCACTATAAAAGGTTTACCGAAATTTGGTGATTTACATGTTTATAGAGTAGATTACTGATGTAAAAACTATGGAACATTTGCCGAAGTCTCATTTCCCTGTATCCACATATCTTTATCTTAATGATGTTTTTATTTCACAAAAGAAAATAATTCGATGAATTGCTGGTAATTCTCGAACAACCAGTTGTGGAGAATATTTTTAAAAAATTTGAAATTTTACCATTACTTTGTATTTTTAGAAGTTTGTGTATTTGTATTTAGTAATTTAAATAGTTTTATGACAAACGACAAAGTTCATGATTTAAATGCAAGAAATGTACCATTTTCAAAGAGTAATACCTTATTCAAATCATTCATTATATCTGGGCAACGCCTTTTCAATAATTTTCCTCCTCACTTTAAATCTTGTAAAACCTTTTACATAAGGGTGGCTTCTATTCCGTAAGTGAATTTTTAAATGCCTAAATCTTTTAAAATTTTTAATTATTTTCTCTTTAGTTGGGTTGTTCAGTTTAAGTTAAAGATTGTATTTTAAATATTGAATAATTCCAAACGAATTATACTTGTCATAAAATAAATATTATATTATAAAAATGACCAATTCTTACATTGTATTTAAACTTTAATGTTTAATCTTAAATTGTCTTATGAATGTATTTATATTTATAATTTCACTAATTTTATACAAACTATGTTTGTCATAAAGAAAATAAAGCTTTATTATTATTATTATGTTGGATGTCTCACGCTAGAACGGCCAACACCTATTCACCCATTCAAAACTACGTATAGTTTTTCAAAAAAACTGTACCATTTTAAAATTTTCTATAATCGTTTCTCAGAAATATTTAACAGATAATTTAAGATCAACTCTTTTCAAGCGATTCACAGAATAATACGAAGCCGATCCGATTGTGAATGAATATTATGCTACTTAGTTCATTAATTTTTTTTTGTTGACTCAAGTAAAATTGAATCGTGGGAAACGGACCTCTCGATGTCCATAAAATAACGTATTCAAATTCGAATAAAAAAAGAGAAGTGCCTACTCGGCTCTATGAAAAGGAAACAACAATTACGATTGATTCGTTTTTTCGGTCGAGTTTATTTATACCGAACGGTGTAACAAAGAATTACATTCGTGTAAATAAATGGAATTTTTGGGAAAATATCTTTTAGGCCCGAATCAAACACAATTAAAGTCAAAAAAAGGATAACGACAGTGTACAAGTACAAATAAGATTATCCCTTAAATAACAATAAAACGAAGAAACGCGTTAAAAAAAACAAGTACAGCGTACAGGGCCTGACTTAGGGCTGTTAAAGGCCTTTTAAAAAGACTAATTTTTCATTCAAATAACAAAATAGAATAAGGAACAATAATTCACTACAACTATTAAATAATTATCTGTCAATAAATACACAGAGTGTAAGACATTTAGGTACTTACAGTAAAAACAAGATGTAGTGTGCCTCAAGGTATCGTCTAGGGACCCAATTTATTTTACATATATATAAATTGACTATTTGTCATCAAATCTCAAGGAGATAAATTAGGCTTTGCTAATAATACAGTAAATAATGTTTCATTGTTTAAAAATCCTTCCTCCCTGGTTAAATGTTCTTATTAGTTGTATGTACTAAATTTATTTATTTATTAGTTTCGGAAGTAAACTTTATTTAAACATAACGGAGATGTAGACTTAAGCCCTTCTGATATTCGGCGTGAAAAATAGGAAAAAAAATGGATATCCCATTGACACATTCACAAAGACAGTTACAACAACATAACAACACTACAATAAAAAAACATGTTAAAATTAAGGTATCACATCACCTTTTATAGTGGATAACCCCAAAATTTTATTTAACTCCATAGTATGGTGAGACAAAACCCAAATTCCCAAATTAAAGTCATCAACGACAATAATGTTAAAATTAACGTTCTGGGAGTACCAGAATATAGTTGTTACTCGTATGAGGATAAACAGAATAGACCAATTAAAGTAATGGCATATAAACTGCACCACTCTTGCTAACCAGAAAGTGTACTCAGGATTTGAAAAGCCGTGGCTTTAACATTATAGCAGTGACTCCAAAACTAATATATAGGTCTAAACAACCATTGAATATGTTTATGCTTATATTTCAGAAATAGTACCACTCAGAAAATTTAAGCTAGTACCTCAAGCATTCGGAAACACTCAAAGATACTGCATTATATAAAGTGCCTCGATGTGTAAGATGCATAGGTAAATATTTAACTGTAAATTGTGTATTACCGAAAGAAGCTCCACCTTAATGCGTTCTGATAGCTACAGAAAATGTGAAGGAGCCAGGAAAATGCAAATCAGAAATAATAGCACAGCAAAAAAACAAAACTTACCTAAACAGTCACAGCGAGTAATCCAACATAAACCTGTTAATAGAATCGAATAGGCCAACGTAGACTATTCAGCTAGACGCTATCTGGTAAAAAGATAAATAAAGATTCATCCATTATCAATACTCTCCACCAACTATTTGAAAAGCTGAACATAATGGATGAACGAAATACTAGTTTAGAATATAGTACCAAAGAAACAATATAATGAGTTACAGCTTAAATAATATAGGACTGGAATTCCAATGGATTGCAAGCATTCCTAGATATAGAAAACATAGACATATGCTTAATTTCATATACTCACTTTACCAATGAGTCCTTTATTAAATTTAATGAATATAATGCAGCAAGAGGGGTAGCGAAGTAAGAATTAGAGAAGCAGTTAAGCATTGTAAGGAAGCGGGATATGGGACTGAAGAATTTTAGGCTACCTCAGTAATGATAAAATCTAAAACTTATGAGATTATGGTTACTTCTAGATTTTGTCCTTCAAGATATACCGTTAAAAAAGAAAGCGTTACCTTAATATGTAAACCTTCTAACTCTATATGTAATAATTTTACAAGATAAGCAAAAAACCGTCTCATTTAGATATTAGAAGAAACAAAATAATTAGATCATTAGGTCTTTATTTAAAAACATTCTCTTGCATAAATAAGTCCTCAAACCAATTTGGATACATGGTATTCAGCTCTGGGGTTGTTCAGCAACATTTTCGATGCTCCTTGATACATTAAAAACAGCTACCTTCGTCAAGACCTTTAGATGGACACTATTGACCAAACTATCATCAGATTCGCTAAGAGTCCCGAACAATGGCTCCACTTACATGTAAACGTTGAGGCGATCTAGTTCTTGTCAAGACGAACCTGATAAGAAGACTCAAGAGAGTAAAACTTTTAAGTTAACCAAGCGATTGTGTTAATAACAAAGCAAAGCATTGTGCGGTTTATTATTACACGTTGTTTAGTGTAAGCAAGTTATCAGACCTTGAGGTACCTATATTAGGGAGTTTAAATTTAGTTTTTTAGATTGCAATCTTGGTTATGTTGGAACATTACTCATTGATCAACTTTTAATTATAATATTATTAAATGCCCATCATAAAGTGTTTAAGAAAAGTTTCTGTCTGTCATATCAATGACGTTTTACATTGAATCCCATTTGTTTCATTCAAATCAACTTAATATTAATAGAGACATAAGTTTGGGTCCTTTTGGCAATGCTGCTACATTTTGTCTTTTCTTCGTCGAGGTCTTCGTCTTAATAGAACTCAATGGTTCTCCAAAACTTCTTTAGTTCCTTTTTTTCGTCTTGGAATCTAGTGGGGCTTTTTCAATGTCTCCCTAGTCCTATGTCACTCCTTCGGCTTGTATTTCTGGTCTTTAAATCTCCAGAGACTTTTTTAATATCTTACTTGGTCCTACGTTACTCCTCTTCTTCGTTTTCGCATCTCTAGAGGCTTTTTCTACGTATCTTAGGAGAAAACTTGATGAAGGCGAGAAGTCTATGGAAAATACGGATATGTTCTGATTTGATCTGATTTCATCTGCTTAATTTATAATAAACGATTGTCATTAGATATCGACCGATGCTTAATGGCAAAACGCCAGGCTATCTATCCAATACGTTCTGAAACTTTCTATTTATTAATAGGGAAATTCGGGTAATTTGCAAAGCAATTGTATACTATATTTTCCATTAATTTGTATTGATTTCCGGCTGACAATTTCCCATTACGCGCTTTACTCGAATCCCGGATAGTCGTAGAGATCCGTATCGTGATTGCATGTCAAAGCAAATGTAACGGTAAAATTGATAAATAATTTGTGTAAAGTGGACACACTTCCAAATCGATCTCCACTTCATTTCATATTTAAATAGCACTTTTCGTCAATAACTGTAATAATTTCTTTTTAAGTTTAAGGGAGATGGTTATATTTATTTTCACTATTTAATTTGTTGCAGTGTGTACTCGTCTCTAAAATTTTAAATTTTAAAATACAGTATTTTAGATATAATAGCATTAAAACTAAAAGTTAAAACCATTAACAAAAGATTTTTTTTCAGACTAAGTAAATAATAATTAATAAATTATTGTACGTTAACTAGATCAAATCTGCCGTATAGACCCGCACCTCTAATCTTTTTGGCTCTAAGAATCACTAAGCTAGATGCGCATAGGAAAATAAAATGACCAACAAAACTTCGATAGTTTCCATAGAAAAGTGTCAAAAACAAAATCATTTAATTGGGTAAAAATTACATATATAAAATCTAATCTTCCTGTTCGTGCATCGAAATTAATTAATGACAACCTCGGAATGGAAACCATCAACAATCAATTCTAGGAAAAGATTCGAACCAATTAAAATGTTATTCCTGCAATAGCGTTTCCTGCAATACCGACCGTGCCGCGCGTTTCATGTTCCTGCTGCTTCATTACGTCATACGTCGTATAATCATTAATTTCCGTTAGGATCTTCAGTGCTATCGCTATCATCGTATGTGCCACTTATATTTCAGCAAAAAGTTTTTAATTATTTTTGAAATATATGAAGAAAGCTTTTTTTCTTTAACAAGAACTCAGGACTGGACTGTACAACCGATCATATATTTTAGCAAAGCTTTTGACAATTTTAATAATAATATTTCTGATTGATGTTGGTAAGAAATAGACCCCATGCATTCACAATTGTTATTATTATTATTTAAATTGAACAAGGACCATAAGACCCATAGGCCCATATTCATTTAATATAAACATCATTATACATAAGAGAAAGAAAAAAAAACTAATATTAAATGAATTATACGTGAACAACCGATGAAAAACAATAAAACAAGTTAAGTTCGTTCTTGAAAACATTAACAACTGGAGTATTTACAATATTCTCTAGTAGATAATTCCAAATGGAGAATATTCGATTAAATAAAACACCAAAGCAGGTTCGTCATGGTAGATCGCCATTTCGCAAATCTTTGTTGCTGTTTAGGAATGATTTCTTCCACTAAGAGAAACTCGGAAACACGCTCTGTTATTATGGGTTGCATATTTATACAGTTGCTGGGTGTAAGGCTGATTGGGTGGTACCTAATTAGAGTCTAGTTTATTTTCTTTTTTGAAAATGGGTGTTACAAAAGCTGTTTTCCAGGTAGGGGGTAGTGTGTGTGTAAAGATATTTGATCTAGAACCGAAGAGGAGTTATTTTTTAATTTCAAAAGGTGACGTTTGACAATTTCAGGAGTAAAGTAAAGAAATGGTTCATTGGAGAAAACTTTTGTAAAGATCTTAGCCAGAAGTTTAGCTGTTTCTAAATTATTTTGACAGGGACTTCCACCTTCTTTGTTTAATAAAGGAATAGATACTTATGATGACAGTGAATATATTTGTATAATTTTTTACAGTTGTCACTGCATGCTATCGATTCTTCATAGTCTTCTAGGGCCTCATTTATTGATTTATTTAGGTCATCCTGCAACCAATGGCTTAGCCGAGCGTAATGTCCAGACTCTTAAAGGTAGACTTAAAGCCATGGTCCAGGATAATATGCCCATGAATAGAAAAATTTAAGAAATTCTTCTTAAATATCTCACCGTTTCTCTAGTTTGTGGGAAATGTATTTAAGAAGACCTATAAGAACCAAACTTGACGCCTTGCGGTCAACTCAACAGTAGAACTCAGGAAACCAGTTACCTGGAGTACGTAATATAAGTGTGGGGGAAAGACTTCAAGTCGTGTAAGAAACAGTTCAAGTCAGATTTTTCGCAAATCAATTGCATTAAAATGCGCATTTTTTTAAATATTTTTATGTGATTGAATGATATGATATATCTAGCAGAGTTTCAGAACTAAAAATATTTTTGACACTTTGTTTTATATCATAAATTTAATTTTACTTCTTTAATACCATATCAAGAAATCAAAAACTGATATGGTTTAGACATATTAAAAGAAAGGATCCTGACTCGTTAGTTACCACTTGGAAAACAAGAGGAAGATCTATAGGTTTAAGTAAAATGAGAATTAAAACAGCACAACTTTATGCAATTCTCTACGATGTCCCAGCCTTTGTTCCTGATGCTTCGTGTCCTGAGGGGACAATTTTAAGAATTTGGTCCTTAATGTACGCATCTGCATACAAAACATTATTAACGACACGGAAACATTCCTAATTTCTCCACACTTCCATAACAAAAACCCGTATAACCGTCTTTATTTTTGAGAACAATTTAAAAATTTTTCATGTTGCCGAATAGTCTCCCCAGTAAACGTCCCCGTGAGCAATGGAATATTTTAGTAATTAGCATCGTTTATCACGAAAAATGTCATCCTCCGAGCTGCAGAAGATCACAGTTATCTCTGGTCGGGTATCTAGCCATCTATGCAACTTCGTAATGAGTGCACATATCGAAAAAACTGCTTCGCAATCAGGGACGGCCCGTCGCGAATTTGCGCCTCGAGCTACGCGCGTTTTTGCTTACCTAATTAGGTACTTACCTACCTAACTAAGATGCTGTCTTCAGCAGATTTTTGAGATAATTTCTTTAACAAAAAAAAAACTGTTAGGTGAAAAATAATTTCCTTATTCAAATACAAAAAAAAAGAAAAACAATATATTTACAGGCTTAAATAATACAGGTATGGTATATCATCTTTATTAGTATACCCAGATTGCACTTGGTCTGGTCCGGGATTTAAAACGGACGTCCATTGGACTTGCGGTTACCGGAGAACGTCCTCTAGACGTCTTATTTTGGTCCGTTTGTATAAAGTTTTTTTTTTTTTCATTTAAAATCTTTATTCACATTTTAAAAATTGTATGTACAATATGTAAACATAAAACGTCACAAAACACAAACTGTACACAGTACAGTTGTGGCCCGAATGAGATCCATTGAGGCTTAAGGCGGTTTCTCCGCCTGTAATATGTTCCATATTTTACTATTTTGATTATGCTAAATATAGCCGCCCTCACTCCTTACCCTATGGGGCATTATTGAGGGATTATGGTGGTTTTGGATCAGGAATTGTAGGTTATAGGAAGTTTGTCGTGTGTTAGTTTCGTATTGTCCCCTGAAAAAGCTAGGAAAAAACAGGGTTGTCATTCGTGGTGTGTGTTCTTGTCCAAGTCTACGGTTTTTTGTCTTAATTCACAGAGAGGGTGGGCTATAAACCACCCGGAAACGCCGCCGTCTAGTAACGAAAATCCCTCAAATTCAAAAGATCTTTATTCATTTTTAAAAAATATTTATCTACATCGTCATTTAATTGTTCATTAGTCAAGTTTTCGTCCAATGGATCCTTGTGTTGCCACCTGAAGCCATGCACGACGTCCTGTCCCAAACGATCAGATGTACTTTGTTTATATTTGACTTTTAATCGGTATCTCCTTATCATTATATGATATTATATATCGGTTTTGTTTGATTTTGTTTAAAAACGGTAATTTCTCTTAATTAAAAGCTGTGTATGTCGTTAGTTATGTGAATTTTTCCCTGGAAAAGCGCGTGAAAAAACAGGGTTGTCCTTATCGAAAATCCCTCTCTCGGCCTTTTTCTTTAAAAATCTTTATAATATTTACAATATATTTACAATTTTAATAAGTAATAATATATATTATAATGAAACACGGAATCCCAAGAATATCAAGTTAATGATAAAAAGTCTTCAAAGAAATAAATTTAAAAAAGTTTCATTCAAGTATTTAGACTACACCCTGTATAGTGATAAATTTGACAAGATCAAAAGTAACTAAATGTAGTGAGACAATGTTACCACACGAAAATTATAATTTTTAAAATGTAAATTTGTAAAAAAATTACAACACGGATTTCAAAATAACCTATTAATTAATGAACGATAAATTATCATCGAAATTATGAAATAAGCCGTTTAAATAAACTCACCTTTAAAAATCCAATAATCTAATTTTAAAGATGTAACTAAACTGTCAAAATTTTGATTGGCTAATTACTTTTTCATCCAACTTGATTCAAAAATCCAAATCAGAATTTTGTTGATGAAACAAAAGAGAGTGCTAGAAAGGTAACGAAAGAGGAAGGACACAAAAATTTCCTTCTAATTTCCTCTCCAAACTCCTTTTTCCTAAAAATAAATATTAAATCTTCAATGTTTATGTATAAACGATTAACTAGTGTATAAATGTCAAAGGTAATATTAAATTTAACTTACCCACGCAATATTATGTAAAACTGCCCGAAGAAGAGTCCCCAGGAAGTCCTCGATCACTGCTGTATGCATTGGCATACAAGACGTAAGGCCTCCATTTTCCCCAGGTACTTGTAACATCCTTCTGTTATGGACGCTGAAAAGAAATAAGTTTAACATTTGGACATCCTATATTTCACAGTGCTAGACAGGTATTTTAATTAAAAACTATCATTAGTGACCAATTAAAAGAAAGTACTTACCAAATTGAGTACTTAAGTAATCGTAAAGACAATAAATCTTTCTATTTTTTGTACAAAATAACATCACAATGTTGTTTAGAAATTCTGATTTGATTAGGTTAGAATTCCATATAAGCCATCTTTTGTCCGACTAGAGAAATTTCCATATAGCCGCCAAAAGAGATCTACTTACGTATTTAAAAGCGCCGTACGGTGGGTAGAATATTAAGTTCGATAGGTAACTGTATTTTTATAGTATAATGCGCCATTTTCGATCCAAGAATCGATCGTTAAATGACGAATTATTTTATTATTTTTGTTTCTATGTTAATTTTTAAATTTATGTAACAATATTCTGTTTCTTTTTTTTCCCACATTAGTTTCAAAGAATTTTTGAACTCGCACTAAACCCTGATATCAATTATTTTAAATAAAACTACAAGTTATACACAGAGTCTCAAACTTTTACTTATTTTTATTTCAATACAAGAGCTGACAATATACGAGGTACAGAGGTAAGTGTCTTAAATACATGGATGAAAATTTTTAAACTTATTAGTTAAAAGAATTGAGTCATATCGTTTCATTTATTGAATTAGATAACATTTTAGCCGGAGCATTAAGTATTTGTATGGGGGATGATGATTCGTGATTTAAATTATTTAAAGCTCATTACAATTATAACGTCACAACGTAGTGCTATATATTTCACAAAAAACATCCCCCATAACAATATATTTTCGCATGACTTCCTTGTCCAAGATGTCTCATACCGATAGCCCTCAACTAGTGGGGCCATAGCCGTTGTCATAGCCTTAATATTATTCTTATTAATTGGAATTATGCATGTTCTATACTATCTCCTTACTATTTAAAGCATAATATAGCAATTTGGATGAGCTTGCGGGATCAGTAGTGGTGTCTGTCTATAGTTTTGTTTGAATTTACTTGTGATTGTCTTCCCTGAAAAACTAATTTCAAAAAACAGGGTTCTCCTTGTGCCCCTCTCTCGGCCGTGGCAATGCCGGTCAGTCGATAGCTTAGTCCTCCGTCGGACTAGAATTCGTAAATATCCAATCCGTGTGAATTATTGTTTAGTATTGTAAGATTTGTCATGATTCATGTTGTTGTAGTCGGTATATTCTCAGGTTTTTGTGTAGGCAGCCGTGTTTTCTACGCACGCCGTCTCCCTGGTGAATAATCATGGTGCTATCCCTCAATTCATCAGGTAGGCATCGCGCGTAGAAGTTTTCGGCCGTCTGAATGATGAAGTCTTTCATATATGGCATATTTGTCGTGGTATGTATGTCTCGTATTCTAGCATAACTGTCGTAGCCAAAAGCTAGCCTCAGACATCTGTTTTGTGCCCTTTGTAATGTTGAAAAATTCGATTTTGACATTGAACAGAATACTGGACAACCATATGTTAGTATAGGCCTAAATATTGTTTTAAATAGTAGCATTTTGTTCGACAATGTTAGCCGACTCCGTCTATTCATTAAGGGGTACAATGATTTCAGAATACCGGAATTTTTGGCAACTCTGTCTTTTATGTGGGCATTAAACAGTAGTGACTTATCCAGTCGCAAACCGAGTTATTTTAGTTCTTGTTTAACTTCAATTGGCCGAGGGGCGTGTCAATAGCTTGTGTCCGCCTCTTTGTTATTACCATTGATTCGGTTTTGTTTGGGTTTATTCTCATTCTCATAGTGTTTTTAAGCGTCGTAAAATTATTGTGTCCGTTATTTTTGAAAGTGTGTTAAGTAGTGATATGAGGCGATAGCTATCAATACTGTTTCCCGGTTTTCCCTGTTTAAGGATAGGGATTATATTTGCCACTTTCAGTCCATTGGGATAGTGCTGTAGTTTGAAAATGGCATTTATTATGTGGTAGAGCTGCACGATAGCTTTTCTGCTAAGGTTTTTAAGCAATATGTTACTAATATTGTCCGATCCCGGAGCTTTTCGCGTACAATAACTGCTGAAATTAATCATGGTATTGGGGTGACTCATTTTCATAAACCTGGGGTGTTACTCTATTAATACCGTGAGCCACTCACGTTACATGGATAAGTTGCTCATAATTTTTTTTAAATTATGTGCCACTTTAATCATATAAGTGGCAGCGTCCGACAATAAGGCCAGTCGCAAAATGAGACGCATCTTGGTGAGGTGACGCAGCGTGAGTCACAGCCAGTTTATGGCAGGACAAAACTGCTAGCGCGGGATCGGCGCAAAATAAGACGAAGTAGGCGGTGAGTGTAGTGTTAAGTCACGACGAGACCATACAAAAAATACGATTGTAGTTTTAACTAGTGAAGCTTGGACAGTACTGAAAAATGACAACTGCAACTGCACAGATTGTTTCTTAATGTAGTTCTGAATCTGATTCAGAAGAGGAGTTCGAGTTCAAAATGATATCCTTCATCTCCCAAATGGCTAATAAAAAGTCAATGAAAAAAAGAAAAACTCCTGGAGAATTTGCCTTAACTAAATAATTTAGTGATGAAAAGTTCACCACTTATTTTCGGCTAAACCGTGATCAATTTAAAGAAGTGCATGAGATCATCAATAAAGAAATTGACGCAGAAGGATGCATAGCCCATTAAAACTGAAGTGAAACTAGCTGTATTTCTAAGGTAAGTATTTTGTTAATTAGTGTGTGAAAGTATTAATATATTTATTCAGATTATCTGAATTGGCAGCTATAGAGGAGTTTTCTTGTTCCTCAAGGGTATCAGCGGAGCTCAAAAGTGAATTGTCCGAATACGAATAGGCTGGGGTTCAATAATTGCTGCTGCTGCTGTATGTTGCAATAGTTGCAGGAGGAGGGTACGGCTGCTGCTGGATAGGAACGTTAAACCCACGGTTTTTAACCATGTGCTGATATGAAGGTGGCATTCTTTTGGTAGACTGGTACATTGACATAAAGAAGTGAAATAGAGGATCATTTTCTGTAGGTTTTGATTCTTGTAATATTTTCTTTCTATCTTCCGTTCTTGCTTTAGCTCTCTCTTCACATTTTTCCATGCTTTGTTACAGCAGGGCAGTGACATTATCTTTCTTAAATGTTTTAGCTGATTTTAGGGTTGTATTTGATGTCGGGGTTTCAGCTGCCCTCGGATGCAACGTTTGTGGAAGTTTTTGTGATTGGGCTTCATCCTCTGTTTCCTCTTGCTGCTGTATATTCATTTCTTCTACATTTTCACCGTCTACCTCTGCAAATGTTACATATTCTTCAGAATCTTGGATAACGTTTTCATTTCCATCGTCTTCTCGAAGGTTCCCTTCTCCAGATTTATTGGCCATGTAGGGTTGCAATTTGAAAAATGCAACATTTCTTAATTTATGGAAAGTAATACAAAAAATGCAAACTGCAATTATTTCGGTTCTTGGTAATAAAATAAATGAAATATTCACCTTCTTACATCTTTTTTGATCCAATATTTTTTTTTAATATTCTAAACCTTCCCTTATATTTCTAATAAAGATATCTTGATTCAGCTGTATAAATTATAACTGATCTAATTACTGATTTATATAACGTGAAAAAACATTTTGATGACATAGGTACTTAAGTTTATGTTAAACCATTCGCAACATGCAATTATCAATCTATAAAATGCCTTATATAGTAAGTTAAATTTACATGTAGTACTATTATATTTTACAGCACTTTTACAACCTCATTTTCCAATGTTTTTTTATTCATTTATTCTCATAGTGATAATAATAAAATAAACCTGCCTAAGAATCTATTTTATTTATGTTCCTATCTTCATCCCAATTAATCCTACTAGAAGGCTTTTGACATTTTAGTTGGAAATTATATCGGTACTCATGGAGCAAGTGGGAAAATCGACTTTAAAATTGAAATTTATCACAGAAAATGCATCGCTAGCTGCGATTGCTTTAATTGCATCGACAGCCGATTTGATTTACAACTTAAATCTCGACGACAGCATTACAATCTAAATCAGTGGCGTAGGTATGATAAAAAGTACCTTTTTTATTGTAAATTATAACTAAAAATTACTCATTTTTAGTCATAAATCAATATGCGATTGCTCAGTTTAATTCACATATCCAAGATACTTAACAAATATAGATTTTCCCCATTGTGAGTCGTCCATAATAAAATAAATAACGTATGTTTTGGATGATAAATTGTTAGCTGTCAAATTACTACAGGACAAAATAAAAGCAGGTCAGTCTTTAATATCAGTGCCTGTCCAATGACCATAAATCAATCTAATGTTTTTTTTTATTAATAGAAAACATTCCTGTAATTTCAGTGTGATGATAGACTTTGGATTTTTCAAATGTACGTTTAAATAGCTTTTAGAGATAGTAAAATAAATCTATTTTATTTAAAGTGTACCTTTGACAGAAATTCGTAATTTTGTACTAAATCTAAAAAAAGGTAAAATTTTCTAGTGATGTGAGCTTTTGGGGTTATTATTTGTTGAATACATAACAAAACAGAAATAGCCAATGAATTTAATTACTTTTTTAGTGATCTGGGTAAAGATTATGCCGAGAAAATTATTGTCCTCACAAATTATGTCGAAAATATAGAACAACGTATTTATTCCCAACAAATACAGAAGTTGAAAAAATTGTAAGGTCTTTAAAAAATAAGAAATTGCCAGAAATGGAAAGCATTAGAGGAAATCTCAAAAGAAATCTCAGTACCCTTAACAATAATTCTGGTATTATTTCCACTAAAAACAGGATTAATTAAGCTTATATTTAAAAGAGGATAAAAACAAAAACCGGTAGTTATCGGCCAACTTCAACAATAAGTAATATTTTTGAAAAAATATTTAAAGAAAGGCTTATTAGTTTTTTGTAAAAACATAACATATCTAATAATCAATATGGCTTGAGAGAGGGAAAATCTACTGAGGATGCAATTTGCTCACTTATGAAGGATGTTTATAACGCATTAGATAAAAAAAACTCTTCCTTATGTATTTTTGTAGACATCACTAAAGCCTTTGACACAGTAGATCATGAGAAATTATTAGAAAAACTAAAATGTTATGGTATAAGAGGCGTCGCATATAATTTTGTTAGAAGCTACTGGAGCAATAGTACGTAGAGATTGACGGGAACATCAGCGAGACTAGAACTATTACTTATGATGTACCCCACGGTACTGTACTGGGGCCTATACTATTCACTATATATAAACAGTTTGCTTACACTGAATACAGAAGGAAAAATTATACTGCAGGCTTAGTCAATAACTAATGATTTCACGGTTGCTCAGCTATATGCAGCTATATAAAAAAAAAATCAGCAGAAAAAGCTGTAAACGGATAAGTCAGATCTCATTAGAGCCTAAAACAAGTAGATGCTCTGGTTTTATACCAAGGTATACCTAGCCTGTTTAGTAATAACAACGCTACTGCAATGATGAATCTACTGCTAGATCTTCCTCCATTACATGTAATAGCTGAAAAAGAGGATTTGACACATACTTTCCATCTCAAAAATAAAAATATCGCCTACGGCATTGACTTACTCGTCGCATTCATTGTTACTATTTATCATTTTTTGTCTCTAATACTCTTATGGGATTATAACGAGCGCAGAGCATAATAATTCGTTAACAGATAATCTCCTTCTTCCCCCGTTTAGGAAATTAAGATCATTGAGATTCTGACGCAACAGCCAAGACGAAACAGAAAAAAAATTAACGCATAGCAGCTGGCCCTTATCCCGAGGAGCCCTTAAAAATAATTGTGAGAGAGAAGATGATGCTCTGGCGTATCGACTCGGTTAATTTCACATTCATTATGGCGTCAGTTCGAGCGAGTTACAAATCTACACAAAAAAAGAACAATTTTAAAAGTGAGAAGTCCAAAAATATATTTTATTTTATTGTGTCAATAAATGTCGTTTCTTCTACAGATAACATAATCTTAAAGTTGAATTTATTTATACAGGTACTTTAAACGAGCTGCTGCAATAGTATATTATATTACGAATACGAAAAAAATCACTTTTCTACAATATTTTTTCTACGACTACTAAATAATTGCTTCCACAAAATGTAAGACCAGAAAATCGGGCTATGGAGGTTTAAGCAAGATAGTAACTGATTTTTTATTTACTTTGTAGTACTTGGAATACATTCATTTGCTGCATGTATTAACCATAGATGCTTAATGACAATTTCAATACATTTAATAATACTCTCCATAATTCACCCCCTTACGAGTAAATTTTAACCCCTGAAGTTGACTAAACGACTTGTGTAGGGGAAGGGACGGATATTATTATAATTATTATTATTATTATTTGCCGTTGCATTTGACTTTCAGGTGAGAAAAGCCCGGAAAACCTCACCCAACATCATCGAGACGGTAACGCAGGGCGCTTTTATAATCTGCATGTCATATCAACAGTAATTTCTATTAATACGGCACACATCAAATCCTATAACGAATCATTCAATTTAATTAAAAATCCACATGGTCTGGTGTAGGATTCGAAACCCCTCTGTCTCTGACCACAAACTTGCCTATAAATGAATATAAGCGCATGAGACCGCTACGCCACCTACTCGATAAGTCATGACATAAGTTTTTTATCAAATATTTAAAGAAATTAGTAAACAATAATTAGCAACTTTGGCGCGGTATTGCCAGAATCAATCATATTTTTACTATTTAAAACAAAACTAAGTCGATACAGCCAAGGATTTTAAACCTAATATCCCTTTGGTAAAGTCTGTAGTTTATTACTATACTTAATTTAAAAAAAGCGCTAATCTGAATATAAAAAAACAACATTCATTTGTAGTGTCTGAAAGAATATAATGTGCAAACTGCAGTAAGACCAATTTATGCGGGCTACTTTAATTTCTAATTATCGTTTTCATTAATTGTCCTTTTAGTTAATTCGTTTTTAATGGGAATAATAATTATTCCTGTGTTAATTTCTTTTGTATTACGATGATCGTGTTGGCATTTTTACCCATAAAATATTGCCAAGCATGAGGAAGTATAAAAACTGCACTAAATACAATCGTTTTACATGAAAGTAAATCCTTAATTTAACTATATTTAAATATTTTTAATATGAAATAATAAAATAATATTTATTTAAAAAATATCTGTCAAAATTGTTAATACTTATTTTTTTTTATTATTACTGTAATGTATTATTACATTAATTATATCTGCAATTTGTGGTAAAATATTTATTTATTTAATTATTCATTTATTTATTTATTTATAAAGATTTATTTAAATTTTAGAAATTGTTTATATATTTTAAATAATTAAACGATTTGAGTTTAGTACAGTAGTGTCTGTACGAAACCAGCTAAGGAAAAATCTTTTATTATAATAAAAAATATGCGATAAATCATACCAAATTATGAATTTGACGTACGTCACCTGTCATATCTCATATGTAATCTACCATAATCAGGAAAATATCATCCACTATCTGTACCCTTCCATCATTTCCTGTTTTTCATTATTTATCTATGCTAACAGTGCAGTATGTTTAATCCTTTATAAGTGTCCTTACAAGGATCATTAAAAAGTGTTTTTGCGTTAGAAAATTAAGTCATATACATGTAAATTATTCAGCAATGAATACGTTTTTTCATTATTTTTAAGCTGTAATAGTTGTAGAAGGCAGTTAACTGTAATTCAAAAAACATTAAAGGCATTAAAGGATAAAATTTATGTTTCCTTATTGTGTAATCAACAAGTAATTAGTGTTTGAGGATAAATTTATAGTAGATTAGTAGAAACGAACAAAGAATAATTGTACACAAGTACATAATAGAATATCAACAGTATCATTGAGTAAACGAATATAATATATTTTATATATTTTTGTTATAATGAGATGCACTTTACTTGAGATGGAGCATAGAAGGTGTTACTATCTCTAAATTTTCTAATGGAAAGCTAAATCATGTAATACCTCATTTGAAAGATATTTTGATTATATTTACGTCCAAGCAAACAGTTTTATTTTTTTTTTTTTACAAAAAATTTCATTCTTTATAATCTTCGTGTGCCGCAATAATCCTAGAAATGTTAGATAATGTTAGAAGATAATTTTTTAATAAGCTTTTTTTGCCAAGAAATTATGAAAAATTTAATACGACAAGTGGTTTTTAAATCACCTCTGATATTCTTGATTTATTTGTTTTAGTAAATACGAGAAGCGTTTTCTTAGTAATAAACAATAATTGTTAATACGAGAGTTATCAAGAATGTAACTTATTAGTAAAGGCACATGTCTGTATAAGAACAAAGTACCAGCTACAAAAAATTGACATTTGTGCAGTGTTAAATCCCTCTAACAGTAAAAAATTACTTAAATTTATAAAAGATACTGACATTTACTGTATACTAGCCAAAATGTTAATTTTCCATTGTATACTATTGTAAAAAACAGCATTTATAAGGTATTATACCTCCGGTAATGATCCTTTGAGGTTGAAGCGATAAACAAAAAAAAAAGAATTTAACCTACTTTATGAATTTATTTAATATAATTTCTGTAAAATCATAGAAACCTAAATCAGTTTATATAACGTAAAAATATATAAAATATCTTTCAAATGAGATATCACATGACCCTACTTTCCATTAAAAATTTAAAGCTAGTTAACTCCTCTATCTTACTTATCTCAAGTAAAGTGCATCTCGTTATAACAAAAATATTATATATTTTGTCATTATCCTTTTTTATTAAGAAGTTAAAATAGAGTAGGGTACAATTTTCATCCTTACTGTATGTAATAAATTCGTTTGTATTACCTTTTCTTTGACAGTTTTTCGAAAAACAGCTTAAAAATGTTCAACTTATCTTCAAAAGTAACCTCAGAAAAGCAGAATGGGTTAAATATAAGAAATTATTGTATACATTTTAAATAAATGAAAAGAGAAATATTTTTTCTTATAAATCCTAATAACACAAGTATCATTTTTTAACATTTAATATATATGTTTCGACATTTAAAATGGGAAATGGCCAAACAAGATAAAAACAATTATTGCTTCGGTCTGAGTTCCCAAAACCACATCGAAAAGTAATCATTTTGTCATAATCAAAATAAAAAAAAAATCAATTCATATATACAATCTACTTCAGTTGGAAAACTCTTTTATTATTGGTTTTGTGAAAAAAATTATTGCTGATAAAAAGTTCTGCATGGTCCAAAACCTATAATACAATCATCAGATATCAATTTTTTTAAGACGCATAGGAGTTCGACAAAGAATATAAATTTTACTCCAGAGTAAAGTCCTTTATTTTTCACAATACGGAAGAATGTTATAAGGTAAAGTTATTTTGAATTAAAAGTTATATTCAAATATGCAATTACAGCCAGTTAGTATGAAAATTCAGGTTTGGTGTTTATTTACGTTTTACATTATAAATTAATTGTGGTTATAAATTTCAATACTGAATGTATCTCTCTTATCTGTTAAAATATGATATCTGATGATTATATTACATATTTTGGACCATGCAAAACTTTTTATCAAGAATAAATTTTATTCACGAAACCAATTAAAAAAGTTTTGCATATGAGTCCAAATTAAGTAGACACACTGTATACATATCTACTTTTTAAAGTTTTTAAAGAAATCCAGTACCTAACGATGTTTTGTTCTAAATTTTTAATATCCTTTTCTCCAATTTTTATTCTGATTAATTTGGGAATTTAGAAATGAAACACATTTTTGTTTTATTTTTGATTATAAAAGAATTTTACAAATTGTTATTGTTTAATTTTCAGTTCAAAACATGAAGTTTCTTTTCGTTTTGATAGGTTTACGTGTACGACTGAAACACACTGTCTGTAAATTTAATTTTCTGCAGGTTTTTTCATTATAAATTAATTAAATATTATAGCTGTTGTTTTTGTTTAATTTTTAGTTGTACTTTCTTTATAAACTAATATTTGGTATATATCTCCAGTTTCTTTTCAGTTTATGTTTACGTCTAAGAATAAAAGTCCCTGTAAATAATTTAATTTAATTTTTTTTTTATAAAATATTTGTTGGTAACATGTTTTTTTATTAAAAAGTGGATTTATTTTAGATTTTAAAATTACCTATGCATATAAATAGTAGGTACTATTTTTTGATAAATTAATTCAATGAAACTTGACATTTTTTAATATTGTTTTAGAAATAGTAAATAATTATATAATTTATTGCAGATCACTTCATATTTTAGACGCATTACTACAATTATTAGAAATAACATTGATGTTCTCCGTTTATTATTTACTTAGGTAGGTAATATAAAACTCTTTATTTAATCTAGTTATTCATTATTTAATTTTAAATTTTGAATAATAAAATTTAACAAAAGCATAAGTATATAAACTGTGCGATAATTCAATATTTCTTAAAGAAATCACAATTTACCTGTGTACCTACTGTGAAATAAAAATCTACAATCCAATAATTGTCGCCACTGTACGGACGCCGGGTTTGTAGGCAGAGAGGTCAGGTATTCTCCATGAAAGAGACTTCCGACGAGAGAGCAATAGGGTACGCGTTTTAACAACCATTGCTTCTCTTGTTATATTCTTCTACTCAATGACAGTATCAATATCCGAAAATATTACCTTAAACTATTCCCATAATTTGGATTACCCTGATGATTTAGTGAATGATTTATTTATTTTTGTACAGTTTATTATCTTAAATATTCCCATCTCAAGTATCAAAACATCTGTTAACCCCCTAACGTTCAACAACACCAGGCAAGACACTTGTAGCTTCAGATTATTTTCTGTAAGGCGATACGTTTTTAATAGACAATGAGAGAGATTCCGTCTGACAAATGTCGGTTGTCAACTTATAAAAAAACTTGAAATATCGAAGGTAAAATCCTAAGAAAATATACTAAAGAATATTCAGAATTATGTTGTTGGTTTATTAATTTTTTGTTGTCAAAACATAATTTGTATATTTACGTCTAAAATTCAGGTATAAAATATTGGTTAATCGTTTGTAATATTTTTGTTGTGGGTATACATGTTTTGTTTTGGCTAAAGAATGTATTATGGTATAGTCAAATTTCTCAAGTAATTATTACGATGTATTTTAACTAATGACAGAGTAAATGTACAACCGAATGGCGCGAAATAGTAAAATTTTAATTTTTTCAGATAATGGGTACCAAAATTAGACCATCGATATCTCGATTACCCCTAAGATTGAGGAGAAGTAGGGGGGAAGTTATGGCAAGTTTTTTTTATCCCATACCATTTAGGCGTGGCAGACGTAAAGGGGTGGAGGGAGAATTATTATTTTAAATGAATTTAAAAAAGTATTAATAAAAATAATACAAGTGAAAATAACAAAGAAGGAACCCAACCCCTGAGTACCAGAGAAAAATAAAATAAAAATAATGAGCATAAAAAAAATCATTGATTAAAAAATATTTAAAAAAATAAAAATTGTAATATTCAAATTAAAGAAACATAATATATGTATTTACCTTTAATAAATCGACCTGTATAATTTTATATGACGATTGATCTTTGAAAATTAAATGATTTCTCAAACAACAGTATCAATATCTACACACACTGAATTAAAAAAAAAGATACAACATAAATACAAAGAAGAATGGTTGAAAAGATCCAAACCAGTTTAATATTCCAGTTCATAATCACCATTATCAATCACTGTTGAAGAAAAAACAGTGTCAATATTATCGCACGGTTAAATCTCAGTTGATAAATTTTTCCATCTTGATAATTATAATTCATAGTGACGGATTTTGACACCACAAAGAAAATCGAGAAATCACTAACCGATAATTTGCTATCTTTAAAAGCCAACACAAATAATTAGTAAAAATACGTTTTTCAATAGAGATAAAGGTTATTTTACAACTTTATTTCAATAGTAATTCGGTTACTGCTTATATTAGGTTAATCAGGCACACAAGTTTATTAAGGAGGAAGAAGAAACAACAAAAAAGAAGAAATATATTTTGTTTTAATTTATATCAATAATAAAAAAATGAATAATAAAAATATTATTTAGTAGATTGTTTAATATAGAATAAATAAATAAACACAGTTTGTTTATTTTATGATATGATTTTGAATATGTCTCTGAAAGAAGTACAGGGTGATTCACATAAGAACCGACATAGAGCAGGGACATATAGGGGGTCCCAAAATATGGCAATTTAACGCAACTTACCTCTATACCAAGTTGCTTCCCTAAGGAGTTATAGGCTTTGAAATTGAAGTTATAAATTTTGAAAAAAATCAATATCTCCGTTATTCTTGAACTTAAAGCAACCAAATTTGGTACACTTTGTGGATGTATTTAGGGCGTTACTTGACAGTAACTAGAGTTTAATTGAAATTTGTAAAGGGGGTATACTGGGTGGCGCACCATTAATATTCAACAGAATTTTGTTAACCCTTGATGGATTTTAAAAATCTTTGCTTTGTTTTGTGGGCAATTCAATTCTTAAACTTTTCTTACTCTAGTAATTTTTCGAAAAAACTCATCATTTTCATCAAAAACTCGAATAACTTAAAACACGCGCTCTAGGTGTGTTATTTAAAATCATCGAAAATTCAAAAGTTTGCTATGAAAATAAACGTCAAACTTGACAATGAAGCAAGTAAGTTGTTCAATTAAGTAATTGTTGTTTGAGTGTTTTTAAAATGAACGGGAAGTTTTCTTTTAACGAGCAAGTTGACATGCTGTTAGTGCTAGGTTTTTGTGAAGGAAACTGTAGAAGAAGTGTAGAAGAATATCGTAGAAGATTTCCTAACCGTATCATTCCCCATAGAGAAACATTTTCTAATG
The DNA here is from genome assembly GCA_927349885.1 of Psylliodes chrysocephalus. NCBI lineage: Eukaryota > Metazoa > Arthropoda > Insecta > Coleoptera > Chrysomelidae > Psylliodes > Psylliodes chrysocephalus. The sequence goes on along the minus strand of OV651823.1, from coordinate 4,469,098 downwards.
TTGAAAAACGAGCTAGAGAAACGGGCAAGTTTCTCAATAATACTCGAGAACGTGCTGTCGCACTCAGGCCACAAGTTGAGGTAGCCATTTTAAATGCTATTCAAGATGATCCACATATTAGTACTAGGAATTTATCTCGACAAATTGGTATATCGTAGAGTTCTGTGCATCGAGTTATCCGTCGCAATCTACTACACCCTTATCATGTACAAAAAGTCCAAGAACTTTTACCCGGAGATTTGGTTCAACGTGTCCATTTTTGTCAGTTTATTCTACACCAAGATAATAACTTCCAAAAGAAAATTCTTTTTACGGATGAGGCGACTTTCACTCGCAGAGGTATCACAAATCTCCATAACTATCATGAGTATTCTGACGTAAACCCACATGCAATAACTCCTCGGCATTTCCAACGTGAATTCAAAATTAATGTTTGGATGGGAATTATTGATCGATATTTAATTGGTCCTGTTGTTTTACCGAATCGGCTGAATGGTGAAAATTATTTAGAATTTCTACAAAACACCCTTCCGTATCTACTTGACGAGGTACCTTTACAACTAAGGTTGCAACATTGGTTTATGCACGATGGAGCACCGCCTCATTTTAGTATGAACGTAAGAACTTTTTTAAACCACCAGTATCCCAATAGATGGATAGGAAGAGGAAATAATTGCCCACAACGTTGGCCCCCAAGATCACCTGACCTGAACAAATGTGACTTCTTTCTGTGGGGAACGTTGAAAGAATTTGTGTATTCTTCGCCCGTTGCGTCTCAAGAAGAATTATGGAATCGCATTATTCATAAATGCACATCTATTAGGAATAATCAACAGTTATTAGATAGGGTGGATTTTAATTTTTGAAGAAGAATAAATTTATGCGTAAGAGAAAACGGCGATCATTTTGAACAATTTCTTTAATTTATCGATAAACAATTGTTTGTTCTGGTTGTTGTTTAAGTTTTTTGTGTTTATTTTGGTTAGTTGTTAATCCCAGTTTTTCACATTTCAGTATCTGTACTTACTTTAAGTTATTTTGTTACGTATCTAAATAATAATTTGCCAGCCAATTCCTACTGATCACATTAAATGACCTACTTTCTTGTTTGACGTTTATTTTCATAGCCAACTTTTGAATTTTCGCTGATTTTAAATAACACACCTAGAGCGCGCGTTTTAAGTTATTCGAGTTTTTGATGAAAATGATGAGTTTTTTCGAAAAATTACTAGAGTAAGAAAAGTTTAAGAATTGAATTGCCCACAAAACAAAGCAAAGATTTTTAAAATCCATCAAGGGTTAACAAAATTCTGTTGAATATTAATGGTGCGCCACCCAGTATACCCCCTTTACAAATTTCAATTAAACTCTAGTTACTGTCAAGTAACGCCCTAAATACATCCACAAAGTGTACCAAATTTGGTTGCTTTAAGTTCAAGAATAACGGAGATATTGTTTTTTTTCAAAATTTATAACTTCACTTTCAAAGCCTATAACTCCTTAGGGAAGCAACTTGGTATAGAGGTAAGTTGCGTTAAATTGCCATATTTTGGGACATCCTATATGCCCCTGCTCTATGTCGGTTCTTATGTGAATCACCCTGTATAATGTCAAATTTATGTTTATATATAAAATTGCTCACAAGATGGATCTTGTTTAGCAGCCCGTTTACAGTGAAGGAATAGATTTTGTATGGACCGAATTTCATTCCTAAATTTATATGTAGACATTGAAGTTTGACATGAATTCATTGTAAATGAGAAATATAGAAGCTTCGCTGCGTCATTGTCTAAGTTTTGATTTAAAAGCCCTTACCGCACGAGTCGGTTAACTATATTGACAGGTAAGTTTAGTTCTTGCCTTCGTAATTGAAGGTAAATATGTCATCCATATCTCCCTGTGTTCCCTGTGTCGGTGGTTCTAGGGTGGCAGGTTGCCTTCTAGTGTTCTATTGTCTTGTAGATAGTGGTTCAGTTCTCTTTCCTGAGAGGAGTGGGAATTCCGTATTAAATTATCCTCTGTTAATGGCCTCTTCCCTGTTTTTCCACATAATTTTGGCTGGTAAGGGTGCTCGAGGTGCTTCTTTTTGTTGTTCGTTGCCAGTTTCCTTTCGTCTAGTCTAGCCACTCTGTCTAGATATGCTTGCATTTGGTAAAATTTGCTCGATGACCTCCTCCAGAATTTATGCATGCAGCAGGTGTGTCTCTTGACATTGCGCATGTTCTCGTGTGATGGTCTGCGGCGCATTTTAGATACTTAGGAGGCCTACCACAGTTTGAAGTGACGTATCCCCATGCCTGGAAGTTGTGACACTGTATAAATACAAATTGTTTTGTGGATCTTCTTAACTCTCACGCTACCCACGACAATAAGTGTATTCAGTTTAACGTCAATGAAAACTATCGTAGAGATTATTATCATCTCCGACACCCAAGGCCAAGCAGCTATTCAAGCGCTGATCTCTTACGTAATCAGCTCAAAAATGGTTTGGAGTTGCCTAGAAAAACCAAATGAGCTAGGCGAGGAAAATACGGTTACCCTCACTTGGGTCCCGGGACCCCGCAAATAAAGGGGCTCAAACACCCTTTGTGGGTCCTGAGCCGTTCTGCGGTATCAGCAATAACAACACAATATTAGTAGAAATCAAAAAAGAATTAGGCAGTAGAAGAATCAATAATTAAAACAATCTTTTGGAGATACGACAGACTAAGATACTTCTGGGTGAATATAACCAGTAAAGTTCGGAAGCCTGTATCCTCCTGAGCATTGTAACCGGGATCCTTACGGGGTATTGCCTACTCAAAGGACATATAAGTAAACTGAAAGTAGTAAAAGATAGTGGGTGCAGATTCTGGGAGGAGAAGGACGAAACCTTCATTCACATTTTTACTGAATGTGTAGCATTTTAGAATATAAGGGCCTCACACCTATAAGCATATTAAATAGAACCTAACTTTATGTCATTCCAAATCTTACACTTCTTTAAGAAGATAAAATTGAACAGATCGTTTTAGGCATCAAGACATTTCCTTGTTGCATTAGCGGCAGAAGGGGGCACAATAGATATTTTAAGTAGCAGTGTAATACCATTAACATTCCCAACATAGCATTCCCTCTTCAGATCAAAGCCATAATATTAAAGAACATTATCAAAACATATGGGAAATTAAGTGGAATCAGCATAACTTAAAACTGCATGAAATAAAGCCAGAACCATGCATACAACTGGAATTAACAAAATCCCGAAAAGACCAAACCAAAATAAATAGGTCTAGAATTGAATATACAAAAATAACCAGAAGAAAGAAGCTCTCTACAATGTGCTATCGTTCAGGTGTCGGTAAAACATGTGCTGATTGATTGCCCCAAATATTTCCAAATAGGAAATACTACTAGTATCTAAGGAAGCTTTAAAAATATTATGATAACCCACATGAACATAGTTATCGAATTCCTACAACTTAATTTGATTTGTTTTCTAATACTCTATTTTTTAAATTTTTGTTAGGCTAATTTCTCCTAGGCCTACTTTAGCAATATTTTTTATTGATCACTCCCTATAAATTTTGAAAGATTGATGAAACCGTTGCAATAATTATTATTTATAAATTAGCAAAACCATGTTAATCGGCCACTACCAATTCGGTGTTTTATTGTTTTGGTTTGTGTAACCGAATATTTTAGTATTTATATAAAGCGAAGGTAATACCAAACCGCTAATAGCAAACATTATATGGTTTCACTTTGGAAATTAAACCAATAAATACCAAAAACAAAATGGTGTAAAATTAATTTCGTTGTGCTCTGACTGCTGACTCAGCGCCAGATGGGAGAAAAGAAGAGTTAAAATACTGATTTTAGCGGGCATAGGAATTTTTTGTGAGAAATAAGTTTAGACAGATAAAATTTACTAGAGTGAACAAAGGTCAAAAGACAAATTAATAAGCATTTTTTTAGTTTTATCACAGCATCCTGAAACTTTAATTTAAATTTTTAGGTTTCTACGCAATCCTCCATTTTACATGAGAAACTCTTGTTCCTTTATTTCTTTAAAAATCGCTTACCACTGGATACTGAAGTTTTAGTTAGATAATGAATTTTACCAGCTTCATAGGTCTCCTCATTGTCAATTAATAAGGTTTCTTATTTCCTTCTCCTTCCCTCACTTCTCCTCTTTGAAAATTAATAAGGATCCTAATTTCTTTCCACTTACTTTTACCCATTTCTCATTTTGTATTTGTATTTCAAAATATTTCTAAAATTAGTTCAATATACATATACATTGTACATCGTACATCTACAGCAACACTATTTATATGTATTATTTATGTATCATTTATATGTAAAGAGATCTTCTTCACGTCCTTAATAATTAGATCACGATAATGAGTAGTTATAATCCACCCATTTAGTCTTCAGTCCGACTAATCATCCTAAAACGTCATGACAACTTCCATTCCTTCTCCAACATACAGATCAATCAAATCAAGCGGGCAGGGACGAAACGTGATGCGTGGCGTGCTTGATAAGTCGCTGCTCATTAACCCGATGCTCGAATTTGTTCTCTGGATGGGACGTGCATCCGTCATGTGACGTACGCGACGCGCCGCTGCAAAAAAAGATAGAAAACGACTGACGGATGCATAGCACAAAGGAAATAAATGCGTCTGTCGTAGTAGGCTGCGACTGCACTTGATGTGTCGTCGACGACGAATAAAATATTTGTCAAAATTAAACGCATTAGCAGACAACACATATACATTTACAACAAAACCATCATGACGAAGGTTGGAGAACGAATTATTTTCGGAATGCTGTGAACTCTCCTACTATACGCTGGATTGTACAGGATGATTTTATCAACGACCTTGTCGTATTTCGTATGAATCTGTCAACGGAATCAAAAATTTAAAATCGATTTTTCTTCAAGAATCTAGAACTGATTTTAAATCAATCATTAGGTGCGTTTTAATCATCCGCTTCTGCTTCGAAATTGTCGGTTTTCTTGTTTTAATCTGAAAGGGAAAATGGTACAATACGGAGGACGATACAGTTACCGTTAAAAGCCAAAAATTTTAAAATTTCTCAGTGGGAATGTATGTTAAATGAAGCTCTCCGTTCAATTAGGTCTTTGTTATGCACCCCAATAAACGCCACCCACAGGAAAGAATGTTCAACTACTGAAGACGTTCAGTTAATGGACAATGTTTTCCCTCATGGTTAGCTGATACTGGCCCTATACTATTAAAGAACCAGGTTCGTAAATCCAAGTATGAACCAATTGTGGAAGAAGTCGAACTATTAATAAGTAATCCTGAATTTTCGCATGTAAGAACGTCCGATGGAAAAGAAGTAACGGTTTCAAATCGTCATTGAGCACCAAGAGGGAATATTAATTAGAATAGTTAACTTGAAGAAATTGAAGGTGATAGTTGTTTGTCCCCTTCTTCTACTAATGTTCCCTTGACTCCCACTTTAGTGCATACATCCACTGAAAACTTGAATTCTCCATCAGCTACTTCCAAAAACTTTGTTGAATTGAGTTAAACTTTAGAAAACTAAAGTTCGCAATCTAAGTCTAGGAGTATTTTACCATCTGAAAAAAGTCGCCCAGTTAGAAACAAAAAACCTTATAAATATGTCGAAGGATATGAAAGTTTCTGAAGAGGGGGAGAATGATATGAAAATATGAGTTGCCCTTGTATAACTTTATTAATTGTATTACCCCTATATATATGTCATTTATCTCTGTCATTAGTTGTCATCATTTGTGTAGTTTTGGCTGAATAATAGCCAATTAGTTCTTGGTTCACATAAGTTTATAACAACTTACTTTGCTAAAATTCTTTTATTACTAAAACAAAGTTAACGAACTTTCGGGGTTATGATGGACTAGTAATGTTATTTTTAACAGACACGTTATTTGTGACCAGCTTGTTATTTCTGTGTGTTTATAAAACAACAGACCTGTTAAAAATAACACGGGTTGTCAATCATAACCCCCTTTATATTTTACATGTGATTTTTTTATTCCATGTCATCTCGTCACAGAACATTTATGTATTAATGCACAGAACTAACATCACGGGCTACAAAGATTAATATGATGTTTATAACGGTGTATGATCCAATATCTTTCTCACATAAAAGAAGACACAAATACAAACTACTACAAGTAACCATCCCTTTTTGTTGGCTACTTCAAGTAGTTAGCTATGATGTCATTGGTTAGTCGAAATCCTAAAGAAAATTGTGGAGTAACCTAAAGTTCAAGTTCAAGAATGAGTTCTATGATGTTTGTTAGTTTAAGTTAAAAATATCTTTAGAATATTATCTATGATAGCTCAAGGATGTTTTTAGTATACAGGGTTATGCACAAACTATTTGTTTTAAATATTTATTTAATATCCTTATCTATAAAATGTATATGGTTTAATATTGATTGAATTAAGCAAGTGAATACATTTTTAATAATATTAGTAAATATAAAACAGACAAACTAATGGGATCATCACAGCTGGCTATCGCTTCAACTGATTATATCCATTGCGCTCGTGTGAAAATGTAAATTTCAGAGGAAGTAATGTAATATAGTTAGTATTAACAAATAGAGAAAGAGATTTGCTCTATTTAGCGAAACTTATTGAAACGAGCCGGTTCGAAAGTTTTCCATTCGCATCACCCCGGTCGGTGCCGGTGATGTGAAAGTGCACGTGAAATGCTAAACGCTGATTCTAATTTAGAAATTATACGTTTGGATGTCTGGATTTAACGTAAATTCCAGAATTTGCGGTATACGAACCGCTTTTATGGCTTTATCAAAACACTAAAACGTTAGCATTAAATAAACAACTAAATGCGAATGTTCGCAACATCTATATTATAAATAGAATAGTAGAAAGCCGGAATGGCTTTGCACTATCAAAATTCAAATTATCTTATGATTTACCGGTCTATGGAGACATATTTTGTGTCAATTCGTTTGCGTTTGAAACACTAATCAAAATATATTGAATATTTTATACTAATTAATGTTACAATATTAATTTATTCAACATACAAATTATAATTTTAACATAATCTAATTGGAAAGTGGAAAGAGTACCATGCAAACAATACTGAGGGTATACACGTGTGAGTTTATTTTTATAAGAAGGAAAAAATGTAAATAAAGTCATTTATATGAGTATCTCAAAGATATGTAATGATACGGAAACCTCAGAATTTTAGAATTTCCGAATTAGATAGTTTAGTAATACTGATAAAAGTTCAAGACGATATTTTAGATGAAATGAGTGTTTGTAAAAGAAATTGAAAACAGTAGTAGTTATTGGGTTAGGAATTTAAGACAAAATAAAAAAAATTGTGCCAAGTAACAATGACCATTTGAGGGATGTTCTCATCTTATATCGTGGAAAATAAGAGTTATTTATTCAAGTATGTAGAGAATGATAGATTAAGAGGAGTTTTTAAAAGTAAATTATTTAAAATACTTAAATACAATCAAAAAAAAATTCTCGGTTAATTATTTTTGCCTCCAAGGCGGATTTAATTGAAGCAAAATAATTACCTCAAAACAACTATAAATTTTTAAAAAATTACTCGTCAAGACGAGTGAGTGTCTTAAAAAGGAATATCGATAGCTCCGATTTAAAACCAGAAATACCAGCATTGAAATTAGTAAAGGTATTATTTGCTTTTACGGAGTGATAGTGCATGTTTGTAGCAATTATATGTATGCAAGGTGTTTCGTTTAAAGCTTGTTTTGTAATTTCGAATAACAAAAGATATTGGATACTTGGTGTTTTGGTTTTTTCTGAAAAGTTGGACGGTGTTGCGTGTTACAGGTATTTAGTCCAAATAAAGAAAATTTACCGATTTTACGAATTAAAGTATTATTTCTAAAATGCCACATTAACACTTTGGCTGCAACACCAATTTTCTAATATTAGATTAGTGAGATAAATACGTTACAAAACATTTTAGGTGTAGTTTTTTAAATGCTTTTGTTATGCTAACAAATCTTTTTATTTGTTTTGAAACTATTTTGTAACCATAAAAATATATTTTTGTAATCGATACTTTCATTTTTTTTTTAATTGTGTTGTCCAAAATATATTACAAATTTATTTAAATATTTAAAAATACGGTTTGCACAGTTTTTTTAATTTTTCTTGTCACATGTTTAAAACAAAGAGATAATCTTTAAAATTTATATAATCAGCTACAGTGGCTTGAACGCATTTTTCTTACTAAATTGTGTAAAACCGAATTCTTCTGTCACCTTAAAAAAACCAAAATATTTAAAAAAATAATCACGTTGTACATAGCAAGAATATAGAATATATATATTTATAGGTAATATTATATAAAACATTTAAGAGAAAATATTTTTTAAATAATTTTTTAAAATAATTTATAAAAAACAAAAAACTAAACGATTTAAAAATACAATCATAAATAATTTAATTATATAATACTAAAAAGTTCGAATTTAATAGTTTGGTATTTAAATTACTTTGTACATGGGGAGTTTCTTTCTAAAATGATATATTAATATTAAAAAAATTTATAGTATTTTTAAAAATAAAATATTTTGTAAATTTTGTTTCAATACATTATGTTTTCTACAACTTCATTTATTCTAAGAAAATTGGTATAAAATATTATTTTATGTGCATAAATTAAGACGTACAGATGTAATTAGTATGACTTAAAAATATATACAAATGTTTCCAACAAAATAAATGACAGGGCGTTTTATTTTTTAAATCTTTTATCAGGTAAAAAAGAAACTTTTTTTATATTATTATAAACTGCTTAGGTTGAATTGTACCTGAACACTGATTTCCTTCTCATATCATTTCAATATTTTACAATTTTTCACTATATACTTATTTTCTACAATTTTATTGTCTATTTTTCCTAATTTACCCAACATCATTGCACATTATTTCAACTTTGACTAAAATTCTTAGGAAGTTCTTGCTTTTAATTATTTTTTGTTTATTCAACAAACAAATTTGTTAAAAAAAAACAAAAGGTTTATGTAGAATAAACAAATAATAAATATTACATAATATTTTTATCAGTATAAGTTATAATTTTTTATAAGTACTTTTTATACAGGGTGTTAGTAAATAAGTGCGACAAACTTCAGGGGGGGTGATTCAACATGAAAAAATAATGACAGTTTGATATATAAACGTATGTCTGAAAATGCTTCGTTTTCCAAATACGGGGTGTTAAAGTTTTTCTTAAAAACTGACGATTTGTTTATTGCTCTGAAACCGGTCAAGATATGCAAATGAAATTTGGTGGATTTTAAGAGGTAGTTATTCCGCATTTTTTGACATGCAATTAAGAATTTTATATTCATCATTGGCGTGCATACGGGTAATGATCTCAATTCATTTAAAGAAAAAAATGGTACGCCAATGAGATATTTTAAATTAAAAATCATTTTTGAATTCCTCATTAAATTTGTCACAAAAAATATCTCTGGCCTTCTTTTCGTGTGGGGCGCCGTTTTTATGCAAAAGAATAAAATATCTTAACGCGTATTTTCCATTTCTTTAATACATTATCAAGAACTATCTAATACAATAACATGAAACTAGAACAATAACAGAAAATAACACTAATAAAATTTTAAATAGGCGCAAATCTACAACAAATGCTGAAAATGACCTCCCTCAGACGTGAGAAAAGATTCAACTTTTCGCCGCATTGTCGTATTCGCGCAAATTGTCCTGGTGTATTTCTTATTGTCTCACAGCGGGCTATAATTCGGTTCCTCAGGTCTCCAACATTTTCGACGGGAGTGGAATAAACTAGTGACTTAGGAAAACCCCAAATGCAAAAATCCAGAGGATTTAAATCCGACGATCGAGCAGGCTAATGTTCCGTACCTCCCCTACCTATCCAACGATTTGCATATACTGCATCTAAGTGATTTCGTACATCAATGCTAAAAGGGGCTGGTGCACCATCATGCATGAACCATAAGTGTTGTCTCAGCTGTAGAGAAATTTCTTCAAGAAGAACAGGTAACTCTTCCTGTAGGAGATTAAGGTAAGAGTCGCCTGTTAGTCGTTGTGGGAGACAATATGGACCGATTAAATGATCATCAATTATCCCAATCCATACATTTACCGAAAACTGATGCTAAAAATGAGCTTCAAAGATTCCATGTGGATTTTCCTCAGCCCATAAGTGATTGTTATGGAAATTTCGTATAGACTCTCGACCAAAATTAGGTTCGTCAGTAAACAAAACTCTATTTAAAAAATTAGGAATTTGAGCGATTTGATGAAGAATCCATTGGTAAAAAAATAGGCGCGGAAGAAAGTCTCTAGGTAGTAGAGCTTGCGCACGTTGAATATGAAACGGATACAACTGCTGTTCTTTAAGAATTCTAAATAAATTTTGAAGTTGCTTACATTTAATATGTTGGCAATTTTTCGACAAAATACGCGTTAAGATATTTTATTTTTTTGCATAAAAACGGCGCCCCACACGAAAAAAAGGCCAGAGATATTTTTTGTGACAAATTTAATGAGGAATTCAAAAATGATTTTTAATTTGAAATATCTCAGTGGCGTACCATTTTTTTCTTTAAATGAATTGAGATCATTACCCGTATGCACGCCAATGATGAACATAAAATTCTTAATTGCATGTCAAAAAATGCGGAATAAACAAATCATCAGTTTTTAAGAAAAACTTTAACACCCCATATTCGGAAAACGAAGCATTTTCAGACATACGTTTATATAGCAAATTGTCATTATTTTTTCATACAGAACCACCCCCTGAAGTTTGTCGCACTTATTTACTAACACCCATGTAGGTATGTTAGGTCTGTCTAGCCGAGTAATTTTTGACTCCAATCTGCTCCCACCTTTCTATTACACCCTATATAGTAATGATAAAGCAGTGAACTGAGAGTTACGTTACCTTGTACCTGTACCTGTCGGGTCCAGCGCAACGATTACACACATCCGATCCGAGATCCAAAGGAAGGGACCAGCAATACCAGCATCGGAGGAATCGAGAGTCGCTTGTGGCTACCACCTGTCTCTGGCACTCGTCGCCATTGGTCCGATTCACTTGTTTTTTCTTCTGCTTTCATTTTCTCCTTTTTTTTTCGGTCCAAAGCCGCTTCGATTTTTAAACTTTACACTCGTAATACGGCCGGTCACAGTACCGGTTTAAGAGATATTATACATTTTCTTAATAATCAGTTTAGACAAAAAATATAACAAAAGTAATATGTAGTAAAACGTACTATTTTGTATATAAGTGGAACTATAATTGAGCATAAATATTTTGATATCAGTGTGCCCCAAGGGTCCAATATGAGTCTAGTATTACTTACATTATTGCCTAAATGATTTACATCATGTGTAAATACTTTCTGTGGTTTTTTCGAATTTACAACTAGATTATTTAAGACCAGTTCTGAAATAATTTCATTTTAGTGTTATTTTAATTATCTATTTGTACAATTTGTCTGGTTATTATTATTAAAGTAACATATAAGATATCATTAATATTGTTACGCTGGTTTTTGGTATCACAATTTATTCGAACTCAACTTTTACAATAACACAATTCAATTGATACAATAACTCTAACTGATAACTTTCACATGTAACGTCTATCATAAAACTGAACTCCCTGACGTCAGGTCCTCGACTTATATAGCTTTGATCTTCTCGAACCTTCTCGACCTGTCATCTAGAATGTTCTTGACGTGTAATGACATTTCTGGACATTTCTGGAATATTATCTTCTTTTACTTGTACTTTTACTTATGACGACCGCAGCACGCTGTAGAGCGATGAGTAGCATTCCACTTCTTTTTCTATCTGTACGTTGCCTATTATAGCAGCAGGATACTGCAGGGTGCTGCGTAACAATATAAACAAAATACCTAAAATTTAATCATCTGGAACTTTATGTTATGTTCCTTTTTCAATCATTACTCTTTAAATGATTTATCCAGAAAATTCGGCAAAAGCCCATTTGTCCATAAGCCGACTGCCTGGTCCTTTCATTATTTTTGTGTTATATATTTTTTGTAATTCCCAATAAAAATTTGAACTCGTCTCAGTTTTGAAAATAACTATTGGAATAATTTTATTTTTACAGTAGATTTTTCTTGTTTCGTATTTTCTTCTAATTTTACTAACATGAATATTATCCATTGACTTTTAAATTAATATCTAGTTGGCCATTAAAAATTTCAAATTTCACGATATAGAGACAAATATATTCTTGAAGCGGACCTGTAAATTCAGTTCCCAAGCTTGATGTGTCGTTTTCTTCGTCATACCTAATTATTGCTTTCAGTTGCTTATTCTTATTAACAAATGAGGAGAGTTTTCGGTGTTTGATTACTAATTAATATGAAACCCGGCTTAGTCGCTGCAATGTCATTCGTCTTCTTTTTCTCAAAATCGTTAAAACTACTCATTCGGAAAATTATTATGTATAGTATAAAACGTCGATGAAGAAAGAAAAATGAAACGAGAATTGTTTTCTTTTTGAACTTCATTAATATGGTTAAAAATGTTTTATTACTAATTAATTCCTTTTGATTGTTGGTACTATTTTTCAGGAAGATTTAACTACATGTATCTGATTTTTATTTTGTTTTACTTGTGTTTAAGTGTTTTAAGATTTGATCAGGTTTTTTTATAAATACGTTAAGAGCTATTAGAGAACTAGTTGACCAGTGGACAGTTTAATAGATGTACGCGACGAATAATTTTTTACCTAACTGGTCCACTGGATCTCGGATAGTCTGTGTCAAATTTTAAAGAAATCCGAAAAAACCCACAGTATCGATATGGCTGAAACGAATTTCTAAAATAAAACAAAATAATAATTAAAATTTATGCACTTCTGGGGTCAGAGAATGTGAGACTCGTTCTTACGCACTAACCAATGCTCGAAGACTAACCACAAAAACTACAGCTTCACCTCCGAACGAACTCGTTTATTGAAGCCTTTATCCTCAAAAGCTTTTTCTAGATTCTCCCATATGTCCTTAGCAGTTTTACAACTTCTAATCTGAGGATAACAACAAATCATAACCATTAAGCCTGTTTTGGTTAAGTCTTTTTGGTCGCTTCTACTTCTTGTAGCCTGTTCAGTTTTATCATCAGGAGAATAACCATCAATAGGATTCCATACATTCAAATCTTTCAGGTACAACTCCATACCATACTTCCAATCTTGATAATTCTCATGTCCTACTAATTTGGTAGTAGGAGGAAGGGATGACTTATTTTCTAGATTACTTCCTTCTGTGCCCATAACCTGTTGGAATATCGACCTGTTTGGATGTCGCTAACGCAGGAAAGTATTTAGGCCATCGTTTATTCCAAAGATTTAATGTAAAAATACATCGTTTGACTTTTGACAATACGTTTTTTTTTATTTTCAAAAAGACATTACATTAATGTCAAAAACTAGTGAACAGTACATAAAAAATAATACAACTAAGGCTTAAACATTAACATAACATTTTTAACAGCCTGGACATCTAAATATCTGACGCTTTCAGCTGTCAGGTAAGTGTTAGGTCTAAAAAATGTCATAATTAAATAAGGAAAAATAAAATAAATGGTATATATGCTTTTTTACAAAATAGTAAATATGTATTACCAAAGCATTTTGTCGTTTTGTCTAGATATTGTTCAACAAAAAAATATCATTCACGCACATAATTATGTTTTAAATCATCGTGTTCCAATATAAAAAAGCAATACTCTACCCACATTAGTGCAGGAAAATAAATGTGAGAAATACCTTTTTTGTAATAGTACAAGAAAGTACATCTTTCTAAATTTAAATGCGTGTAAAAAATATATCAAAATAATAAGTTTTTTACATAATTAACCGAATATACCATCAATACACGCCATTTTCTAATAAAGTAACATACGCTGGTCTTTTGGTTGGTTTTGAATGTAGGCCTATTTTTTAATATTTCATCCAGCGCCGAATGAACATTGTGCCGCGGCGCGGTTTAGGTGGGTTAAAGAAAGGAAATCTAGAACAAACTCCCGAAGTCTTTCATGTGGAAGTGGAAATTGATTTTCCTACAAGGAAAAGAACGAACGTTTTAACTTTTATTAGATTTTCACGGTGTTCTTTTTATATATATATATATATCCCAGGGAACCGCAGGCTTTTATATAAAACCTATCCGGTTCTCAATGTTGTTTTATATATTATTATTCCTAATATGAAATACGAGGTTCTTTCAATAAGTACGGTAGCGTAGGGGGAGGACTATATACTCCTAAATTTCTTAGATCTTTAACACTCGTCTTAGTTATCAAAAACTCGTAGTGTTCTTTTCTTTGCTGATGATAACACAATGACGTCGAATCTAGTTGCACATGTAATATTTATAAAGATTATGTTAAATTTTATTTTTACTATACAGGGTGATAAATATGAGTTTTTTTATATTCCATATAATTTCAAGTCTTTAATTATAATTTCTTGTTAATTGATTTTTTCACTATATTTAATTAAATCAATTTTTCTGGTACCGATTTTGTGCTTTATTATCTTATTATTATTGAAATATCAACTTACTGGAAAATAGAGAAATAAATATGTTATCGTCACCATTTAACCCCGGTTCCAAAATCAAGCGTCAGGTGTAAAAAACAGGTAGGTGCTGCTGTGTGAACCACAATGGGCAGGTACCACCGCGAGGTACCATTGTGAAAGGAATAATAATTCAGTAGTCGTACCGGGTTCTGGGTTAGTAAGTCTGTGATCGTTATACGAACGTAAAAAACAAGATAAATGGGTTGAGAGAATGAATGAATCAATGAATGAAAACGATGTCAGGACTGTTGAATAAAGAAAGCAACATTTTAATAGTTCTGGATGGTACATTGATTTCCTGTCCTTGTTACAAATTAAATAATAAAACATAATAACCAGGAATATTTTTTTTAAATCAAAAAACACAACACAATAAATATTATATGCTAACATATATCTAACATGTTGTTACTTTCTTTAACATTTATCATTTATTTTAAAAGGTTCTTCGATAAAAAAAACTCCATAGGAGACCTACTAAAGATTGTTTTTAAGAAAATACGAGTAATTGTTATATTAAAATTGATATTTGAAAAATAAATAAATAGTGTAAGTTAAAATGGAAAATCATGCTAATTCAAGTAAAAAAATAAGTAATAAATTTATAATCGGTGGACTCCAAAAACATAACTGGGGTTCAAACTTAACCACAGTCAACGGAAAAGAATTGCACCGAGCTGCATCAGAACTTGGTTGTACATACCAATCTTCTGAAAAACCCACCTATTGGCCAATTGACCCAAATAAGATTCCAGACCTTTTGGATTTCTTTATTCTGAGGAAAATTTCACCAAACTATACACAAGTAGAAGAAAACTTTGATATGGATTCAGACCATTCTGCAGTAATGCTTACTCTAAGTGATAATGTTGTTCAAAAAGAAGCCAAACGGACCCTGGCAAATCGGAAAACTAATTGGGAAGGTTTTCAAGAGGACTTAACAAATACTATTCAACTGACCATAACACTAAAAACGAAAAATCAGCTAGATGAAGAACTGGAAAGGTTTCTAGTTGAAATATAGCAAGCTACATGGAAGAACACACCAAAAGCAAGAAGATTAATAGCTGGAAGAAACTATCCTGTCGACAAAAGAGAACTAGTAGCAGAAGATAAAAATATATTAAATAGGGCTACCCAAAGACTGAGAAGAGAAATCCTAAATCACAAAGAAGAATCCTTCAACAGATACCTAGTAGGGCTAACAGATGATAAAGAAACTGATTATCCGCTCTGGAATGCAATTAAAAAGATGAAAAATTCGTGTAAACACTGTCCTCCTATCAGAATGGCAGATAACAAACAGACAAGAAAAAATCAACAAAAAGCTGATATTTTCGCTGACCCCATACAAAAGACGTTCCAATTAGATGAAATTAATGAAACTACCACGGAAGGCTATTGGTAAATTGACATAACTCATAAATGCAGCATTTCGCCTTAAATATATACCTGATGCGTGGAAAATGGCTGAAGTTATCCTAATTAGTAAGCCAGGAAAACCTCCAAATGAAGTGTTATCATATAGACCTATATCATTGTTACCAATAATATATATATAATAAGTTATTTAAAAAACTACTACTAAAACGACTAAAACCAATAATTAAAAATAAAAATCTGATCCCTTCGCACCAATGTAGTTTTAGAAACAAACACTCGACAATAGATGAAGTACACAGGATAGTCGATGTCATCGAAAAAGCTTACGAAGAAAAATATATATGCTTAACTATATTTCTTGACGTAGCCCAAGCATTTGACAAGGTTTGGCACGCTGGCCTAATGCAGAAACTTGAAAAAATGCTTCCTAGACAATATGTCGATATTTAGCTAACGGGAAGAAAGGTTACAGTAAAGCAAGACGAGGCATACTCTGAAGAAATGAAAAAAATTAAAGCAGGTGCCCCACAAGGCCTTGTGCTTGGACCGGTTCTTTACTTATTATACACCAGTGATATCCCTTAACAACAATGTGTTAAAATAGCAACAATTGCGGATGACACTGCAATATTGGTAGTTGGCGGAACTAATAAAAAGACCTCAGAAAAATTTCAGGACACCTGCAACAGAATCAATCGATGGACAAAAAAGCGGAAAATAAAAATAAATCAAACTTAATCAGTGCATATTAATTTTACTCTTAGATGAACTAAACAAAAATAAATAAGAATAAACAATAACGTTATTCCCCATTACGAGTCAGGCAATTACCTAGGGACGAACCTAGATGTAAGACTTAAATGAAAAGACCACATAAAAAAATAAAGATTTTGAACTTAAAATCAAAAAAATGTATTGGCTCTTAGGAAAAAATCCAACTTGTCAGTGTACAATAAACTGCTGATTTATAAACCAATCTGGATTTATCGGATACAGCTATGAGGATGTACTAGCAAGAGTAATATCAATATGATACAAGTTTTTCAAAATAAAGTCCTAAGATGCATTGTTGAAGCACCTTGGTTTTATCGAAACGATTCTCTTCATAGAGACCTGAAGATGTCAACAATTGAAGAAGAAATAAATGGGTTTGCTGCGAAACATGAGGGTTGGATCCCCTTCTATGTCAAAGAAGAAGCGCTGCAATTACTAGACAACTCTACACTCAACAGAAGGCTCAAAAGGAAGAAGCCATTTGAGGTAGTGCAGTAAACGTTAATGTTAGTGCTAGTGTAATAAATCGTCACGCCAACTTGTGATGCTTTCCTACAGAAAACTTTGAAAACTTTTAAACTTTTCTGAATGGTACTGATGAATGCCAAAAATACGTCTCTGCGTTTTCCATTTTTTGTTTGTTTACATCATGTGCCTAATTTTTCTTTTTCATTTTTAAAATCTTCTATCTTTTACAGAAATAAATAAAAGTTCCTTGGTAACTAAAAGCTTTTATTTAAAAAGCTCAAGAAACGTAACGGAAAACTATTTTTCTACCTGCTAGTGCAATTATAAATAGAATTTTTAAAAACAGAAGGATATAAGAGACTTGTTTATTTTATTTTTCCGATTGACACCATCTTCAAATATTTTGTACACTAAAAGCTTAGCTACAGGTTTTAAATTCCGCATATAAATTATTAAAATTTAATAACGCTTCAGTCGATTGCCGTCGAAGATTGGTTTGTTTTGAATCTGCACGCTTGTATCGTTTAAAAGGAATCAACTCTAGGAGTAATCTCACCTTAAACAGTTTTATTCTAACCAAGATTGTATTGATATAATTTTCAGTTAAACTGTCTTGCCTTCGGGTACTGGATTAATTAGACTGACAGCTCGGAAAAGATGACAAAAAAGTGCATGAAAATATTGCTGTTAGACAGGTTTATATAATGTTGCAACAGCGACTTAAGTGTGTATTTCGTTCAGTGTCGTTCGGTTCGGTTGATGAAGAAGAAGGGTATTATCCATCGCGTTTTATTTATCACCTAGTTCACCTTAACAAAATGACACAAATAATATTACATTAATATTTTTTTAATGTATATGTCTAGAACAATTCCAGTTTTGGAAGAAAGAATATACAAAAAATGTTGTTTTAATGAAATATAGACATACCTTATTCTAACAATGATTAATAGGGGAAGCCGGGGTATAACGGATACGTTAAGAAAAAAAATATATAATTCTCGTCTAAATAAACTTTAGTAAAAATAACAAGCCGTGTTACATTGCTTACATATTTGTTAATAAAAATATGTATAATATAATGAAATAACACAAAAGTTAACTTAACCGCAAATAAAAAAATGAATGTCATATTTGCTCGTTCTGCCCCGATATGGGGGCAAAATGGGCGCACGAAAAAGTGTCTCTGTATCACGACTTTTTTGAACTTATTTACAAAAATCACAAGCTTATATTTTTCTTGGGTATTTCCAATTAACAGGTGGAACTGCGATAGCTTTATAAAGAGCGAGGTTTGGAGTAAAGGATGTTGGGGGAAATCGGCGGATGAGATCAGTCGGCGTCATGCTATTGAAAACGCCTTATTCTACTTCTCTTATTCTCGTTTCATATGACTATTCTTATTTCTGTTACTCCTTATAGTTTTGTACTATACCCAAGAAAAATTTAGGCGGAATATGTATATTTCTTATATTTTGTTTATCCGGGGTAAAACAGGCTGGGGAATAAAGAGCAGCTCATGTTACCCCGCCCATTATGCCCCGAATGCCATAAATAATTATTTGCAATATCTTACTAAAATAATTATAGGTAAACTATGTTTAAATGAATGATTTGAGACCTCAATGTTTACTACTCACCACAGTGTTTAAGGTATTGCACAATTTTGCAAGTATTTTGTGAAAAAAAAAACAAATTATGCATAAAGCAAATTAACATCGTTGACGGCTATGAATATGCTTTGACGGGACGGTTCCGCTGTATGTGAGGTGGGAGGACATTTGTAAACTGGCTCAGGGGGTGGTTGCCGAACTTACGTTTTCATTAAGAAAAGTAGGGGTAATGTTCGTTATGCCCCGGTGCTTATTATGCCCCGGCTTCCCCTAAGTTTAAATTTAAGTTTTACCAAAGTTCTACTTTCTTATAAAATGTATAATATACTTTGTTACTTCCTCTTCTACATATGTTTGCCACCCTCTTTACCGTGAAGAACGGCTAGATTTCTACATTCAAAGATTGAGAACACATGTTGTTATTTGTTAGCATTGTTCTTTTTAATCACAGCAACATGTAACACGTGGAAACACTGACACCTTATCATGATTAAACTGCTTATATTCCACTCTTGCATTCATTTTTTTCTTCTTCTTTTAGTTTTTTTGCCTCCACCCTTTAGGTATTTAGCTATTCATTCTTCGAACAAAGACGCGACCTTAACCCAGTTAGATGCGGAAGATCTAACAGATCTTCTACAAATAAACTTAATTAAACTTAAAAATTAATATTAACAAATTTGTTTTCGTTTAGTTTAATACGGCATCTTTCGGTCAAGTCATTTGTATGATTAACTGATGTTTGTAGTTTATTTGCAGCCTCATCAAGATCTTTGCCTATCGTTAGGATGACAGTATCATCTGTAAAAGTAGCTATTTTGTCATTTTCTAGTTGGTGTATGTCACAAGTAAATAACAAATACAAAGTGAGCCCCAGGACGCTTCCCTGTGGTACCCCTGCTTTAATTTCTTTCAATTTAGAGTATGCTTCATCATGTTTTACTCTAAAGAATCTTTTTTATCTGATGGAGCTCTGATCTGATGCCATTTCCTTCTGAGTTTTTTTTTGCAGAGATTAGGTTCCTTATTTATTTGGATTAATTATTTCCTGTTGTTTTCTGAGCAATAGGTTGGGTATTATCCCATGCTGCCTGCTGTATGTTGGACACAAATAGTTCTACTTATCATCTGGCTGTGCTGTTATTCTTAACGGAACTGAAAGATTTATTTTCTATTTAAGATCCAGTTTGCAGCTTTACCAATCTGTTCTTCTGTTCTCCTGTTTATTAGTCTAAGAGTGATTTCATTTTGGATAATCGTATCACTTAGAGTGAGAAGAATATGCAAATGATCTGAATTCATGTCTCATGCCTCATCAACTTGGATGTAGTTTGATGAAATATTTTCTACAAGAAAAAAGACTATTAAGTAAGGTATCTTACTTCTATCTGTGGGCCAATAAGTTTCGTTTGCCAGTTGAATGCAACATGTTAGCTATGTCATTCCTACCCAATGGGTGCGTTTTGCATTAAAGTCGCCTTCTTTTTTAAAGGACAATATGTAGAAGTGACAATAACATCATAAGTTTTAGACTTTATCATTACTAAATTAGCCTGAAATTCTTTAGTCTTGTATCCCCCGTCTTGATGATACCTAATTGCTTTTCTATTACCTTTCAAGTTAGAGTCAATTTAAGATCTCACCTTCTCTCCGTCTATGTATTTGTCACAAAAACCGGTCTACATAGATGCAAACACACACACGCAAAGGAGAGGAAGAACACATAAGTATACTTATACCCTCATTATGAGTTTTTATTTCTTTCGCCATTAAGCCACTTTCAAAGCAAGGGAACTAATGAAGCTGAAAAAAATTGTTATAACTTGGCTAAACAAGTTTTAGGTTGAAATTACTGGCAGCACAAACTGATGGGACATTTATTATAAGGATAGGTTGGTATTTCGTAAAAAGCTGAAACGGTTTAAATAGTTAATTATTACAAAAAAATAATAAACGCATATACAGTGTTTCTTTTTGTTTGTCTACGGATACTAGTTCTTCAGCCACACGTATTATGATAGATTACAGTTTCAAATTGATATTTTACTTAAAGCTAGTTAATACATAGTATAATAGATTATAAATTACAGAAGCCTTCCAAGATATTAATAACCTAAGAAGATATTTATTTATATCTTGATCTAAATTTATATTTATAATTGAATTTAAAAGCTTTAGAAGTAAATAGGGCTATAGCATAAAATTGCTAGAACATACAAAAAATGTTGGGCTAAAAAAGTGTTTTTGTTTGCTATTAATATTACTTGTTTCTTTTTAATTGTAATATGTTAAATTAAATCAACTACAATTTAATATTATTAGGTTATAGATTTTAAAAATATCGACTATGATATACGCTGCCCAATAACTGAAGTACATATTTCAAGAAATTATAAATTATCAGTTTAAATATTTGATATTAAAAATTTCAAATAACTTTAACCAAAGTGTACTCATTAATGTTATGATGCATTCAAAAAAACAAAACAAAACTCATCTTCAATAGAAAAAAAAAGGAATTATAAGTAAGGTACAAATAGAATAAAACTAGAATGAAGATATATAATGCTTGGCATTTTCTATTATACTCTTCACAGTTTGCCAGACCCCCTTAACCCCTATCTTCAATTATTTTTCTTATTTCTGAGCTAGGATTTTTTTCAACATTTCAACTCCCCTTACCCGTCAATTTTGATTCTAATTTTTTTCAGAATCAATAGACTTTATTCCCCTATAGAGCTTGACTTTTACTAAAAATTTCATGGTTTTTGGTGTTTGATTTCTATTTTTTAATATTTTAACCCCCCTTAACGGGTTATAATACTATTACAATGCCTAAAAGAAGCAAAGGAACAAACTTTCACGTATATCATTATTATCTTATTGAGGAAGTATGCATTGCAGTATAAATACATACAAATAAATTATGTGTAAGAGAAAACCTAAGGAAGAAGTACAAAAAGCAATTCTCTCAGAGTATCAAGAAGACCTTAAAAATTATTTGGTTCAGACAAAATTTAGTCAAAGTAGAACAACCTCAGAAAACTTAATGATTTGACAAACCACAATATGGTAAAACTAGCATGAGTACCAGGACAGAAATATATATAAGGAAGTGAAAAGAAATTTGCTAAAGAGGGATCCGAACTGCCATTCACTTTACCTTGGTTTACGATAAAACATCTGTGATAACCACTAAATGCAAAACTCACTGGTAACCCAAGCATTGATGCTGGGGTACTACAGCTCTCGAATCCATTATCCACCATTGTGGGATTACACGGGACACTGCTAGCTGCAATAGCTTCATGTTATGGGATTACATAATGATCCCACTATGGATATTACCTTAGTTTTAAATGCGAACCAAAATTTTTGGGTTAATCTCCAAACAATTTGGACTCAAAATTATTATAATTCCCGTATTATTACAGCCCTTAAACATGCATTCTCGAGAATAATTTTTTTGTTCCAAATAACGGAAGTCAGAACGAACCCTTAATACACCGTGATTAAATACCCGAATCTTTTCACCTTTTTTACCTTTTTCTTAACTCTATAAAAGAAACCATTTTTTACCTGAAATTCGGCTGCGTAAAAAATCCGAAAACAAATACTGCCCGATTGAATTTGGACGGTCACAATGAGGCACTAATGATTTTGAATTATCTACGATTGTGAGAAATTTAATTTCGAAAACTTGCTTGCGGTTGAAATTTCACAGTTGGATGTATGAAAAATTTGTTTTTGAGATGCGAAGAAGATTTTATAAAAAAAAATTCATAATTAATTGTGAAAGGTAATAAGAAAGTTCAAAGAAAAATGGATTAAATTGGTAGGTAAGGAAATTGTGTTAAAGACTGCTACAATTACATTTGTATAGAAGCGTACGAATGTATATTAGAATGATAAGAGCAGTCAGTTCTGTTTAGTTTTTAAATCAATTAAGTATCACAAATATCCTATATATTACAAAATACATATGATTAGGTTTAACATAAGCAAAAATAGAAACAGATCAGGCCTATCGGAAAACAAATACGTTACTATTCGTACTCAATCCCTACTACTCCATATGGCTACCCTCACGTTTAATTAATTTCACCCTTATTCTTTCTAACTTAAAAATATTTTAAAACCCCAATAATTCGATAGCGCTTAATACTGCCCGGTTTTCGCATTTGTCACATCAAGTAAATTTTCCATATTTTAATACATATAAGTACAATTTTTTCTGAATACAACTGTACATTATTTTAAATATGCTTGATTATTAATTATTTGTTGTGAGCATCTTCATGGTTATCTTTGTCGATTATAAATAGGTTAGGTTAGATATAGCACAGATAACTGCGGCCTCTTGGAACTGTTATGATACAAAATGTCCCAAAATAAAATCATACATTTTGTATTGAATTTATTGTGCAAACATTTATACCGGACAAGTTACTTTGTTTATTATTGTCTTATTGTCAAATTTACATAATTACTTTTTTTATGTACAGGCTGTATACAATCTTAACACACTTTATCTTGTTTCGGTATATCTTTTTATCTAATGTTTTTTTCCAGACCGAAGCACCGTACATTAATATTGATTGCACTACCAAGATCAGTATGGTCCTCCTATTAGTGGCAATATTTTGCTAAGGTTTCCTAGTGCCTTTTCTGCCTTTTTTACTGTTGCTTTTATGTGCTCGGCCATTCTCATATTTTGGTCTAGATGTATACTCAGATATTGGAGGCTCTCTTGGCTAAACATTTCTTCTACCTCCACTGCACCTTTTTTTACTTTCCTTCCAACTATAAGCACTGTTTTTTGTAAGGCCAGTTTTATCTTCTTAGATTCCATCCATTCAGTTACTCTGCGCAGTGCTCGATAGGCTGTGCGCGTCAATACGTCTGGATCCTTAGCCGTGACTACTATTCCTGGATCCTTAGCCGTTACTACTATTCCTGGATCATCCGCATACCCAATTAGCTTGACACCATGAGGAATAGGTATTCTCAATACTCCGTCATGGACTGCCATGAGGTAATTAATTCGCTAAATATTCAACTTTGAACCTATACCTCTATAACAAATCTCCAAGCTACGGCACTGGTAACCGGGGAAACATTCTATAAAAAAAAACCAAATTAATAAAAGAAATCACCCTTTATGCATATATTTTACCTGTGATTAAAATTATGAAACTGTCACTTGAAATATCATCAAGTTTCGTTTTCGATAGTGAAACCTTACGCGTGTCTGTATAGTTAAGATACAAGCAAACCGCGAAGCCTTACATTTTTAGGCAAAAAACGAGTCAGTTAATCAAGAAACCAAGTAGCTGTTCGAATATATCGTATAACAAGCGGTGACAACGCCGACTGTGACTAAAAAAAATAAAATTAATTAATAAAATAGCAGCAGTACCGGTATGTAGATATTTTCACATCTACAATGATTCAACTACTAATAAATGAACGGTTATCTAAGGTACAATTATTATTCTTCTATATTAAACTCATCTTTATAATAAATAATTAAAAACTCCGTGCGTAAAATTTCATTTTAGACACACCTGCTTAAAATATTGTCACAATTTCAAAATTTGACTACTAGTAAAAATTTAACTTTTTGTTTACTTGTATTATTTTTGTGTTGGAAAAATTTGTAGAATGAGATTTAATCATGCTTTAGTTTCATCTCATGGGTACAAAATAAGCGAATACACACAACAAATGAAGAAAAACTATCCGTAAAAAGAGTTGTAATTATCATTTTACAGGTAAATTTACTTACTGACCCAAGTATCCTAACAAAATCGCTGAATTGCTGGATTTCTTTATATTTTAAGTTGAAGAAAATTCACCTTTTGTGTAACAGATATCAAAAGAGTAAATTGACTTTCTCTTATTAACAAAATGAAAGCTTTAGAATTGTACTTCAAACAAACTACCCAGTTGAGATTAGAGAACTTGTTAGAGAAAAAAGAACAGCAAGAAGAATGGTAATAATAAAAAACGAAAAGCTTAAGGAGGAATCAACAAATTCAGATCTACAGAATCTCTCATCAGATAAAGAGACAGATTACTTATTCTGAAAATAGACTTGAATGATTAAAAACCTATTAGCTTCATCTCTTCCATATAAAGATGAAACAGAGTATGAGTCAGAGATAATAAACAGATAGCAGACACTTTTACACCCAATTGGAGGCAGAAGGAAAATAGTTTATCTGTAATAGACAGTCGAAAATCCAAAAAGACCCTTGTTATACTGAAAAAAGTAGCTGAAGATATTAAAATTAACCTTACTCCAAAGAAAGGTCTAGACTTCGACCTAATTACTGATGAAATCTTTAAGTAATTATCTAGAAAAGGTATTTTTATGCTGACATACAGGCTTAATGCAGCTTACAGACTAAAACACGTTGAAAAGTTGCAGAGGAAATAATGTTCCCAAAACTAGGAAAACCACCAAAAGACATTAAGTTCAATAGGCCTATTTATCATTGATTTAGGAATGAAGTAAGATTTCAGCAAAGTGTATTTCTCCAAAACGTCTCCTGGTTGATATATAATGTCAATGAGAGCTGTTCATAGGAACCACCTCTTAGAACATCAAAAGTCCTGCATGTCTGCTTGCGATAAAATTGCACATTAAATTTTCCTGTCTTGATGAAATTTTACAACTACGACATATTTATGACAAAAAAAATATAAAAGTCCCAAATGATTAATTATATGTCACTTAACGTCCATGACCAAGAGATAAAAACCCTCATTGGTCCCGTCCATCCTAACTTGAAGGTTAAGTTGTTAAAAGCCTGATTTACACCACACATACAACTTTCTAGCAACCGGAAATACTAGAATAGCTGCTTTTGTCAAAGTTGTTATACGGTTACCTACCTTAAACTTGTAAGTGTGGTGTAGATCAGGCTTTTAACAACTTATCCTTCGAGTCGGAAGTGCCAGGACTTCAAGTGAAGTGTAATTTTATCATTTGGAAATGGTTACATTTTATTGGTGGACTGGCTTAAAAAAAAACTTAATACAGCAAAATGTATCATGCAGATCTGCAGACGTTTTGACGATCTGACCCTAAAGCCATCTCACCTGAAAGGCAGCATCTAAAGGATTCACGATGGGGCTATTGAGGCCAAACTAACAATAAATAGTAGGCTTTGCTGAAATCTTACTTTATATGAGTTCCGATTATCTTATCAATAAATATACCTCCTATTAATATGTTTAAATTTTTATTATCCAAAGGTCCATATTTCTTTCTCAGCTTCTCAGCAACTGCTAAGTCACTCTAAATCCACTTTCATAATCACTAGTTTTTACCGATTTTACTTTAGAGGATTTTTTTCAAAGTGGTAACATAACGACTGACCTTAGTCTTAGCCATTTGCTAGCTTTCAACTGCATGATACAGAATAGACTACTATAAAATGCGCACAAAAGATGTTCTCTGCACGTCAAGAGCCTTCTTAACCCTATCCATGTCTATCTCGCCGAGGCCTCTAAATGTTGTTTCTACAAATACCTACCTGATTTGGGAAATCGAATTAATTGTATGGAAAGAATATAAAAAGGGAATCTTTAAGCAATTGACTTTATTTAAAAAAATTTAAATACTTAACAGTGACAATTTTAATATTTTCTTCAATACACTATTAACCAAGATGCTCCTGCAAACTAGATATACATTAATAAATTATAACACATACTAAAGAGTTTTTCGTTCTCAAAATTAAAAATTTCCATATTAATGAAAACATTTTCTTTGATAGGATCGAAAGCCTAACTTCGTAAAGTATAATAAAAATAGTTATTTGTCTTGTCCTTAATAGGAAATTTACTTGCATATTAGCAAAAAAATGACAAACTAGTTATCGCAGAACTTTATCTAAACCTCATTAGTTTTATATTTTGTTGTTTCGATTTGAAAATAGGCAGGTATATCGCCAAAGGTGGGCTACCCTCGACAATAATCAAACGCATATTCCCACGCAATTTGGAACCTCTAACAGGTAGGCAGTAACTTCAAGTTTATTATTTTATTGGTCTTTTCATGTGCATAGTAAAAGAGCGTTTTGATGAATGAAGAATCTCGTCATGGAATAAATTTATTACGAAGAATATTGCGTTTAGCATACAGGTGTAAACTCGTATGTAAATTTCCTGTTCAGTGTTTTGTTTTAAGAAATGTTCTTGCAGGCATACTGTGAACTTTGGTATAGGTAGCAGAGTTAGACCGTAGGATAAATATGAGACGAAAAATATTAAAGAAAAACTACAAATACTGTTATAAAGTTATTAAGCAACGTGTTTCAGTAAACACACACATTATCAGGATAAATAACAAGTTTTGAGTTGAATATAACATTTCCATTTAGAAACCAAATTGGGAGTGATGTTTTACATCTATCAAGACTCAACAACAATACTATTATAATGTACTTTGTAACCCAATCGATAATAAGTAATACATTTTTATACAATTATTTATTATACCTATTATGAGCGTTATTATCTCTCAGAAAAGATATCGTAAATCTTTATTTTACTGTGCACATCTAATTCGCAATGAGGAAATAATTAATTGCAAGTCAACTTATAAAGAAACAATTTATATAACGACATATCCAAGTCAATTAATTATATAAACATGAACTAGTTTGTTAAAAAAATACAAAGAATGCAAGAATAGAACGAATCTGTAATGTGTGAATGTTCAATGGAACATATTTAATACAGTTAATATGCACAACTGGTCTTTTATTAAGAGCAATTAGAAGTCGCATGAGATTGAGGTTGTAGATTGCAGAATGATCGTTAAAATAATCAACATCTCAAACGATTTTATCGTAAAAAAATGGTGACCTTGGAAGACAGTAATTTATGCAAAAATATCATATAGATCTTCTGTCTTGGTTAATAAAAATGCCTTAGGACTTTCTATATACAGGGTAAGTCACATATGTAGTCGTTTATACAGGAGATAGAGTTCAATCATCAGTATAAATATTAGAATTCGCTGTTTACAACAAAAAATCAATAACAAATAGTATTAAAAAGACTGCTTTCTTATGGAACCTTTACAACTTTGGGGAATTGGGGATAAATTTCATAATTTCGTTTGAATAATTTGATAATTTATTACCGAATTTTCTAAATTCGATTAAGAAAATGTTCGCCTAGAGAATTATTCTGAGAATATGCAATATCGTGTGCTTTACATGTAGTATCCAAAGGATTAATGCCACAAGACGCTATCCAGGAAAATAAAGTTCGACCGGTAATTTGTTTATAATAGTATTAAGTACACCTTGTCCCTCGTACACTAACATTTAGAATGATGTATACTTCAGCGAATGTGCGTATATATATGAAGATGGCTCAACATGCTCAGACGTTACCAACAAGCAACTTAGATTTTAATACTGAAAAACACGTGAAATTATTACCTAATTCGTTTCGTGTCATTATATGTTGACCCAGTGGTTGTGGGAAAACGAACGCAATGATGGCGCTTCTCTACGATCCTAATGGAGCTAAATTCAAAAATGTTTAAGTTTATTCAAAGTCATTGTATCAACCAAAGTATCAAATGCTCAAAGAAGTTTTATCTGGCATAAGGGAGGTGGGTTATTTTCCATTTAAAGACAATGAAGAAATTTTAAGTCCCAACGATGCAAAACCTAATTCAGTATTCATATTTGATGATGTAGCTTGCGAACGCCAACAGAGTATTCGTGAATATTACTCCATGTGTCGACACAAAGATATCGATGTTGCATATATCTGTAAAACTTACTCCAAAGTCCCAAAGCAGATAATGAGAGATAACTGCAATAAAATTGTGATATTTAAACAGGATGATATTAACCTCAAACATATTTTTGACGAACATGTACACCAGACATGTCCTTTGATGATTTTAAAAAAGGTATGTTCTGAATGTTGGAACGATGGATACGGTACTCTTGTAATTGCAAAAGACTTTAATCTTAACGATGGTAGGTATCGTAAAGATTTTGATAAATACATAAAAATGTAGATATCGCACGTCACTCATTACTTCACGTCAATATATCGGCGGATGAAGTATCTGGCTCTAAAATTAGGTAGAAAAAAAAAAGGAAAATATTGAATCGAAAACAGAATTGACAAATCAGGATTTATCTTTGACTTGATTCAATCCGCAAACAGTTTCATACCCTAACGAAAAACGCGACAAAACATTGAAAACGATGTTATTCGACGTTTAATAGATGACATTGACTCTATCATATGTCAAGCATACTTTAGATAAAACGTCGAAAAACGTTGAAAACGTCGTTTCTGAACGCTTGAAGGTTACAATTTTTAACATCCTTTAGATAAAACGTCGAAAAACGCTGAAAACGACGTTTTTGAACGCTGAAGGTTCCTGCTTCTACAACTAGAAACAGAGAAGTTCTGATCTTACTTTCTTCCATTATTTTCTCTATTTCATTTGTTATTCTGTAGAGTGGCTTGTTTGCTAATCTAAATTAGTAATCTGGAATTTATTATATATTTATTGTGTAGGTAGGTGAAAGATGAAAATTTATTTTGCCTCAGAATCCAAATATAATTTCAAATAAACACTCGTCAAAGCCTTCTAATAAAAAGAAGAAAACTCGATTTTTATTTATGACCAAACACATAACGACCTACCAGTTTTCGTCCGTTCCGAGAAGAAAGCAGGCTCTGATATAAGTTTTAACACTTTAATTGCTATATTAAAACGGTGTTTCGAAATTAAACAACAACTTAACTTTATTTATCGACCTTAAAAGATCTCGAGATTTGAATACGAATATACTTAGTTATAAATGCTTTGTACCGAATATATGACAACGTTGGGAGCTTTTATTAAAATAGAAAATTAGTGTTTGTGATTCATTATACTTCAGAGGTAAGAAACGATGTAAAAAAAAGGACGATCAAATTTATATTGAACTTTAATTTAAAGAATTTATAATTATTATTGTAAATTTTATTTTGTAAAATTAATTTTAGATATTAGTATTGTGAAGCAGATTTTTGGTATCTCAATTTACTTTAACTCAATTTTTACAATAATTCAACTATACAACGTATGTCTATCATAAAAACTGCCTGCTGACGTCAGGATTAATAATATATATTGATATAGTTTGTATTAGTACTTAGATGTAATTATTTATTTTATTTGTTATTTTATTTATGTTGAGCGCCTTTATACATATCTACTAATATCAAACTTTATCATTTTTTTTTTATTAGACTAAAGTGCAATTAGTTAAATGATCATGTTGGAATTTTACCAAGATTATACTCTTTAACTATTTACTTTTTTTTTATTCAGATATGTACGAGCAAAAGACTTTTCTTCAGAGGTGTCGGTTCCACAATAATACTTATCAAATTTTATATTTTATATTTTTTTTTTAAACCCCAAATCAAAATAAATTTGTTTAAAAATTGAACATATGTTTTTATTCAAATAAAACTTTCAAAAATTGTCAAAAACATTCCTTGGAATAAGAATAAATCAAAAGAAAATGTAAATGAACAACAGCTGACGCGAACTCACTATTTCCACTTCTCTACTTGTTGAAATAGTAGTTTGTGCCATAAACGGAGATGTAGTTTGCGTATTGTTGGTTGTCTATCCAAAATACAGTTTACCACAAGACACCGGTTAGATTAGACCTCAATAGCCACTCCCATTTAATTTTAAGTTCCAAAATGACACCACGATCAGACAACAACAAACAATACGGCTCAACTACATTCAATGCTAATAAATAAATTAAACTATGTACACCTAAAACTACCTTATAACTAATTTAGCAAATGTGTTTTAAAAGTGTTCCTCAAATGCCTATTAAAATGAAAGTTTATAGTTTTGTTTGTGAACCAGTTCAGTTCAATGTTAGGTCCGTATTTCGAATAGTGACAAACTCTTGCAGGAATATGTTTAACTGTCTTTATTAATGTTGTGCATATTATGACACGGCGAGTCCAAAGGGTAAGTAACTTCAGCACTTAGTGTACACTTGTCAAATTATTATTTATGTCAATTAACTTGTAAAAATGGTAGCTAGAATACCTTTTATAGCTCAATATCTTAACTCAGGGCTCCTTTAATCCAGTTTATTTGATCCAATTTAAATGTAATCTGCTTTTTACTTCTTTATCCAAAAATTTTGATGTCTGTCTATCTTGTTGATTTCTTATTTTTTTTTTCTCTGGTAACAAATTGTCATTCATTAAGCTAATTTTTCATACTTAAGTTATATTTTTCCTTGTAGATATCACTTTATTCACTGTTTGTTTTCTTTAACTAGTAACGTTTAAACTGTAGCTTATAACTATTTTACAAATTTTCTCTTTTATTGATCACATCATTATTATTTTTTTTGATTCATTCTATTTATTGCATTTTATAAATTTAAGTTTTAAATTTCAATTTTATTTTTAGTTTCAAATACAATTCATAAATGGTTGACTAGGTATCAATAATACTATACTGAGTGTTCCTTAAATTCAAGTCTCTACAACTTTCGGTAAGTAAGTAAACCTTTTAATTCAAACAATGTTATTTGTATATAACATTGCACTATTCCAACATGCTCATTGTCACTTTATGCTTTTATTTTCTATAACAATATATAGTTTATATAGATTGTTCATCCATACGTAAATTAAACGATGAAATGCGGATCGAACTGGGAGATGTTTTCCTGATATCTTTGAAACCATATGTTAGATGCGCCTTTCAGAAACGACCCAAAATAATTTATTTTCAACCCGTTGTTCCATCCGTTTGCAATTGCTGTCCGTTCGTGTGTATTTAGAAATGTGTGTACATTTCCTATTCCAGAGTTGAAAGTGGGGGGTGGTATGAACTGTGGCTTAGTTGGTCTAGTATCCAGAGTGGCTGCCTGAATAAGAGTAATGTCTGCCATCTTCCTATCTAGGGTTGGTCCCAGTGAGCCTTTCGGTTAAACCGTTAGTAGCGGGGTGATACCCTGTCGTAAACTGACTAACTGTACCCATCCTTTTTTACCATTTCTGATCTGAAAGTTTGCCCCCTATCACTAAGTAAATAGCGAGGTGACCCATGTCTTATTTCACAAAATGAAAACCCGTTATCATTGAAATTGATGTAGTGACTGTCAAGCTCGAAAAGGACGAGAAACAAAAAACCGGTGGGACTATTACAACCCATAGAAGTGGGTGTTCCATTCGACCGCGTAAGCATCAACATTCTTGGTCCATTTAGGAAAAGCCGAAACGGCACAACTGTAATAACTTGACATTCTAGTAGTACTGGAAACATCATTATTATTGACAGTAGCCATAACTCTTGTTTTTGCTGGATTCCTTTTCTTTTAATTAATGTTATGGCCTTAGCTTAAACAAATTTAAAATAGTTACTGCATAGACACAAGCATGTGTTTCTTCTTGTTTAAACCTACAAAACATAAATTACCAGTTCATATTGAAATATGAGTTTTAAACTCATCTGGGCCAGACCGATTCTGCCTAGTGAGCAATCGGCATGGATAAGCAGTCTATATAAACTATATATGTCATTGGTCAGGATCACCAACTTATATAGCTCGCTTTAACCTTGTAGAACCTCCAGATGTTTCTTGACATGGAATGACATTTCTAGACATTTCTCGAATATTCTCTCTTATTCTTCTTTTACGCGCACCTTTACTTATGACGACAACAGCACACTGTAGGACGATAGGTAACAGTATTATTATTTTTCAATTTAAAATTCAACTTTATTTACTATTATCAAAATAAGTAGGTACATCAGTACTCTAACTTTATTTATTTTTTGTAATTTTTTAAAAAATAAATTTTATAGTATTCCGTTTATAAATACAGATTATTATTATTATTATTATTATTATTATTATTATTATTATTATTATTATTATTATTATTATTATTATTATTATTATTATTATTATTATTATTATTATTATTATTATTATTATTATTATTATTATTATTATTATTATTATTATTATTATTATTATTATTATTATTATTATTATTATTATTATTATTATTATTATTATTATTATTATTATTATTATTATTATTATTATTATTTTTTTTTTTTTTTTTTTTTTTTGAAGGTGGAAACCCTTTATGGGCACCATGCGCTTCGCGTCGGTTCTATCTGCGACATGGTAGTGTGGTAGACTCCCGGCCGGCCGGATACTCCACTAAAACCACCTCTATCAACATTGCACGCTGGAACCATCCATTCCTGGATATCACTTCGGCAGTGCATGGTTATCCTGTTTTTTTTTCTTTGTTATTGTCTGTCCCTTTCTCTATCGTCTATTTGTTTCTTTTTCATTATGTTTTTAATAAATTGGTATATCTTCTCGTATGTCTCTTTGTTTGCCACCATTTTCGATACTATATTCTCCGGCGTCATTTCTCCAAACTCCCTTTGTATGTTCTCTCTTAGTGTTTCCCACTTTTCGCAACTAAAGATTGTATGTTCAGGGGTATCTTCTCCTCCGCAGTATCCGCACAAATCGATTATTATTATTAATTATTATTATTATTATTATTATTATTATTATTATTATTATTATTATTATTATTATTATTATTATTATTATTATTATTATTATTATTATTATTATTATTATTATTATTATTATTATTATTATTATTATTATTATTATTATTATTATTATTATTATTATTATTATTATTATTATTATTATTATTATTATTATTATTATTATTATTATTATTATTATTATTATTATTATTATTATTATTATTATTATTATTATTATTATTATTATTATTATTATTATTATTATTATTATTATTATTATTATTATTATTATTATTATTATTATTATTATTATTATTATTATTATTATTATTATTATTATTATTATTATTATTATTATTATTATTATTATTATTATTATTATTATTATTATTATTATTATTATTATTATTATTATTATTATTATTATTATTATTATTATTATTATTATTATTATTATTATTATTATTATTATTATTATTATTATTATTATTATTATTATTATTATTATTATTATTATTATTATTATTATTATTATTATTATTATTATTATTATTATTATTATTATTATTATTATTATTATTATTATTATTATTATTATTATTATTATTATTATTATTATTATTATTATTATTATTATTATTATTATTATTATTATTATTATTATTATTATTATTATTATTATTATTATTATTATTATTATTATTATTATTATTATTATTATTATTATTATTATTATTATTATTATTATTATTATTATTATTATTATTATTATTATTATTATTATTATTATTATTATTATTATTATTATTATTATTATTATTATTATTATTATTATTATTATTATTATTATTATTATTATTATTATTATTATTATTATTATTATTATTATTATTATTATTATTATTATTATTATTATTATTATTATTATTATTATTATTATTATTATTATTATTATTATTATTATTATTATTATTATTATTATTATTATTATTATTATTATTATTATTATTATTATTATTATTATTATTATTATTATTATTATTATTATTATTATTATTATTATTATTATTATTATTATTATTATTATTATTATTATTATTATTATTATTATTATTATTATTATTATTATTATTATTATTATTATTATTATTATTATTATTATTATTATTATTATTATTATTAATTATTATTATTATTATTAATCATTATAACCGATTTATCTGTTAAAATAAATCAAATACATGCATGCACTCATAGAAAATCAAAGAAGAAAGTTTTGCAAGACATGTAAAGTAAAATAATACTAATTTGACGTTTAAAGATATGTATTCCAACTAACTAAATTATTTGAATCAAAAACGCATTTATTTTAGGGATATCGTGGATAAGTTTGCACCTATGTATTAAATTATTTAAAAATTAATGAACCCCATTTTAATAGTTATTAATATCGAACTTGTTCGCCTTCCTACAATAAATTTTACTGAGATAATTTATCTTTCGCCATCAAACACCATAAATATAACGAATAAAAACCCGTGATTTAAAAATAACAGTGTTAAATCTTCTGTATCTAAAACCAGTACCCGCATTATGGCCTATCAGTTTTTGTTTATATTTTACTATAAATAAAACTATACATTCAAATATAGCTATTAAACATTAGATACCTCAACTATATCTATACAAATAAAATTTATGCTAATATATAATTTATTGACAGCCAGGTGAATGTATTTAAACATATAAATCGTTCTTTTTATTGGGCTTACATAACTTAAGATACACCGAAAATAATATTTCTTGTTAGTAACATTGTTCAAACATTTTGAAAGATAGTAATTTGGGTCACATGAAACAGGTTTAGTCTAATTCCAACTCAGCATTAACCAATGATAATAAATAAACCAAAGCGCAACGGAAATGGGACTCAAAATAAATGGAAAGAACACAAAATATGTGACATGAAAAAAAAAGTCAAAAACAGAAGTCCTACCTAAATAGACTGAAGATGATTCCCAGTTACTCGTGTGATTATGATATATTTTGTCATGTATAATAAATCAATACAAAATATATACTCGCCATTTATCCCTGAAGCTTCAGAGCAATGTATTAGGACGATAATTCAACAACTAGGACATAAATTAAAGAGATGTTGTGAGGTACAAAACATTCAAAAGTGTTCAAATTAGTTGAAACCTGAGAGTCATAAAATAGGGTCATGCAGAGAGCTCTACGGCTGACAGAAATGTGGTGCATTAGGAAAAACCTCTTGGTAAACCCTGACAAGGCACAACTCATCACCTTTACTAGGAAAACAAGGTTGGAGGTCTAAAAAACTCCGAAAAAGACTAAAAAGAACGAACCAAGTAAAATATAGAACCAACCCTTACAAAAAGTATCTCTCATTGTAGGGAGACGGGCATTTAGAAAAACATGGAGATTAAAACCGAAAATGGTCCACTGGCTATATTTGGCAATAACAAGACCCATGATAACATTTGGAGGAGTTGTTTGGTGGTCAAAAGTAAACCAGGAAACAACCCTTACTACCCTCTCAGAAGTACAGAGGCTAGCATGCCTTTGTATTACAAAAGCACTGAGAAGTACACCGACAGCCTCTATGGAAATCATTCTAAACCTTCTACTCTTTGACCTAGTAGTCATGAAGTAGAAGGCCAGAATGATTACATAGAGGCTGGACATCTCCAATATCTGGAACACATAGTCACACATGAGGTAAATGGTCCTATATTAAACATGGGACCAGATCGCTTAATCTTTAACAGACTCGTCCAGGTCAACTGCAACTGGAACTAGGTAAATAAGGAGCTAGAGAAATACTAGCTTAGCGGTCTCGTATGATATACGAATAAATCAATAACTAACAAGGGAACAGGCTCTGGCATACATGGAGTTAGACTCAAATGCGATTACACAGTGATCCCACCACTTGTAAACTGTGCATGGAAGAAGATAAACCTCATACCATGTCATCTTCGAATGCGAAGCTCTTGCTAGGCAGCGCCTTACCCTTATCGGCCTAGGACCGGGAAGAACGCCTAAGAAACATTTGGTATGGAACTTAGTAAAACTAACCAAAGGCACAAGACTATTTCAAAGATAGTACCTAAATATGAGGAAAGCAGGGGAATACAATAGATCGACGAGGCCGCAGTGTTCTGGAACAAAAATAACCCTACCTGTTCATAACCGACAAAGATAAAGATAAGGGTTATGGCGTAATTCTTGTTAATGAAAATTGTCGACACCACTAAAGAAAAAAAATCTAAAAGAACATTAAGGAAAGTTTCTAGGCTGTTTACATTCACATTCACCCTCAATTTTATGAGCGCAAAAATAAGTTTTACTTTTTAAACATCATTTATTGCTTTTTCTGATTAATTCCAACAGAAATCCTTTGACAGATTTATTGTAGATTGAACAGACTCATTATTGTAATCTAAATATCATTACGAAAATACGTACAAAAAATGTTCACTGGCTCCCGTGCTATTAAGTTGTTAAATCCCCAAAACTTTGTTATTAATGTTCATCAATTTGATCAATGTTGTAATTTGTGTTTCAAAAAAAGTTCTGGCAATACTTAGAAAAGACCTTGTAATGGACATTAATAAAGTTATAAATGACCCAACCATCATTATTGTTTTTGAAACGGCACTAATATCGTTAAAGAATGTTCTGCTATTTAAGTTGAATTATTTATAACATGTGTGGTCTGGTTTTTTCATTTAAAAACTTCACTTTTATATTAATTTAGAGACACAACTATTTTAAATAGGGTTATTTTTTAAATATTTTGATGCAATTATTATTAAAAGAGAATATTTTTGTATAACTGCTATTAAAAGTTGTTATCTTAACAGAACTAATTTATTGGAAGCAGGAAAAGTCAGATAAAAAAGGTTTGGTTACTATTACTTTTCTAACTAAGCTATTGAAGTAGTTGAAGTGGCAGAGTCTGTAACCAAATTTTGTATGTCATTTGTATCTCAAAATATAGAATTTCTGTGACTTTAAAATTATATTTAAAACGATTATTACTTATTTTATGTTTCTTTACGAATGTGTTTCTAAAAAATTAATTGCGAATAGTTACTAATCAAAAATCAAACAAATCGACATTACTATCGGGTCTGAAATAGTGATGCCTTTTCAGGTTAATAATTTATCACACAACATTGTAAGCAAAAAACACAACACTTTGTTGTATTTATCGTCACAAAGAGTTATTTTCTACAAAACTAATATTGAAACAGAGCGTTTTTTTTTAAATCTACTGAACGGGTATAAAATTGTTGTTGTTTTTGTAAAAAGTTCTTATTACGTTAATTAGATAAACTAAACAAAAAGACTTCTCAACAGGAGTAAATTGACATTACAATAAACAATCGACTCTATATGTCTCTATATCCAAGACAATATAATAATTATAATTTAAATATGACAAATGGCATGATACTGCACCTCACACCTCTTTCAACCCTAGTATATTTAAAACTCCACTACTGGGTGGCTATTATTTGAACTGCCTAAATAGCCAAAGAACTGGAACCTAGTTCTTTTCAAGGCGAAGTAAGTGAATACAATGTGCTATTCAGATTCCTAACACTACAGAATCAACAATAAATTTTTGTTGCCTAGACAACAATTTTCTGTCGTCAGTTTTGTTAGGAAATCACAGATCATTCATATTCCATTCACAGATCTGCGCAGAGGCCTCCATAGAAGAATTGGGTAAAAATAAATTTAAATACCTTCAATAGATGAGTGTTGCACCCTCTGTTCAAGTTTTAGCAGTGCTCTTTGTATGAAATCAGATTCAATCTCTTTTAGCGAATGTATCGGCTTTTTCACCCATATCAAAGTAATTTTGTTACAGCTATCAACATAAAAAGGTACATGATGTGCATTTCATTTTCCTCGTTAAGAAAGGGGCGCTATATAGGCTTTCCGAGCCTCTTCAAGGTGAAAGAAATAGTGGTAGGTGTCTGCTGCAGCTTCTATTACTATGAGAAAACATCTCTAAAAAACTCATGGTAGATCAGGCGGCTGTGTAAAGTGCAACTACTACCTTTAAAATGCTTGGTCGATGCGTAGGCACAGAGCCACCTCGTTTGGTTGGTATGGAATCTCTCGAGCCCTAAGTTCAAAGCTTTAAAAGGTGCCTAATTACCCCAAACATCTTTATAGTTTTGGTATCAAAAAGAAAATAATTATTAGCCATCTAGTTCTCAGTTTTATAGCGATTATTTCTACTTGTAAAACAGTAGCAAATATGTGCAAATTTATTGAAATGCCAACTATAAATGGTAGCAAATTTAAATAATTTTCGTATCATATTAGATATCTAAATTTATCTATGATTATTATCTAGTCGTAACTTGTGTGGTCTTTTTTATCTAAAACGACGTTTTTATAACAATTTAGAGATGTTCATCTTTGTTTTGAATAGTTGGGAATGTTAGTTACCGCCATTTTAACCGTATTAACGCGTTTTCCTACCATTTTATGTCCGAAATTAATTATACCGTGTTTTGGGCTCGAATTAAATCAAAGACCACACAGTTTCATTTCGATGTTATCGAACTAGTGTACGAGCATACATAGATATATACCAACAATCTGACAATTACGGTTGATCAGAATTTCGAAATTGCCTTTTTATTGCTTTCCCAATTAGCGCTTGATCATGTTAGGTTTCTCGTAATTTATGAGAGCTGGAAAAGTTTAAATTTTTCGTGCGCGGTGGCTAAAGACCAAAGCACCTGAAATTCGTTACCCCGAAAAAGATTTTTATGTGAAACGAGAGGATGTTTTAAATCAAAAATGCGTTAAATGGTTTTATGTAAAAGATCCCAAAATATAAACGAAATAATTTAAAATATCTGCTATTATCAGATTGTTTTAACTAGAAAATTAAGACTTATTACTGTAGAGGGCGGAATATATGCATCAAAATATAACAAAATATGCGCATATATATGCATCGTTTTTACCAAAAATATGCAGTTATTTTGTCCAATTATGCCTAAATATGCAAATGCATATTTGTTAAAAATAATTTTAAAAAAAAGTAGGGGGTGGGTAGCTCAGTGGTTAGTGCGTTGGCCTGTGGACTTAGGGGTACAACTTTTTGTTGACTCCTAATTTTTATTCTAGCTGCCAATGTTTAAGATGGAAAAAACAACCTCAAAAGCTAAAATATCCTTGGGATGATGGAGAAAGCATTTGTTGCAGAATATGGTAAGTTTACATGATATATTATGATCCAAAAATATTAAAAAAAAACAAGGGCGATAATTTTTAATGGCAATTATTCTTCGTAATTCTGGACAATCTTATTGTAAGCCCCTGTATACCGAGTTTGATTGTACTGCCTTTGCTAATTACGTGAAATTTTTAACTGTAATAGCTAAATACTTTTTTCATTCGCTAAAATATTGTTATTACGTTTTTGTGTTCAATTGTTGAAAACCATTCACTTATTTTAATGAAAAGAAATATTTTTAAGATTTCGAATACATTCATTGGAGTGTGAAACAGTTTCATATCGTTGTTACTGACGTTTTTTCCTCTAACCTAACCTCGTTTTCTGTAAAACTTCTATTAACTTCTTGTCCCAAACCGCACTGGCCTAAAACTCGGTAGGAAAACAGTTATACGAAAAAAAAATTTTAACGCCACATTTCTAAAGAAAACGATCCAAATTGCTGCTTCCTTTGTTCCTGGCCAGTTTTTTTTTTGTTTTTTAGTTTAGTTGACCAAAAATTTGGTTCAAATCTTATATTCGCAGTGGTGGCGTTTAATAACGTGTAATTACTAATTTAGTTTTAAAAACCGTTAATTATTGATTAATTTAAGTTAAAAACATTATCAATTCTTAGATGAGACAAGATGTAATAGAATATAATAAAAAGTCTTGGTCACAGTAATTTATTTAAAAAAATGGTACTAATTTGGTACTAATTTAATACTAATTTGTTACTAATCAAAATAAAATTAGAGTACGCGATTTTACAGATATATAAAAATATGTAGACTTTAAGAGTTTATAGAATTAAATCATAAGGACCAGAGTTACTTAAAGTGTAAAGAGAAGAAAGTGAAAAAGGCTAATATGTAGCTAAAGTAAAGTTAGTAAAACACTATCAAAGACTTCAGTGATTTTTATTATATTGTATTGCTAAAGATTTTAAATTGTCCATCAGACAAACTACTGTTTCTTGCACAGACGTGCACAAACTACTATTCTTTACTACATGATAGCTTATATTTAATTCAAAGGCGCGTGCAGCTATGGTGTACTAGAAATATTTAGTGAATTGCGTGTTATAGAGGAAGATGAATATATTAATTTATGATGTGTAAAATAAAATTTTCCTCAAAACTCCCACATTTGTTTCACTCCTGTCACCTATAAAATAATTCATTGATTGATTGGATATGCAGGGTGTTTCCAAAGTAATCTGAAGTATTGTTTTGTTAAATTTTAAGACGAAAAATTCCTATAAACATGTGTGATAGGTTTTGTCGTTTATGAGATTCAAGGTGTTAACTTTTTTGTAACATACAAGCTCTGACTGTTAAAATACAAGTATGATTCAAATGGCGACTATGTAACTGACCCAGAGTAGGGGAGGAGGGGGCACAGTGGACCGCTTAAAAAATATTAATGCATATTTTCCAAAAGCACATTATTAAAAACGAGTAAATTTTACTAATTATAGAATGTACAATAGTTTAACGATTTCCAACCGTAAATTTAATATAAATAATAATTAGACGAAATTATAGCCGTTTTATTGATAGTTTACGCTGGTCCTATGTGCCCCTTGGTACTAGGGCACAGGGGTACTAGTACTGTGGCACAGTTTTGACGAAAATACATTAAATAATGTTTGCAGAAATCATATATTATAGAACTCAAGTATTTATTTAACATTTTTACTTTCCTATCTGTATACAGATATAAGGAAAGTATAGGAATCATGATTTTTTTCGACCTCGAGTTTTCGACGGATTTTTACGTTTTGAGGTCCCCTGAATCCGTTTTGACTATTTTCGCGATGATGTCTGTGTGTGTGTGTGTGTGTGTGTGTGTGTGTGTGTGTGTGTGTGTGTGTGTGTGTGTGTGTGTGTGTGTGTGTGTGTGTGTGTGTGTGTGTGTGTGTGTGTGTGTGTGTGTGTGTGTGTGTGTGTGTGTGTGTGTGTGTGTGTGTGTGTGTGTGTGTGTGTGTGTGTGTGTGTGTGTGTGTGTGTGTGTGTGTGTGTGTGTGTGTGTGTGTGTGTGTGTGTGTGTGTGTGTGTGTGTGTGTGTGTGTGTGTGTGTGTGTGTGTGTGTGTGTGTGTGTGTGTGTGTGTGTGTGTGTGTGTGTGTGTGTGTGTGTGTGTGTGTGTGTGTGTGTGTGTGTGTGTGTGTGTGTGTGTGTGTGTGTGTGTGTGTGTGTGTGTGTGTGTGTGTGTGTGTGTGTGTGTGTGTGTGTGTGTGTGTGTGTGTGTGTGTGTGTGTGTGTGTGTGTGTGTGTGTGTGTGTGTGTGTGTGTGTGTGTGTGTGTGTGTGTGTGTGTGTGTGTGTGTGTGTGTGTGTGTGTGTGTGTGTGTGTGTGTGTGTGTGTGTGTGTGTGTGTGTGTGTGTGTGTGTGTGTGTGTGTGTGTGTGTGTGTGTGTGTGTGTGTGTGTGTGTGTGTGTGTGTGTGTGTGTGTGTGTGTGTGTGTGTGTGTGTGTGTGTGTGTGTGTGTGTGTGTGTGTGTGTGTGTGTGTGTGTGTGTGTGTGTGTGTGTGTGTGTGTGTGTGTGTGTGTGTGTGTGTGTGTGTGTGTGTGTGTGTGTGTGTGTGTGTGTGTGTGTGTGTGTGTGTGTGTGTGTGTGTGTGTGTGTGTGTGTGTGTGTGTGTGTGTGTGTGTGTGTGTGTGTGTGTGTGTGTGTGTGTGTGTGTGTGTGTGTGTGTGTGTGTGTGTGTGTGTGTGTGTGTGTGTGTGTGTGTGTGTGTGTGTGTGTGTGTGTGTGTGTGTGTGTGTGTGTGTGTGTGTGTGTGTGTGTGTGTGTGTGTGTGTGTGTGTGTGTGTGTGTGTGTGTGTGTGTGTGTGTGTGTGTGTGTGTGTGTGTGTGTGTGTGTGTGTGTGTGTGTGTGTGTGTGTGTGTGTGTGTGTGTGTGTGTGTGTGTGTGTGTGTGTGTGTGTGTGTGTGTGTGTGTGTGTGTGTGTGTGTGTGTGTGTGTGTCTGTATAACGCATAACTCATGAACCAATACACAGAAAAACACCAAATTTTAAACTTAAGCTTTGTTTCAGCGTCCAATGAGCTGATTAGATTTTGGGCAGAGTCGGAACATCTGGGGGGGTACTTTATAGGTGGTCATTTTTATATTTTATGGAATATATCTGTTATTTACGTTTGGAGAAGAAAATTCTTCAAATAAAAGTTACTTCTAATATTATTATCTATAATTTTTGTTCTATGTCAAAATTTCCTGAAATGGTCCGTATTCGAGAAATTTGACAAAATGTGCAAAATTCTGATTTTTATGAAAATTGTTGAACTAAAAGTTGTTTGCGATATCGATTTCTATAATTTTTGTTTATATATGATTTTTCTAAAATGGACCGTAATGGAAAAGTGTTAAATTTTTCTGTATTTTCGTTTTCAATGAATATCTATAGAAAAATGTTTCGAGGTAGATGTATGTGGAAAATGTATATATTTAGTTTATCCTCTAAACATTTATAGAGATGCTGCAATAGGTTGTACAAAATAACCGGAAAATGCCTATAATAACTAGATAGGAAAGTCATGTGTTGGACACATCAGATTTTTACTTTCCTATCTGTATACAGATATAAGGAAAGTATAGGAATCATGATTTTTTTCGACCTCGAGTTTTCGACGGATTTTTACGTTTTGAGGTCCCCTGAATCCGTTTTGACTATTTTCGCGATGATGTCTGTGTGTGTGTGTGTGTGTGTGTGTGTGTGTGTGTGTGTGTGTGTGTGTGTGTGTGTGTGTGTGTGTGTGTGTGTGTGT
Source organism: Psylliodes chrysocephalus (assembly GCA_927349885.1). Taxonomy (NCBI): domain Eukaryota; kingdom Metazoa; phylum Arthropoda; class Insecta; order Coleoptera; family Chrysomelidae; genus Psylliodes; species Psylliodes chrysocephalus. Next base: position 4,425,563 of record OV651823.1, on the reverse strand, counting down.
GTGTGTGTGTGTGTGTGTGTGTGTGTGTGTGTGTGTGTGTGTGTGTGTGTGTGTGTGTGTGTGTGTGTGTGTCTGTGTGTCTGTGTGTCTGTGTGTGTGTGTGTGTGTGTGTGTGTGTGTGTGTGTGTGTGTGTGTGTGTGTGTGTGTGTGTGTGTGTCTGTATAACGCATAACTCATGAACCGATACACAGAAAAACACCAAATTTTAAACTTAAGCTTTGTTTCAGCGTCCAATGAGCTGATTAGATTTTGGGCAGAGTCGGAACATCTGGGGGGGTACTTTATAGGTGGTCATTTTTATATTTTATGGAATATATCTGTTATTTACGTTTGGAGAAGAAAATTCTTCAAATAAAAGTTACTTTTAATATAATTATCTATAATTTTTGTTTAATGCAAAATTTTCCTAAAATGGTCCGTATTCGAGAAATTTGACAAAATGTAAAAAAAATAATTTTTTATAAAAATTGTTTAAATAAAAGTTGTTTGTAATATAATTTTCTATAATTTTTGTCCTATACATAATTTCTCTAAAATAGACCGTATTCGAGATATTTGAGAAAATGTGTAAATTTCGAAATTTGAAGAAAACTCAAAAACGGATAAAGGAAAAAACATTAAATTTTAAACTTAAGGTTTATTTCGGCCTGACGTGAAATGATTAGATTTTGGACAAAGTCGGAACATCTGGGGGGGTACTTTATGGGAGGCCGTTTTTATATTTTATGGAATATATCTGTTATGTTTGGAGAAGAAAATTGTTCAAATAAAAGTTACTTCTAATATTATTATCTATAATTTTTGTTCTATGTCAAAATTTCCTGAAATGGTCCGTATTCGAGAAATTTGACAAAATGTGCAAAATTCTGATTTTTATGAAAATTGTTGAACTAAAAGTTGTTTGCGATATCGATTTCTATAATTTTTGTTTATATATGATTTTTCTAAAATGGACCGTAATGGAAAAGTGTTAAATTTTTCTGTATTTTCGTTTTCAATGAATATCTATAGAAAAATGTTTCGAGGTAGATGTATGTGGAAAATGTATATATTTAGTTTATCCTCTAAACATTTATAGAGATGCTGCAATAGGTTGTACAAAATAACCGGAAAATGCCTATAATAACTAGATAGGAAAGTCATGTGTTGGACACATCAGATTTTTATTTTTGAATGAAATATTAGGAACACTTTGAACAAATAAACTCTTGCTCAACCTCCGGTTTTTAAAACTTTGGAAGTGCTTCAAACGCTGCATTTTTGCAAAAGTGTTTTACCTAGCTTTACATACTCTTTATTAACCTGCTTTCGAACGCCACTGTTAATTAAAAAAAAATCTCCGTCTTTGTTTGCGTATACGATAGCATTTTTTGCCCTGCAACATTAGTTAGCGTTTTCTATGAAACATTATTTAAATCTGGTTAGGCATCGATGAATAAAATACACAAGTTTAATTGAAACAAACGATGCACGACGATATTAACGAAGATGAAGATGGTGTAGAAGAAGAAATCTCGAAATCCAGCCTCCCGTTTCGAGTGAATCCTGATAGGCGTTCAGCCACAGCCGGCCGCTCGTCTTTTGTTTGTACAGGATGTCCGTCGTTTCGTGGAATCTTAATTTACCATTCACGGCGGTTTTTGTTTGGGATGTGTTCGAATTCATGACGAGATCGATTTGGTGATCTTGAGTGGTCCAGGTGGATATGTTGATATAAAAATTGATCCATTCGTGCATTATAATTCAAATTCTTTATTAAAGCAAAGTAATATAAAAAGGTTATACGACGAATTAAATTAGTTTTTTTTACATAATATAACCACAGAAGTTTAAATTCTTTATACTTCTGTGATATAACCATCAGATAGATTACCATATAGTAAGGAATAATACTCCAAATCAATACCACATATGTTAATAGCAACTGTTTTGGCCCTATGATACAAAAATATGTTTATAATAATTAAATGTTGTTTAGTTTGTGTAATAAAAAATAACATTGTTAATAATTAAGCAGTTACAGGCATTTGCCTTAAATAAATAAGTATATAATAAAAATTTATGATAAAAATTAATTGAGTACATAATTAAAATTAGTTTAATTAAACACACATTTAAATTAAAGAAAACACAAAACAGTAGTAATATTATATAGGAAAATTTTAATATATAAAACATATTGTATCGGAGGAAATTGTAAGTAGTTTAATAAGTAATAGTTTTAGAAAGAATTTGAATGAAGTCAATAAGAAAAGTAACATTAAAAACTTTAAGTCAAATACCTTTGCTATGAAATATGTAGAAATTAAATAAAACAAGGCAAAAACTAGCCAAATTTAAAAAAATTAAACTGAATCAAAGACTGAATCAAAATTTGATCAATGAATTTATTCAAATGTACAAGGTACATTTTCAAGTGATAATATTTACTAAAAGTAATTGTCCTTACAACAAAATTGACTTTGTGTATGGATATCTGCTATTAAAATCACTTTTAAGTGGAACTGCAAGTTTAATCAAGTAAAGAGTACTTTCTTAACAAGACTGGAATACATTTCAGACTTGGACATGTTTTAGATAATTTTTGAGGGGCAAATAATGATAGTGACGTATGCTCCAACGCTGAACCTAACACTATCATAAATTATAATGTTTATAAAAATAATATAATGTAGTCATGACATGAATGAGGATAAACTGCAAGTTTCTGAAAAGTTTCAGATCTCAAAAGGACTTAAAATTGCAAAATCCTTTAATAAAATTCATTTTAAAAACATTATTTATTGGAAAATAAATAGTTTATTTTTCCATAAACAAATCATGGTAATTTGTTTGTAACTATTCTTACTGGAACTCACAATGAAGACGACGCACTAAGAGGTCTAAAATAAAAATAAAAAACCCTTTTGAACGAGAGCACAGAACTTGACAATAAACCAGAACTGAATCAACGAAATACAACTTTATAAAGGTTTTTATGAAAGTTCGCTAAATTTTTAAATACACTTTTATTCCTTATTTGAAACTTCAATATTTACTTAACTTTCTATCATTCATAAGCAAATTTCCCAAACACGAATTCACTTTAAACCTTATAATAATACATTACAAATGTGAAATCAACTTTAAGATATTTATAATAATTATCGTTTGTGAAATTTACTTAAACTAATTTTTGTTTATTTTATCTAACCTAGATCGTTGGCGATTCAAAGGGATTTGTAATATTTTCCTCTCAATTATCCTCTTTCTACCTTTGAAGCGCGAACAGTTACATAACCTTGAAATTTTTTTAATTACATTTCTCTAATGTTTAAACGAGGACACTTACATGCATCCCAATAAGTTGTTATTCTTTTTTTAAAAAAGATTTCCTTCAACAAAATAAAGTTCTTGTCGTTTCCAAACTAGAATATTTTCTTGAATTTCATTAAACAAACATAACTGTATCACACAAAGTACCCTGTTGCATTGCGGGTAATCGCAATGAACACAACAAATGGCAAACGAGGTTTTAGAATCCACCGCCGATAAGTTAGGTAGTCTCATACTCTGAAGAGAACAGGTCCGGCTCCAGCAGAGTTGATGGCAACGAATTTTAAATAATTTATGTTTTAATATAGCTAGTCGGAGCAGACGAATTATTGTCCAGAGACGAAGACAATTTTTTTTACGAATGTCCACTAACAAATTAAAATGTTCCAAACAATCTACACCGATGGTAGGCTTTAATACATCCGCGATTACAAAACGCCAAACGAATGATCCTTTAGTTCCTAAAAATACTTGAGCTATTTTTAATTTGAGTACTTTATCTGCGGTAATTTATAATAATTAATAAGCACCCCCAGGATAGAGGGGTCGTATCAATACCTAACCAAATCGAAAGCTTCCCTAGTTTAATTTAACTTTGTACGAGTTTATGAAAGACTCGTTACAATATTTTGACTTATTAATTACTTAATTAATTATTCAATCCAAAATCCATCCCAGTACCCACATTAATTACCCATCAAACGTATTTTTTATTAATACATTCGTACAGTAGCCATATTAATCATCCAACTGATAATTTCCCGAAAAACTTTCAACGCTCGCTCGAACGGTCAATAAATCTCGCGAGAGCGCTATTAATGAACCAACCGCGATTATTATTTATTATGAATTTATTCCGCAAATATACCGTTTAACGACATGATCAATAAGTATAGCGTAAAATTACCGTTCAAAAAGGAACTTCAAAAATCGATAAATTAATTCGTAAGACTCTGTATGGCAATTAATTCTACCAGTTTATGGGAACGTTGGTTGTCATAGGAGTTAGTTTGGTTATACAGAGCCGACTCTAGCATTGGTGGGTGGTACTGGGAATGTGCAAGGAATATTAGTTTAGGAGGATGCATAATGGGCCTAGTGAGGCCCAAATACGTTACAGATGCAGAGAGATGCATGTCCCTTGATTGAATATGACAACTTGACAGCAAGTCGCAGTACCATGCATGGATGTTGTTAAGGTCTTTTTAAACTGCCTATGGGTAATAAAGGTGGCATAAAAATATATTAAGGATGATGCTTTGAAGTAACTTACTTAAGCAATAAACAGTACATAATCGAGACCGGTGGAGCTCTGTAGGACACCACTTGAGACTAGTCTTTACTATCTATCAACTGTTACTTTAAAAGATCTGTCAGTTAGAAAATGTAAAATCCAATTATGAGGGTTTCCATGGATGCTCAGATGTTCTAGTTTATTGAATGGTTGACGTTTTGGAACTCTGTCGAAAGCCTTAGAAAATTCTAAATAAATAATATCGATTGGCTTTTTATTGTCAATATATTTAGCCTAATTACCAATACAATGAAGGAGGCTTTCATTATTGAAATTCTAAAGCTTAGAAAGTGTTTTTGATTTTCTACCGAAGAGTCATCGTAACTTGACAAAGTCTTCGGCTTTTAGTTCTAGAGGTATAGTTTTTCCATTGGTATTTAGAGAGAGAGGTTGTATTAGTTAGTTTATAGGAATAGATTTAAGTTCATTGAACTTAATCCCCCTTTGATTGGTCCAGTTAACTTAATAATTGTTCTAGTTGTTTAGAGTATTATTACTGATCTTTCTTCGTTCTGATCAACCACAAGGAAAGTAGTCACATTTTCCGCAGTTGACAAGTTACTAGTGTAAAATAAATATAAAATAGGTCCAAGAATACTTCCTTGTGGCACTTAATCTTTTTTTCTTTTAAATTAGAATATTTGTTTTCTTACTTGATGCTGAAAAGTTTGTTTAAGATATATGGTATTTCATTTTATGACACTACAGCATTTTTGATAGCTAAAAAAGCCAAAATAACCAAAAATAAATATAAAAGTAAATGGTAGTCTTCAGAGTGAAGGGATTAACTGGATAAAATATGGTGAAGAATGATTATTGTAATTAAATAAGAAGGTAATTTAATATTAAATGAGGCAATTACAAAGCATAACAAGCAAAGAACTTTGACATCTAGGAAGGAAGGGAAAGGAACAGGTGATCACATTTGGATAAAGTTGTTCATTAACACAAACTTTATAATTTCTTAATCATATGTTCAGAAACCATTTTCAGCAATAAACTTTTTGTATCCTGGATGCTGTCGTTGGTAAAATTTTCCATTAGCAACAATTAATTTTTGTTAAATTCTTGCAAGCTTCACAAATACGACTAAGGCGATATGGAATGCAGCTACAAAAAACAATCTCTGTTATCGTTTTTAAATTTTTAATATTATATTATTAGCTTTGCAGATGACACAGTAATGCATTACGAAGCTACTGACTAGAATAACTTGAAAACATTGATAGAGAAGGATTTCCCCAAAATAAAAACATGGTTTGACTACCGATTACTATCTATAAATTAAAAAAAAAACAGTATACCTACGTTTTTGCAGTCTAGCCTCTGGTCTTCCTCAATTTCAAAATATCGCTATCGAGAACGACACATATATACTACCTGAAAATAAAACTAAATATTTAGGGATGATAGTAGATAGCCACTTGCGCTGGGACAAACATACTCAATACTTACTAAACAAATTACGTAGTGTCTTATTTAAATTCATACAAATATCACCAATGCTAGAATTACCACAGAAGAGAATTTTGTATCATAGCCTTTTCGAATCTCATCTCAACTATGGAATAATTGGTTGGGGTGGAGTCACTAAAACGCACTTAAAGCCAATCGAGATCATTCAAAAAAGTTTTTTAAAAATAATGCTAAAGAAAAATAGAAGATATCCTACTGAAAATGTGTATCAAGAAACCCAGATATTTGACTTACGACAGTTATTCTGTCAAGCAGCACTCACCCATCAATTTCAAAATCAAGATGATCTGCAAACACCGTTGCATCAATATGATACAAGAAATAGAGACAATTATTTGCTACCACGAACGAATAAATCAATTGGACAAAATAGCTATCGGTTTTTGGGACCAAAAATCTTTAATAACATTCCAACGGAGCTTCGAGAAATAAAAACAGTAAAAAAATTTAAAAGATGTGTAAAAGAATTTATAACAAAAACACCGCGAACTTTTTTCCGTAATATAATCGAATAAAAAAAAATAGAAATTAAATAATTAGAAAGTATATTATAAACGTTAAAGAATCTGAATATTTTAAAAATGTTCTTCGTCTATGTAGAAGTTATGTTCGTTGTATGAAATACTTATGCCGAGGTATATTGGAAATAAATTTTACTTATTATCAAAGTGTAAAGATTGTACTTATATAACTTTTATTTATATTAATAATTTGTATTTTAATTGCTTCATATTTTTAAATTTTTACTATTGTATTGTTATAAGTTTTATTTATTTTATTTTGTCGTATTTTTTGTCACACACAATCTGTCATTGTACTTTGTACAGTGAGCAGATTCAGTGACACATTTCTTGTTTATTTACATTTTAATTCCTATTGGATTTTATTTTATTGTATCTGAATGTATATATTGCTGGTAAATAAACATTATTAACAACATTATTAATTAATTAATTTAAAGATAACTACACACAAGCGCCGGTAAATTGTTCATAATCATCATCATCAAAATTTTTAAACATTGACATTTTGAACAATTGTTGTGATAATATCATGTACAAAAGGCAAAAATTAAATGTATTAATTTCAATTTAGGAAATTCATCGTCTTTCTAAATTTTAACGAGTCTTAGGGCCCTAGTGCCGTAGTGACACTTTTCCGGACATGGGTCCCTATACTCAAATGTTTTCTACTGTTGCACTGAATAACCCCTAGAAGTTTGATCCCATAGTTCTGAAACACCCTGTATTGATATTTGTATTTTTTAAATGAACTTTTATATTGTTTTTTGATAAAACGGATTTTTTTTGTTCAGAGAGCTTTGCCTTTTATTCAATAAAAAAAAAATCGTTTTATACATACAACCATATCACTCTATGTTGAATAAAATCTGAATAAATAATAAGTTTCTGATTGTATCTTTGTATTTTAATGTATATTATTTAGGTACATAATATAGTAAATGTAATCTACCCTACTATCAGTGAGTACGTTTGTCGTCTTGGACTAAACCGGTCCTGTAACTTCATCATCGAAAATGCTTATTATGCACAATTTTTTTGTAAAACCCGATAATTCTGTCTCATAGTTAGCTTAATATATGCTGAATATTCACTGAGAATACATTAAAATGGAAATAACATACAAGGTATTCTCATAACTTATTTTTTTCTATGCATCTATTTGGAATTGTTTTAATTTACTTTCTAATTGGATAATTATTTTGTTTACATTGGATGCAGTGGATGGATTAGAAAATAATGAATATATTAGAAAATAATTGTATATTGCACTGGAACAAGTCCTGCTGTACTTCAGATTTTACAGTTACTGTGGGGTTCTGTGCTGGACACTATCTTTTTTTTTTCTATTCATAAATAATTTTCCAAATTATTCAATTAATAACTACGGGAGTATCCATCTTGTCTTATTATTGATTAGATGTTACATGTATATGTGTATTGGTACTAGACTACTTACTTTTCCAATTGAAGCGTTAGACCACCAGGCTTTTGCCTTTCTCTTAGTAATAATAAAAGCTTACATTTTAAACTAGTGTAGGTGTCTTCCTATCTCACGTCAACCTTTTGCATACTAGTTAGTCATATCATTATTATCATTATTAATTGTCTCTGTAGCGAAGTTGCATCGATCGCTGTTATTCAGGCAATTTTCTGGTTGAAACACGTGGATTCGGATCCTACAGCAGACAGTGTGAATTTTTAATTACTTTGCATGGTTAATTGTAGGATTTGATGGGTCCCGTATTAACTGTAATTTAATTTTTGTTGATATGGTATTCAGATTACAAATCTCCATGCAATACCATTTCGCTTATGGTGGGTGAGGTTTTTCGGTTTTCCTCACCTGTAAGTCAAATGGCATCATCAATCATTTATTTTTATTTTGTGCAATACGCTACATATATAATCTAACTGGTACATGGCAACAACATAGTATAAAAAACGATATAAAAAGAGTTTTATCAAAAGAATAAAAATAGATTTAAAAACATATAAATACAAATTTTTAAAAACCATGAAATTAGGTAGACCAGAGATCTATAGTCTTATTTTATTTTTAATTGAGTTTCTTAAAAAATATTGTAATATAAAAACTAATTATTATAGTTACCTAATAATCTGTCGATAAATGATTTTTTGCCATAATTAGTCCTGAGTCGGTACATGAAATAAGGTTAAATCACTTATACTTGAGTGACGTGTTTGTCTTAAAGAAACAGAAAAACGGAATAAATATAGCAAATCTTCACAATCCACCTGGCCATTAAGCAACTTGTGTAGAAAGAACAGTCCTGCCTCCAATTGTCTTCGTTCCAAACTTTGAACCCCACACAGTCTTGTTTCGTAAAAAATTCCCTGGGATGGAAAGCAGAATTTAAAGAAAAGATGTTTGAAAAATAAGTTTTGTACATTTTCAAGTCTATTACTGTATGTGGTATAAGATGGTGACAGTATTCAAGATTACTGCGCACCAAAGAGTATCCTGAATATGTTGGGTCTTCCTCTTAATGTAGCTTAGTATCATAGAAGCTTTCAGAACTTTATTTTCCAAATTGAATAGGACCCCAAGATCGTTAATTGATGAAACCGCTTTCAGAGAGTCGTTATTTATATAACAAAGAGTATTACTGGAGAATCTCATCAATTTGCACTTTTATAAGTTTGGTTGCAGAAGGTTGATTCACACCAGGATACAAAACTATTTAGATTTAACTTTGGATAACTAATGGCTAGTGACATCGGCAGGAATATTTTCATATCATCGGCATATGGGTGAAACTGTGAGTTCTTAAAACACAGGCCCAAAATGCGAATTATGTGGAACACCTGAGGTAACAGACACTTTGCGTGATACTAATCCGCAAATTACAACACGTCGTCGATTTGTAGGGTAGACCTTAATCCAACTGAGATAACTTCCTGATATTCCAATTTTGGCGAGTTTCTCAATCAAGACAAAATTACAAACTTCATCGAAAGCTTTAGATAGATCTGTATAAATAACATCAATTTGATTTCTCACTTCAATATAGGTAGTGAGAAATTCCTGGAAGACTGCAAAATTTGTAGTTGTGAATCTGCTCTATAGAATTCATATTGATTGAGAATATTGTAGTATATATAACAGATAAAGATTTCATCTATCAGTATGGATTCAAAGACTTTTGGCATAATGGAGAATAATGAAATTCCACAGTAGTTCCCAACATTAGTTTTGTCGCCGTTAAATATCAAATGACCTCTAAAAAATGGTATACAGAAGATTTGCTAAAAAATGGCAATTTTTAAGTAAAATCGGTGGAATTCCATCAGGTTCGGCTCCTTTTGAAAAATCAAGTTTCACAAGCTTACTTCCAATCTCTTCCTCAGTGAAAGTCTGGGAGGACAATTTGAAAAACAGGAGATGTTCGATGCTAATTGCTAACAGAATCGTAGTTCTGATAACATGACTGAAAATATTCGCAATTTTCGAATATATCTTACATATAAACAGTTCAATATATATTTATTAATAATGCTTTGTTAATTTCTCTCAGACATAAGGACTCGATGTTTCTGCGCTTTTATGCTGGGTATTAAATGAAATACTGGAACAGAACACCGTCGGAAAACAATCAAAATAATGTGGAGAATATAATTAAAATTTATTTAAAACAATACCCATAATTTTTAAAATATTCTGATCCATCTACTTTATAGTGTATCTAAATAAAATGTACCTTATTATACGCTAAAAAAAAAAAATAAAGACAAAAGTACTGAGAACGTGGTCGAGTTTCTAATCGAGCATAATATTTATACACTTATCTCAGTATAGATCTGTTATCGAGTTTATAAATGTCATTTGCATCTCAGGTATGTGACATTTCTTTTGAGGCCGAGTTGAAGCAGGGCTACTCCTTGTATAGGTGACTTCTACCTGTCAGATAGTTTTAATTCAATTTTATCAAATCGATTTAATTCGTACCGGTGGTTGTTTGAGACGACGAGAAGCCACAGAAGTAGATGAAATAAAAGAGATAAATATTTAGGTGTGTAGATTTGAATTTTTAATTGATTTTTTTAACTGTTCATATACGGTGTTCGATGAAATATAACTAAAGATTTTTTTAAATTAATAAAAAATGAATCGTAATCGAAATATTTTCTATTCTTTTTGTGTTATCGATTACAAACCCTGATTAAATAATTATTTTGAAATATCTTACTTTGTGAAATAATCCTGCAAACTTATTATTGGTTACATTTAAATACAATAATTACTAACTACTTTATTAAATCAATAATTAAGATCATTACTTTACAGCCCAAAGGCGTCAAATCTGCAAATTTTAAACGCTAGTTACACAAGTTGCTCATTGCAACTGCTTACGTAAAAAAGTTGTTGCACCTAGTTAAAGATTAGGGGTTTAAAATTCTGCATGTATTTCTATATCACCTGGTACAATTTTGAATTAGATGTATAAAAAAGTCGTAATAAAAATTCCTACGAAATTAGTTACACTACTTATAACCGAACACTAATTCTAGCAGTTGTAAATCCATCACATCGATGGATATAGAAACATTTTACAACGCCATTTTAAAACGAATTCGCTTGTTGGTAATGCCGTCTTAAATTTTTTACCGCATCACCTTTAATGACCGGTAGATGTCTTCTAGAGGAGCAGTGACTGCCGTAATAAAAATTAATACTAATGCTGATGATACCGCTATATACGAGGGTTAGATGGAAAAGATTACAGAATTATCGCTGTTCAAGCGTTGACTAGTTCTAAACTTTAATATCGTCTAAGCATACTAAGCAATTTGAAATAACGATAAACTTACATCAAAAATACATAGAAGATACCATTTCGGTAGGCGCGACAGACGACCGCCGACGCGACATAGGACCGCCGACGCGACAGAGAAATGTCGCTTCACATCTAAAATACATACAATTATATGAAACACATTTCGCACGGCGCGACACGAGAAGTGTCGTCAAGACGACACGTCCTGACGACACTTCTGAATCTGTCTCGGGGCAAAGGTTTGCTGCGTGTCGCACTCGAGGTCACTGTCCTCGAGCATCGCTTCATTTTGCAGGTGATTAGGTTGAAAATTTCTTTCGATCTAGGCAGTGTTACCAGATTTTGGAACAGTATGGTTAAAAAAAAACCGTAGATCTGAACAGTAGATTTTAATACAGGGGACAATAATTAAAATTTGCAGTGTAGTAAATAAAAGTAGTGGATGCTTATTACGCTGCTTTTACTGCAGAAAATTTACTAGAGAAAATATTCTTTAACCATTTGCTGAAGAATGAGGCAAACTTAATAAATTAAGAACACAATTTGCTAGAGACAAAAACAGTGGATCTACGTAAAAACAGTAGGTTTGGCAATGCTGATCGTTCCCTCGAATGGTTATTTGCAAGTGTCGCGCCGAAATGTACGGAGCGTAACTTTTATGCATCTGTCGCCTCGGTGGTCTCTTGTCTCCTTATGCGGCTACCGAAATGGTACCTAGATAAGTTGAAGAGGTAAATAAAAGTTAAACCTGTAAAATATCTTTTGCGCGTCCTACCAAAAATGACGTCCCGCATCACCAGATCATACATCAGCTTCTATTCCAACTGTCCGGAATAGTGTAAATATTTTGAGGAAAATGAGACCCCCAGGTACTCCCCATGTAAGGCCCCCATAATGTGCCACAGTAGAGGTGATAGTACTCCTCCCTGTAGACATCTTCTCGTAACCAAGCCTGGTGTATTAATATCCTGTATACCTATGTTAACTGCTCGCTTTAAGAGCATGTTACATATCCATCCACTAACCATCTTTTGAACATTTCTGTTAGTTAGTGAGAGTATTATTTTGCAAAGAGTGATCTTGTCATAACACCTAAGGCAGACTCTTTATTTTTCAGAGATTTCTTAATCCAGCCAGCGATTAGGTAAAGGGTTGAATCAGTCGTCGTTGTAGTGGTCTAATAACCACATCCCTTAAGTACTTTTTGCATAGAATTTCCAATTTCGATTTGCCTGTGAAGACTACGTTTTTTTCTCTCAATTTTGTGAGATTTTACCTTAAAGCTAACGGAATCTGAATATATCTACCAGCTGTGGTGTGTTCTTCCAGACTATTGAAGTAGGGCTGCATAGATATCATCATCAGGTTCTGGCGATTTAAATGGAAAGAAGCTAGATATTCCCCATCTAATTTTGTTTTTGTCAAAAATGTGTTTAGCAGTTTTCCAATCGTATACAGATTCTGTTCCTTTGCCCAGTCAGCCACATCTGTAATTAACAAAATAGCGAAGTTGTTGACAGCAAGAGTTTAATGCTTTCTTCCAAATTTGAAGAGCTAATTTCATCCTCTATGATTAGCAATTCTGCTGAATTAATCTCTTAAAAAAGATTTTTGAAGCCTTGCTAAGTTTAGTGATATCTTCGAGGTTTGGAGTGCTAATGTCATCCTCTTTGATTAGCGCAGCAATACTGCTGAGTGAATCTCTTAAGAAATCTTTTTGACGCCTTGCTATCCTGCGGAAATCTTCGATTTATTCGTAGTGAGCTTTTAATGCTTCTCTTTGTTTTTGTCTAACAACTTTTTGTATTCTTTGAGGTGAGATTCCTTGCCATATTCCAGAGGTATTCCAACTCGCAACACCACCATGTGCTTTAGTGTGCTTTGGATAGTGTTTGAGTATATTTCCAAAGCATTGTTATTATTTAGTAATTCAGCTTCCACATCTCGCAAAACTTCTTTAAGAAGGTGGATATGCCTGGTCCGCCTTCCTATGGTTCCGAGATAACATAGAGGTCGGTAACATCAAATTTATTTTGAATGTTAACCAGCGGTAGTCGGATATTGAAATATCTCTCATATTTGGTTAATAAATCTTTTTTATGTGGAATTTTTCCAAGTGCATTAAAAAACTCTAAATCCATTCCAGTATTTAAAAAGTCTAGAAATGTCATTCTTAATTTTAATATCCCCTCGTACTAATTTTGATGATGCTACTACTTAAGTTGATTTCTTTTACACACGTGGTGTAGGAACTCATTAAAAATGCATTAGTCAAAAGCCAGTCAAGTTATTTTCAGTAAAAATGTGTCCTGTTCTCATAAAAAAAACCTAAATTCTCCAGTTCAACTGTTTTCCTATGTCGTCTGCCTGTAGCAAAAACATCCCAATATTTCGGTATATAGGACCTAAAAACCAATTTAAAAATACCAATTATTTCGAATTACCCTTTTAGGTACGCAGATAAGGAAGGTTATTATAGTTTCGTACCGTTCTTTAATACAGAGTATTCACCAAATTAAGCTCCGCTTGTTGTTATATTATTGCCAATTTTTCTTCGACTTAACCTTCTTCATAATAATAAACATACAGCAATCGTGATCATCAGGCTCGTACGCGAAATCATGTAAAAACAGGTTACAGGAGTCAATGCGTAAGATAAATCGCGACCGAAATTGTATAGTAAATCCACCTCACTAGATTATAGTGTGGTAGTATTAATCAACATAATTTAGTCAGGTGAAATTAATATTTAACCCTCTGCTAGTAACGTATTATATCAACAAAATTGTACATTGTAAACTAATAATGATTAAATAGTCTGATATTATGTAAATAATGATAATAACCCAAAGTTATGGCAACCCTGATAATAAAAATGTATAGGGATATCAAAATTTCTATAGAGCAGGTGAAAATGTTTGAAAACACGTTCACGAAATCTTACTACTGATAATCAGATACTAACGCAGGCATTCTCAATTATTTTTAGGTTAACTTAGGAAAATTTTCATGCCAAACCTTCTATGATTTGGGTAATACAATGCCGTCTTACGCTATTTCATAATTTTGTTACATAATAATAATTGTTGACCAAATTTATGGATTTCTTCTAGTGATAAGAAATTTAGTTAATTTTGTACTACAGTGAAACCTGTGTAAAACGGAATCGCACGGTCGTGCACCGATTTTCCGGCATATACAGGATTCCGCGTTACACAGGGTAGATAAAAAATTGCACATAGTAGATTTAAAAAAGTGATGATTTTATTAAAAAAAATCTAATATACGTACATTTAATATATAGTTGTTATTATTACTATGTACCTACATATTTTTATTTATTATTAGAAACAATATAAATTATTATTTATTCCACATTTCTATCAATGTAAGTTGTTTTTTATTCTTTTGTAATACGTAAGATGATTCCATGAATGTCCTTAATTCTAAAATCTTCTTTCTCATCGGTCGCTCTCTATTCTTTGGGAAAAATCCTCTAACGCTGCAACACTCCTCAAAGCTTCAGAAAATTTTTTTATCCGATCGGATTCTTCAACTTCTGTTCCTGTAGATAAAAATAATAATTTAAGAACAGATCGTTTTGAAAAGCTAATGGGAAAATAATTTTTTCTATCTGTTATTTTTGTGATGGTAACTGAAATCTTCCTATCTTATTTTTATTATGTATTTTAACTTTATTTCTACTTGGCCAAATGCCCAATTAAGATGGAAAGAATAAATAAAAAGTTGTTTATTTTTTTAGAGAATTAGAAAAATCGCTTACCAATTCCA
Organism: Psylliodes chrysocephalus; assembly: GCA_927349885.1. Lineage (NCBI taxonomy): Eukaryota > Metazoa > Arthropoda > Insecta > Coleoptera > Chrysomelidae > Psylliodes > Psylliodes chrysocephalus. The sequence continues at coordinate 4,410,365 of OV651823.1, read as the reverse complement.
ATCCCATCATTATCGTCTGCCACAGTAGTTTCCACGGCAGTTTTTTCTAACACCAGTTCTTCTTTGGACTGAAATCCAGCATTTGTTGTAACGGCTTCATCTAATGTGATGTAATCATGAACATTACAACCGGGATTAATTTCAGTAATTAACTCTTCGACTTCTTTTGTACTTTCGTCAATTTCGTCAACATTTTCGATTAGGTCTACGTCTCCATCTTGCTTGATTCCACATGCCGCAAAACATTTTTTAACACAATCAGGTTTAATATTTTTTACTGAATAATCAATCCATCTGATAGCATCCAAAACTGATATTTTTTTAGCCAAATCTCCTGCTGATTGAGAGAATCTCATATTCGTAATAATTGACCGCAGCACTTGTTTTCTGTAATGCATTTTGAAGTTTTGTATAACTCCATGAACGAGAGGCTGTGTTTGACTTGTGGTGTTTGGTGGTAGAAAACACAATTTTATATTGGATAGTATTATTTTGGGGTGACACTTTGCATTATCCAAAAATAGAAGGATGTGTCGATTTTCAAATTTCATTTTTTGATTTAAAATTTTTAGCCACTGTTCCATAAGAACTGATGTCATCCATGCTTTTTTATTTGCTCGCCAATAAACTGGTAGCTGAGGCACATTGGTATTGTTAAAACATCGCGGTCTGAGGGATTTTCCAATAACTAGAGGTTTTTCTTTTTTTCCGTCAGCAGAGGCGCAAAACAAAACGGTTAACCTTTCTTTAGATTGTTTGCCTCCTTGACATTTTTCACCTTTAAAGCACATTGTCTTGTCCGGCAGCGCTCTATAAAAAAGGCCAGTTTCGTCACAATTAGCAATGTCTTTTAGGGTATATCCTTTAATTAAATCTGTAATGTGCGATGTCCATTCAGTCACAGATTCCATGTCGACGTCCTTAGCTTCACCGCAGATCTGATTAAATCTTATGTTATGTCGTGTTCGAAAACTTTCCAGCCATCCATTTGAAGCTTTAAAATCTACTTTTCCAAAATGGTTTGCAATTTCTCTTGCTTTTTCTTGAATAATTGTTCCAGATACAGGAAGATTGCGAGACCTTGCATCCATAAACCATTCCAAAACTGTTGAATTTACGTCGTCGTGATGTGATTCCTTTGGCTTTCTCTTAATATCGCCATTACCACCACGCATCCACTCTTCTTTAATTTTTTTCTTGTTTTTCAAAATTTCATACACTTGCGTTTTTCCGCACTTAAATTGAATAACCAATTGCTTTGGAGTAAGTTTTTTTTGGTCACTACATTTAATTAAGTCCATTTTAGATTTTAGCGATAATGTATTCGTTTTTCGGTTTGCCATTTTGAAATGTTTGCACTTTCACGGATAAACTCAAACTGCCGTACCTACACAATACTGGTTTATTTGTGTATTTACTGCTTTTGTACCTAAATTTCTGTGATAATGGTTCTAAGTATTGATAATAGTTCGCCCTTATGGGGCTTTCCGAAATCATAAACTAATTATGTAAACATCTATAAATTCTTTTATGCCTGCAAAGCAATAACATAAGTAGGTTCCGGCTTAACAGATTAGGGAAATTCCGTGTTCGCGTTAGACAGGGTTCCGGCTTATAAGCAATTTTTACATTACAATATGTAGGTAATCGCCAAAATTTCCGTCATACACAGGATTCCGTGTTACACAGGTTCCGGCTTACTCAGGTTTCACTGTAGATACTTTCATCGGATGACATTGCCGTTCCAAGGTCATTGCAAGAGCTTTGCGCGATCTTTCAGTTTACATAGCAAGTAATAGAAGCATATGGCGTCAGCATAAATTTCTTCTTTTTTATCTGCTTTAGTTTCATGAGCTAAGTTTTTTACTATCTGGGGTGTACCTAGCCTGCCAAAAAAAGCGCATGTTATGGAAAATCGAAAAAGCTGAACCCACGCAACTAAGGAGTAAGATAAGCCAAACAAAATACATTTATGCTGACGTCGTAATCTTAGACATATTGAAGAAACAGTAATTGCAAAACTCTTGAAATGACCTTGCAATGGCAATATGTCTTCAAATAAAAACATCAATTAAGTATCGAAGTTTAAGTTATTGTAGATTGTTCTACTTATAATTTTATTTTTAACTGACTTCGTCGGTATATATATTTTTTATGAATATTCAGTGATAAATCTTCAAGACGGTGTCCGATTCTTTTCTGGTTAGAAAGGGGGTACTTCAGGGGTAGTCCCATGTAAATTGGGTTAAAATCTAATGATTAGATTTATGAAAATATCCTCAAACTCTTCTTTTTTTATGTATGTTTAACGATAATTCTTTATCACCTTGTCCAATTTCCGATTCTTTTTTTGGTTAAGATATGGTTAATATATGGTGATGATGGCATTTGCACGATTTTGAAGTCGGTATTTTAAAATTACTTTTAATACTTTTTTGAAAATTACACTATTAATTCGAAAGCTCTTAAAAGCTTTAACATTTTTACAAATTCTAATTAAAATCCTGCGGTTTTTCTCATTTCTTCTTGTTCTACTTCAGACTCCTTTGAGATATGCATAATATTTAGAAAATAAAATCTTATTTGCAAGTATTTAAAAGCTGTACAAATAGTAAAGGACCTATGTTAAAAAACTCTTTTAATTCAGAATTGATTTTTACAACACAACGAATGTTAGTTATTGCAACAACTTTTATAACTTTAAATGAACAATAAACAATAAAATTGAGTTTATTATTATATTCTCCCAGATGTAGCGGTATATTTTATTTTAGTAACTTTACGAGCAAATCTACTTTTTTAATAAAAGTTCCAAGGCTGAGCTTTGCAGCTTTATAAGCGGCCGCCAAATAACAATTTTCGAAACTTCAACTAAGGAAGGTTAGTAGGATAGCAAATATTTTGATGTTAAGCCGCGTTAGCGATTCTAAATACAAACCGTTACAAAATGGTTCAAAACTGCGGTACAAAAATTTCCTATTACTCCAAAAAGTGACCTATATGGCTACTGAACAAATAACATATCGCTTGTTCTGGCCCTAATAAAATAGAACTAATTATTGTTCACGCTATGAATATTTTTCACTGATTGTAATTGCAAATAAAATTTGTACTCCATTTAGTGTATTTATGTAATGGTATATGTAATTCCGAGTACTAGTTCTGTTTGTACTTAAATGATAAATAAATAAAATATATATGAATAAATAATATATATTATTGCACTTTGTATACTAATTAAATTTGTTGCAGGATTTAATTTATCGATTAAATATGCCATTATTACACGTTATACGACACGTTGTTATTTTGAAGTTCTGCATATATCGAAATATAATTATTATTAATAATAAAATGCCTTTATAAATAAACCGTAAAAAGGTTTTAATTTGACTAATAATTTTTATGCTATATACTGTGATTCATAAGATGAGTCTTTTTAATCGAGGTCTTATAGAATTCTATAAAGCAAACAATTTTCTGAAGTAACTTTTTTTCATAACCATAAAAAATAGAAAGATATAACTCTTTTAAGTTCTAAGTATGGCTATGTTTCAAATAAATAATAATAGAAAATTATGTTTATTATTTTTAAAATTTGCTGTTCCAATACTGTTACTATCAAGTGCAAAGTATAAATAATATTGGTAATGTAAGAGATAGTAGTAAAAAAGAAAAATAGAGTTGAAAGCCTATTGATAAGTACAAAATATATACAGGAATCTTAAGTGATTATGCTAATAAGAAGACAGTTGTAAACCAATTGATATACAAGTACGGATATTTAACCGAGAACCATCTATTTTACAATAAATGGAACAAGGTATAATAGGATCATGCGTGGAACAAACAAGGACTTCTGATCGGCAAGGAACACTCCCACTCCCACTTGCGCTCGTCTCTAATAGATTTGACTTAGAATATTTGCGTTTAAATTTCTGTATTGGTATAAATAACATAATAGCACAGCTTAACAATACAGCTAAAACACTCTCTTGGCGGCAACGGTTTGCGTCGATTTCGTCGCGCATCGCTTAAGCTCCGCCTTCGAAGGGAAAAGACGGTTTTGGCGTTCAGAAGTGTACTTAGGTAAGGTGTTGAGTCGTGCGTATAATTTCGTTGATTGTATAATTTCGTGGAGCCTATAATTTCGTAGATTTTGTTTGAGTTAAAGGTACTGTTATTATTTTGGTGACTCTTTAGCTGTGAGTAGAATGAATGAAAAAATGACATCATTCTGTTTGTGCAGTCAAAAGCTGTTTTAATAAGGGTTATACCTGCAAGAAAACATTCTTTAGTTTTCCCAAGGACCCAAACCAATAAGTACCACATTATAAGAAATTTTCATTGTTAAAAATATAATTTATACAGGGTGTCCCATTAGTGCGTTATTGTTCATTATTTTGTTGTAGACACGCAAGAAAGTTTTAAATAAAAGTTATATGGATTTGAAAAATACCTACATATTTTAAAAATATCTTTGGATATACAGGGTGTCACGTTTTTGCCTGGCAAATTAAAATGTATGTTTTTTAAATGGAAAACCTTGTATTTTATTTTATGATGAAATTATTAACACCCTAAATTATTGTAAAGACGAATTGCTACAGAAAATTTTTATCAGGTATGTGTGTGGTTACCTTTTAATAAAAGCCTTGCGGATCCACTCCTGCGATACCTGTCTTAAATATAACAAAGATCACGTTGAAATAGATGATTTTTCTTTTTATTGCTTTTTAAAGGCATATGATAACGCCAATTCAGATACATTTGGAAATCTGCAACCCTCAAATGATGAATTTGTAGAACTAATATTCAATATTGAAAAGATATTTCAAAATAATTTTGAAGAATTGGCTACAAAAAATAACATTTGTACCACACTTTTAGAATTAATTAACCCAATACCCTTTAGTCATCCATGCTAACGTTTTCCAAAAGAATAACTTATTTTATTGTATGTTTAATCTCAATAACTAAAACATATACTGACAATTAGTTTGACAGAATTGTCATTTATTTAAAATTTTAAAAATAATAGCAGTCGGTTGATCAAAATATGAACGGTGATTGGCGAATTTATTTTTTTTGCAGTGTTCTCACTACCTAGAATGGATATGAAATATATTCGTTCAATTGAAGGCAATAGTTTTGTAATCTGTGCATGGATATTAGCCAATCTACTCACATACTACAAAACGAAAAAGTATGTTATTGTGTTCAACTACGAATATATTTCATATCCATTTTAGGTAGTAAGAACACTTTAACAAAATTAAATCTACAAATCACAGTTCATATTTTGGTCACCCAACTCCTATTATTTAAATTTTTTTAAATAAGTGACAATTCTGTTAAACTAATTGTCAATATATGTATATTTTAGTTATTGATATTAAATATACATTAAAATTTTTGTGCAGACTCGATAAATAATAGCATTTTTGTTTCTATTGTGTCCACATTTAAAAAAAATAAATTTTAATTAAACTACATGATACTAATTTAATTACGAGTATTAAAACTAAAGTCCTGAAAGTTTCGGTGAAGATGAAGACAGAGCATCTGCCTTCCACGCGAAAAGTCCGGGATCGAATCTAGGCCGAGGACTAATTAATTTTTCATGTTTATTTTCTTTTATAAATTAGTCAACTTCGTAAATTATTTTAAAATTAGTTATTTTGTCTAAATAACCTAAAATAATTTTTTAAATTTGTAGATTTTCGTTAGTGGGTCGTAGAAAAAATATACTGACCATATCGAGTAGATTGTTCATATCACAATCAGACGATTGAGTTCTCCGCCTACGACGTCGTGCTCAAACTTCGTCTTTGTGTGATATGGCTATCATATCCACAATTTATTTGTTTTCTTGGTTTAAGTTTTACATCAGAAATAGGAATTAAATTAATTTACTTTTCAAGTTTTCTTGTAAAAATCGATATTACTTTCTCCAAGTACAAATTTAGTACCTACCTAAAATAAGTACTAATTATGTTATATCTTGTAATATTGTAATTCAAATTTCACATTACTATAAAGTTTTAAAATTTCCTACTTCGGTATGGTCAGATAAAAATTGAATATATTATATTAATAAAAACTGTCAAAGTATAACTTCTACAAATCTGTATTTCAAATAATAAGAATACATCTAAATATAACCAATATTGTTAAAACAAAAGCACAAATTCTTTATAATTCCAAAATACCATAGAGTTCCCAGACCTCAGTCGAAGCATTCGTTTATCTAGGTATAAACCCTTTGCGCGAAGAGTAACACTTGCCAGAGACACGGGGGTACCACTTGATTTGCATCCACGAGCGTGACACAATTCTTTAACAATTGAAGCCCTTGGTGTAAAATGGATCCAAGCCACAATTTGTCGTGAAGTGACTGTTTTAGCTCAAAACATTTGTTAACGAGGATTTTACTAGCCATATATAAATTATTTTACCTCTAATCCGAAAGATGTGCTATTTTTCGTAATATTTATGTTTAAATAATTTTTTTAATTATATTTGAAAGATTTAAAACAAATTAAAAATGTAATTTCCCAAAACTTACTTAATATGGCATGTGACCAACCTTATTACGCCAAGGTTTTCAATTTTTTCAATAATAAAAAAATTGTTTAATCCGGGCCCGACTTTTCCCTTGAATCTAACAGAGATAGCACCATTCCGTCTTGCTTGGTTCTCGACCGCCAGATCAAAGACGCCGACACGGAGTTGTGGAGCTGTATATTGTATAAGCTGTGATAATAGTGTTGCGCTCTCTCTTCTTCTTTTACTCGTACTTTTACTTATATTGACCGCAGCACACCGTAGGGTGATGGGTGACATTGCACTTCTTTTTTTTTTAGTCGAACGTTTCTTATAACAACCGCAGGCCACTGCAGGGTGCAGGGTAACATTGCTCCTTCTTGTCTTATTTGTAGCGAATAACATGATTACTGGGACCTAGTTGAAGCTAACGGGCAGGATCTGAACCACGGTATGCCGCTAACTTTCCAATGTGAATAATCTTGGATTACTTCCTGCTGACAACTGAATGCAGATCAGGTAATTAATTTTCTTGAGAACGGTGTTCTTTTCGCTGCTTGATTGATTGATTGTACTGAATCGCTTCCCTTAAAATATGTCCCTGTGGCACCTTTCTCTGTATCGCTGTTGTCTTTCAGACGTTCCCGAGCGAATCCGTAGACTTTTCTTTGGCACATCACATTTTTTACACTAATCTTCTACATCCCGTCGGAAATTTACCCAATAAAATTTTTCACGAAATCGTACCAGTGTCCTTTTGGTACCAAAATGTCCTCCTGAACAGTGGCGGCTCGTGGTAATTTAAATTGGGTGTTCACTTTTTCCAATAATTTGATCATTTTTGTAAGTTCGGCCCAAAACTTTGTAAAAGAGCCAATATCGCTGTTTTTATTATTATTTGAGTTTGTATTAAATGTAGTTATTATCAACATCATACTATTTTCAAGCACTATAACTATTAATAAATGAAAATTTTAGTTAGTGTGATATTTGTTTTGTTTTTAATTCATTGAAAACCACCTATAAACATTATTAGTTAACTGACTTTTCTTCATAATTTGAGATTATTTTTAAATATATATATAAGGTTATGTAGAAAGCTTTACCTACCATTTTTCAGTTTTTATTGTAAATTTAATCATTTTCACATTTTGTCACACATATCAAATAAAAAATATATTTTTTAAATACCTTTTAAAATAATAACTTTTAAATAAAATAAAAACTAAAATGTTTTAAATGTTTATTTTATGAGATCAGTCCCATCACAATACATACTATTACACAAATACAAACTAGAATAAAGATATATAATGCCAGGCATTCTAAATGATACTTTTCGCAGTTTAACAGACTCCCTTAACTACCCATTTTCTACCAGATTGTTTTCACAATCAATACCTCATATCCTTATAGGGCTTGATTTTTACTAAAAATGTTGATATCGCTTTTCATTTTTGATTTTTTGTTTTTGATTTTAATTTCAACCCCCCTTAAATCCCCCATATTTAATTAGATTTTGTTAATTAAGGGTAGTGGTGGCTCGTTATAATTTAAAATATTAATTCCTCGATTAATACAGTGTAAGAAAGAAACATCAAGTTTAAATTATAGAAATAATGCAAAATCATGCTTACCTAATATGAGATAATTCCCTAACACCCGTTTTTGTCCTTTCTGATTTAGTATTTTCATTGTTTGCAAAAACTAAACAAGGAAAACAAAACAAAGCATGTTGTTTATCACACCCGCATAACCACGAAGTTTTTTTATATTGTTCAATCTTAAAAGGATGTTTAAACTTTCTATTTCTTATGGCACATTCTTGAACAATGTTTATCTCCGATTGAGGTGGGCCATTCTTTTTTGTAAGCACTCGATTTTCGAAATTATGTCTATTTGTTTTTATAAATTTTACCAAATACGATTCCATCGTACATAAGCACTAGTAAATTCACACAGAACCTAAGACCAGTACAGTCAACCTCAAAACAACGAAAATTCGGTTCACGAAACACAAAAATCCATAAAAAGTATAATTTGTAAAGGGATCTCGTGTCTCACTGAGTGTATTCTCACTTTCTTCTTTTATATATCGGTAAACAAGGATACAAATATATTCAGGTTCATATTTATAAACAGAACTCAGCTGAGTCGGAGTTGGGTAAGTCGTCCTTGAACTAAAATCAAAGTTCGGTTACAACGTCTCTAAAGTTCCAAGTGGTGCCGGTGTCACACTGGAATTTAGAGATGGATATTAGCAAATCTGTAAGTGTTAAGTAGGTACATTTACGGATTACTACTCATCTCTAAATTCGCACGATATAAACGATCCACAGGTAGACGGAATGACAGTTTGTTTGATTTGGTACAATGTTGCCAGAATATGTTTTTGTTATGTACCAGATTTTTCGAATTCTATTTGCAGTGACATCTAATTTATTGAAGAGGAAAAAAGAGGGTTTTTATAGATAACGAACCCAAACAAGGAACACAATATATTTATATATATATTTTACACGTGAACACTGCCTCAAGCAAAATGTACTACATCTAGTACAATTGTGAATTGTACTAGACTGGCAACACTGGTTTGGCAACCTAGTTTGTGAGCGGCGCGCCAATTAATGAGTTCTTATGATGTTTGAAGGATATTTTGGCGTGTTGTTTTCTCTTTTTAACTTTATGCATTCATCAAATCGTCTCACTCGTGTTAGGCTCACTCATCATAATGCGCCACAGACACAGTATACTTAGGTATTCTATGCCACTGCCAGAGGGCAATGATGTACCAAAAAATATAGATTAACACGTATGAAAATAAAAATATTAAAATTAAATTAATATTTTTATGTTATTTATGTAATTTTAAAATAATGTGTTTTTATGAAATTTAACTGGGTGTTCACTGCACAAATGAACCAATGGAGAAACCGCCCCTGCTCCTGAACTACTGCTGTAAAGCTCCTCCAATACACTTCTGACATGTGATTTGGCTATGGGTTCTCCCACTTCCGGTGCAATAGAACATTGTGAATATAAAAAGAATCTCAATGAGTCCAGTACCCTTTAATAGTAGATGTAAATTTTTGTTTGAGCCATTATCGGACAACCTTCAAATAATTGTCTATTTTGCCCCTTTTTTATGCTTTCAAGGGTGATTTCTTCATCAATCAGTTTCTCTTGTTCTTTAAGCCTTTTACAGTACCAGCATTGTCGTTCTAAACAGGATCGCCTGGAGAACTTGTCTGCGTTGCTATGGAGACGGCCTCTTCGATGCTCTACTTCTTGGTTAGGCGTGGGTGATTGGCTTCTCCTGTGCGCATATCTGCTGTAATTATCTCTTGACGAGCTTCGGGAGATTGATATATGTGATTTTTTGGCTTCAATTCCTGATTCATTGTTTATAGAACAAGTCCTGCTTATACAGGTTCTTTGAAGGTGTCTGATTCTTCTGCTTTAATTTTAGCTGTTTCGCTACTTATTGTGCAGGATGTTTAGGATTTGTGAGAGAGTAGGTCATGGAATAGTATTACTATTGGCTTCTTCACTTTCATGGAATCTAATATTTCTCATTTTTGGACGAGAAAATTTAAATATAAGTGTTAATGCTTCGTATTTCTGGACTGCAATTAGTTGTTCCCTCAGTGTCTTGTGGTATTGTAGCCACCTTGTAATCCATTAATGAATTCCTATACCACACTTAAAAACAGATTTAAAATTTTGGGCATTTAAAAATTCGATGACGTATATGCATTACAAGTTACATAAATGCTTTTTTTAATCCAAAACAACAAATCTTGTAATTTCAAATATACCAGCCACGGGCAGAACATAGAATAGAAAGAACATGGAATGGAAAAAGCTTATTCTGTGAAATTGAAAATGGAAAAACGTGTTATTTTTAACTTGTAGTGTAATTTTTCCAATACTTGTCGAAATCTCCCAAAAAGAACACAAAATATTATTAAACAAGTAAGTTCTTACATCCACCCATTAAAATTCATGTATTTACATTTTATATCTCAAATTGGACAAAAATTTATCATTTAACAAGAGTAACGTCACAATTAAATTCACTTAGATGATTTTTGTATCCAATCTAATGATTATGATTTTTGTTTATATTGGACTGGCATTGGTTATAAATTTTTTTATTGCCGAGATTTTTCATATAAAACAACTTGACAAAGCTGCTTCAAATGATAAAAATAACAAATCACAACACATAACCTCGTAAAAATACTAAAACGATATTAATTAACCATAGCCGCCCTAGATTTAATAGAAGACTGAACGGCATGTATTAATAAACTTTAAATAGTTATTACCTTTCATAAAACCAGTACATAATATTATACCGACTAGGTACCTATTAATTATATTCGCATATAAATGTTAATTACCCCGTACGACCTCTATTAACCTTTTTAAAGGCACGAACGCCACTGCAAATTACCAGAATACACAAAACGCTTCTAGTAAATGCGATCATTGAATAATGTCAGGACAGCAGGAGAATTGCACGCGTATCGATCCTGCAGACTAAGCGGATGAATGGTTAGGCAACCTGCAATAATGCAGCAGGTAGTAGGTAGGTTGTAGTATAACTGTTAAGGCCCTCAGCACCTCCTTTGGTTGCAGAGACGGCTCCATTACAATAAGGAAACGTAATAAGCTGCAATGTTATTAGCGTAGATGCTTACCTACAATAATAAATATTGTCTCAAAATGCAAATAGCATTCCTCTAATTCAGTTGAATGTAGTAACGTCAAATTAATTGTAACGATAAAATATGGGTTGGACAAATTAATTAATATCAAACTTTACTAAAAATAATATAATCAAAAAATCTGTACCACATACAATTGTTTTCCCTTATAAACGTATTATCATATCACATAACCATGATTCTATCATCTATCATCTATCTCTCGTTATAACGGGTGGCCAATATATAACTGACTGGTTTGTCTCTTTAATATTTTTAAAACTAAATAAAATATGTCCATTTTTTCAATCTTAATCTTTTATTGAATGTTAGAAATTATGTATTAAAAATAATATCCATTACTTTTTGGTAGGTTTCAGAAGGAATATTTTGAATCACTACCCGTATATTGTCCTTCAGCTGCTCTACAGTGTTGGGCCTGTTGTCATAAACCTTATCTTTTAGAAATCCCCATAGAAAGAAGTCTGGAGCCGTTAAATCTGGTGACCTTGGGGGCCAGATGACATCGTCATATCGAAAGATTAAACGCCCCGGAAACATTGCTCGCAAAAGATTCATTGTTTCCCCAGCTGTATGACAAGTGGCTCCGTCCTGCTGGAATCACACGTTATTCAGGTTGTTAAATTTGAGGAGCCAGAAAGTTTTGAATCATATCGCAGTAAGAGAATTACATGCAGCATCTTCAAAAAAGTAAGGTCCTATGACGCCTCCACACCATACACCACACCAAACTGTGACTCTGCGGGGATGAAGTGGTCGTTGATGTATAACTCGCGGGTTTTCTAATGCCCAGATAATTTTGTTTGTTAACAAATCCGTTCATGTAGAAATTGGCTTCATTACTCATTATGATTTTTAAGCTGCAAAATTGCGTAACTGTATTGACGGCGACTTTCGTGATCTCTAGGCTGTAGATGTTAGGTGAACTGAATTTTTTAAAATTGTGCACAATGACGTGCAACGAATGCCCAGTTTTTGAGAACGACGTCCGGTAGAAATTTCATGGCGCTCCACTACACTTTCACGCACGCTCTCAACATTTTCCGGGGTACGACCCGTCCTTAGCAAGTCTTTAACTTCACCGGTTTGTTCAAATTTCCGCACTGACGAATGGCGTTGATACTGGGCACATTATTTCGACCAAACTTTTGTTATGGATTCCGTATAATGGCAATCATAGACTTATTATTTAAATAAAACGTTTTAACAATACGAACGCGTTGAAGGATCGTGTAGCGTTCCATGATGATTTTGACACATGTGCTTTAAACAACTACTAAAGCGCCACCTACGGAAATGCGTGCATCAAAACTGGCGCGCTATTTAATTCAATCAATTATATACTGGCCACCCAGTATAATTATTTATTCCTTAATCTCTTCAAGGCCTTTGATACTATTAATCACTTAAAACTGTTGACGGTCTTGGAGTAGTCAGGAGTAAGGGGACTGCAATTATTACTCTTACAGAACTATCTAACAGATCGAGTCCTAGTGGTAGAAATAGGTAATAATGTTAGCATTGAAGAGAGATATGGAGTCCCACAGAGCACTGTCCTTAGACCGATTCTGTTCTTTTTTTACATTAACAGTTTACTGACCACAGATAGTTCAGGCAAAGTTTTAGTTTCACAGATAATAATACAGTGATTATTTACATAGCTCGTACATGAAAAAAGTTGCTCTTAACTTCACAGAACGATCTTGTTTCCTTACTAATCTTATTCAAGCACATCGACTTTAAATTTTGAAAAAAACGCACTTTATAGCTTTGCCAGTTGAAGTAATGGTAGAATAATATGGGAAGCAGTAACTACCTTTGCAATTCTACCATTGTTAATGAAAATGGTAGCAGATATAACAAAAAATTACTTTTAATTGAATAACATTGAAAATTAAATAACAAGAAATTTAAATAACATTACATTAAACAACATTAAATAACAATAAATTAAGTATATGTTGTTAATTAATTAATTTTATATAAATTAAATAACGTTAAAGTAAAATTATTAGCTTAATAACATTAAATTTAATAATATTCAATTAAATAACATTAATTTAAAATAAATAATATTAAATTAAGTTAAATAACAAAGTAAGTTAACACGTTCACGACCGCTATTATGAAATTTGACGATGCTAGAAACCAATTTCGTTTTTTTGGGTGGCATAATTTTTTGACAGAAATATTACATATTTTATAGGTTATATGTGTTTTTTTATCTATTTTTTTTTTTGTATTTTTTGTGTGCCAGACACGCTCAGAAACTGACGCCAATTAAACAACATAAAAAAAATAACATTAGGTTAAATTAAATTAAAAAACATAAAAGGTAATTAAATCATTATATATTATTGGTTGAATGCTAAATTCCGGAATTTCAGATAATGAAAGTCGGTCTGCCAAACAGTTTCTTCGATATCCACTTTTCTGTTCAGAAACCTGGTTGTTGATGATACGGGCCTGGACGATTCAGCTGTAACTGACTGCAACGAAGAATATTTAAATTTTTATACCATTACTCTTCAGCACTTCTGGGTCATTTATTACATGAATTGGCGGATTTATCGGTGTTGGTTGGTTTGTGTGTTTTTTTTTTCATCTTTTAATGCTCTGCTCTCTGAATATCCGCTTCGATTTTTGTTCGCGAAGATGCAGTTACACCCGTTTCCTATAACAGAACCAAAAAACGAACAAAAAGCGCTTGTTAAATAGTTTGAATTAGATGTTAATTAGGAAGTTATGATTATGAATGAACAGGATTTTATGATTTATACGTCGATGAAAATCTTTAGTTCTCACGTTCTTGGATATACTAAACAAAGTTTTTAGTTGTTTTGGTGTTTTGATTTCTGGTTATGTAGATTATGTAGGTATACTTTAGCCCGGCGTCTGACAGGTGAATTATTTTTCCACGCTCCGACAAGTGGGGTTTGAGAAACCCCAACATTATAAATAAATTTTAATATATTTTTTAAATATTTAAACCTTTTTTATTTTATTTTTATAATATATTTACTTTCTTTTATAAATTAAACACAAAAATTGGTAATATTTTTTATTTTTTTTTTTTTTAATAGTTACATCCAAAATTTAACTTATTATATTTCACTTACAAAATGTGGTAGGTACTTAACCAAATTTATGTAAAAAAAACAAATCTTAGCTATCTAATTTATACAACATGAGAACTAAAAGTCAAAATACTATTCTTAAAACTAGAAGAAAAATCATCAAAATATGTCAAAAACCATGCAGCGTTAAATTCGACCGAATTTGCAATTTGCAATATAGCAATGCTCAATGGATTGAAAACAATAAAACTACTGATGGAGGGTCAGAAGAAATACTGGAACCAGATATAAACCTTTCGAGGTTTCATGTAAGACTAGGTTCTGAGAAAATACAACTATTTGGAAAACGTCCCAACAAAATACATGAGAAAACCTTTATAGGAAAACCATGTTCACAAAAACAGAACTACAAATCTTTATAAACAGGAACCAGTTAAAAACAATAACAGGACTTATGGGTGGGGATACTCCAGTAAAGGGACACCTGAACAAAATAGGTAAGTATATTATAGACCTATTATTTTGACTGTCTCAAGAAACCAAAAACAATCAAACACATACTCTGCGTCTGGCAGTTTTTGAACAACCACAGATTAATACAAAAACCAATAAAACACATCCTGTTAAGGGACTAAGATGACAGAGTGGGTACTATGAATTACCATGAGTTATTGGAGACAGACGGGACCATGGTAAACGAATTACAAGCCTATATCAGTCATAAGTAATATTGAAAAAGTTTTTGAGCAATATTTTTAAAAACTTTAATTAAATTTATTGAACAAAACAAAATAATAAGTACAATATCGTTTTAGGAACTTTTACCTGAGAGACTGGATGTCCACCAGCTACAATCAACAGGTTTTTGATAAGTTTATATCCTGCAGGACTTTAATGAGCTGCAGATACAGGTGGTTTTTTTCAAACTTTTACACCATTGTAATAAAGGTATTCGCGTGGACCTCTCAAAGTTTTTTGAAATCAATAAGGCCAGTAAGAATATAGATAAAGTTTTTGTTAATGAATAACTTTAGTCGAAAGTGAATTACCTATTCATTTCTCTTCCGTCTTAGTTGTCAAAGTTTCTTGATTGTTTATTTTACTTTGTAATTGCCTTATTTAATATTATATTACCCTCTTATTCAATTTGTGGGCTATTATAGCCTCCTCCATCATACGATGGATTGTTGGCTCTGATCCTGGAAGTACCTCAGTCACCACTAATGGCGATTCCAAGTTACCTCTTAAGACGGTCCTTAGCTGATGAAGTCTTCCATACAGATTCATCTAATGTCCTATATTTTCTAATTTATAGTATATTTGCCTTTGATCTCTTCGATCTTCTAGCTACATGCCAACTTGCTACAGCCTCCTCTTCGCGATCACTTGCTGATTCACGAATCTGCTCTGCTAAGGTCACCAGAACCTTGAAGAACAAATATATTAGAGCCTGCAGGTGTTGGTCTTTTGCTACTAAATTCCGGATTGTTCACTAATACCTAGACCTTTTATCGTACAGACTACCCATTAACTCCAATAATTTTCTTTCACACACTTCGTTTCAATTTATCCTTAAGAATATTTAATTAGTTTTTTCCGAGTACCTACAACAATTTTACAACATAACTTATAAGTTTTATTCTAGATGTGGATGACCATCTGCCTATATGATTATGAATTCTCGTCTAAGGTATATTTCTTACAAATTTTTTCATTGTAATTTTGTTAAGAACTCTTCTATTTTAGGCCCGATTATGGCTGAGTTAAGAAGTAAATTTGAGTGGTACTTATTTTGAGAATTTTATTTTTGTTTTTTTTTTAAATTAATGTTTTTGCAATAACTGCTATTTGGCATTGATTATTTTAAAGCCATTTTTTGTTTTATTTTCAGATAATTAGATTTTTTGCAGCGCCTCTCGAAAATAGAAAATTCCTTACCTACTAAAATAATATACATGTTTAATAATGATTCATAAGTATCTTTATCACGGAAAATGAGTTTCATTCAGTAAGTGGCTCGTAAAGTGTACGATATTACCAACATGTGTTACATTATAAGTAAAAGAAGTTTATCAATGATGTGTAACATGTGCAGTGCAAGATGATTCAAAAAAAGAGCCGCTATGTTAATGAATTATTTGCTTAAGTGAAATTTTTTATGACTTCCATAAAAAAATATAAATAGATAATCTTTTTCCTACTCAAACCAGGCGGTTTCTGATTTTAACAGTTTGGTTTAGAAAACAATAATATAAATATCTGAATTAATAAATATTCCATTATTGATATGATTTTAAAAAATTGCCAAGTAAATCAATTTTATTTTGTGATCATATTTTTGTTATTTTGCACTATTTCTATGTCCTCAGTGGAACCAGCCGAATCATCGCAAGGGGTCATACTACCAAGCTCGTCAACGCAACTACAATCCCTAAAGGTACTAGGAAAATATGCTGGAAGGCTTAGGAAATTTTCTGCTAAATGGGAAAATATCACTAACGATCCGTTTATTTTACAGTCTGTCCGGGGATATTATATACCGTTTAATTGTACTCCCCATACAAAGAAAGTTTCCTGGACCGAAACAATTTACTAATATAGAAATTAGTGAGGTTAAGGAAAGTATGCAACATTTGTTAGCAATCAACGCAATACAGAAATGTGAATCAAAAAAGGGACAATTTATTTCATCTTATTTTCTAGTGTCAAAACCAAATAATAAATTTCGATTCATATTAAATTTAAAAGCTTTAAATACATTAATATATCTCCGCCACATTTCAAATTGGAGGATTACAGATCTGTTAAAAATATCATATCCCCAAATATGTTTATGGCTTCAATTGACCTTAAAGATGCTTATTTTCTTATTCCAGTACATAAAAAGCATAGAAAATATTTACGATTTATTTTTGAAGGAAAATTATATGAATTTTGTTGCGTCCCATTTGGATTAAATACGGCCCCTTTTTTGTTTACAAAAATCATTAAACCGCTTATAAAACACTTAAGATCGAAAGGATTTCTGTCAATAAATTACCTTGATGATTTTCTGTTGTTAGGGTCTACGAGGCAAGAGTGTTTAAAAAATGTAATTTCTACCATTTCCCTATTAGAATCATTAGGATTTATTATGAACTACGATAAAAGCAGTTTAATCCCTAACTCAAGCTGTAAATATTTAGGTTTTTTATTTGATAGTAAGGAAATGACTATCAAATTACCGTTAACAAAAAGAATTAAAGGATTGGAAGCTATTAATTTTTTTTTTAAAACTAAAGTCATGTAAAATTAGAACCTTTGCAAAATTAATTGGTCAACTAATATCTTTTTGCCCTGCAATAAAATATGGCTGGTTGTATACAAAGTTATTGGAGCGGCAAAAAAGTTGCCGCATTAAAAAAATAATGGCGGTGATTACGAAAATAAATTAGTAATAAACAAAATTATAATTCACGAATTAAAATGGTGGTTATCTAAAATTCCCCTTAGTAAAAATACCAATAAAAATACAAAAATATAAAATATGAAATATACTCGGACGCATCAATTACTGGTTGGGGTTTATATTGCAATGGAGAAAAGACGCATGGTTTCTGGAATGCCGAAGAATTAAATTATCATATCAATTATTTGGAATTATTAGCTGTCTTCATTGGTCTTAAATGTTTTGCGAAACATAGTAATAATTGTGCAATATTATTAAGAGTAGACAATACCACAGCAATTTCATATATCAATCATATGGGTGGAATAAGACACAAAAATCTGTCAGGACTTACTAGGGAAATTTTGGCAATGGTGTAAAGCCAGGAATTTATGGATTTTTTGCTACTTATATTGAATCAAAAAAATAATATAGAAGCAGATTCTGAGTCTAGATCTAGATATATAGAAACCGAATATAGTTTAAATAACAATGCTTTTCAAAAAATTATTTCTTTAATTGGTATTACAGAAATCGATTTATTTGCAACACAAATAAACACCAAGTGCACTCGTTATATTTCTTGGAAAAGGGATCCACACTCCATTGCAATAGATGCCTTTACAATTGACTGGAAAAATATTAATTTTTATGCCTTTTCCTCCTTTTTCCTTAGTAGCAAGAGTCCTAAATAAAATCATTGCAGATCAAGCGGAAGGTTTGGTAGTAGTTCCTTATTGGGAAACACAACCTTGGTTTCCGATTTTTAAAAGACTTCAAACCTCTAATTCTGTTTTCTTCTTTTCCTAATAAATATTTATTAACCTCCCCTTTCAGGAGCAGCCATCCGCTTTGGAAAAGGATTACCCTGGTGGCAGCGAGATTATCAGGGGCTCTTTTTTATCTCAGGAGATGCCTGTTTAATATTAAAATCGTCTCTAAGTAAAAACACCATGAAACAATATGATACAGCATATAGAAAATGGTGGATATTTTGTAAAAATTATAAAATGGACGTATACCAGCCATCCACAAATAGTTTTGTTCAATTTTTAAATGAACAATATAAGAATGGCGCAAGCTATTCAACTTTGAATACATATAGGTCTGCTATTAATTTCATTATAAATACTAAGGTGGACGAAAAAATAATTAATAGATTTTTAAAAGGCGTTTTTAAACTCAGGCCAGTGTTTCCCAAATACAAAACTACCTGGGATCCGTCAATAGTATTAAAATTTGTAGCAACGTTTTTTCCTTTGGATACATTAACTTTAGAACAATTAAGTCTTAAATTAGCGACATTACTGGCACTTTTGTACTGGCCATAGACTTCAAACTTTCTCGAATTGAAGTCATGATTTTTGATATTCTCAAAAACTCTGCGCCCTCAAAACAGCAACCTAAACTAGTATTACCCTTTTTCCCCAGACAAGCCTGAACTCTGTATAGCATCAACACTCTTATTTTATATAGAAAGCACTAGAACAATAAGAGGTCAAGTATCCAATCTTTTTATTACTCATAAAAAACCACATAGACCAGCTTCGGTACAAACAATATCAAGATGGATAAAGACTACATTAAAACGAAGTGGGGTGGATACAAATGTTTTTACGGCATTAAGTACTCGCCATGCTTCTACTTCAGCAGCTTTTAAAGCGGGTACCAGCATTGAAACTATCAGAGTCACAGCAGGTTGGTCTAAGGAGTCTGAGACATTTTTTAGGTACTATAATCGACCAATTGTAGACCAGGGTGATTTTGCCAGAAATGTATTAGGATTTTAATAACCTTTATTATAGAAATATTTCTTTTACTGTATAATAAAACATTGGATTTCTAAGAATTTATTTCTTTTTGCCCTAAAAAAACAACGTAAATTAAAATATTAAAAAAAAAAAAAAAAGCAATATACCTACATAATTTTTATATATCTATAAGTAATTTCAGTATTGAATTAACCGTAAATCGCTAAATAACTTTAAACAACTACAGGGTGTTCTAGTAGGAATGGACCAGGAAGTATAATTTAAGATTAAACGACTTACCTGTAAGGAAGTTCAATCGTAATTATACGACTGGTCCATTCCGTATAGAACAAACCCTCCTCAAATTTTTTGGCCCACCCCGTTTTTTACGCGATTTCCTTATTTATAAGAAGCGTAATGAATAGGCCAGCTGTGTGGGCTGTGGATCAGTTATTCTCTCTTTAAACTTAGTGTACTGTCAGCGCTTTGCAGCAACTACAGGGTGTTCTATACGGAATGGACCAGTCGTATAATTACGATTGAACTTCCTTACAGGTAAGTCGTTTAATCTTAAATTATGTAATATCAAAAAAATAAACAGCTGTCAGGGATGTCAAGATTCAGAAATTATATAAACTATTAGGGTATTTCTAACCGTTAATACGTTAAAAAACGCTGATTCCAATAAAAATTATCTTCTAGAAAAAGATGCGACGGTAAAATTGGTTTTGACTGACAGGTTTATTTTTTCTTTGTTGCTACGGTGATTCAAAGTGACAAATAAAAAATGTCAGATGTTTATTATTATTTGACATTCATTTGATGAGGCTTATGCCAGTGCCATTAAAAAATTATTGAAACATACGTTTCTTTTTAATAAAAATTATAACAGAATTCTAATAAGTTTCTTAATTTTTTTAGTCATTTTGTAAACTACAACCATACAAACATATATTTTTAATATTTAAATGTCAGTATACTCCCCAAAAACTTAACAAATTTACTAGTGCGGAACAAAGTTTTTTTGCACTAGTGCGAAGAAGTGACTCTTTCAACACTAAATTGAGTGCGGAAAAGTGGACTTTTCCGCACGCTAGTAGAAAAAATAACGATGCCAATTGTGGTTTTTTTCATGTAAATAATTTTACTTTGAAAATATTTGAAATTTTTCTAAAATACTATAAACCAATTGTACGTTATACCAATCGTAGTTTTTTTATAATATACTGGTATAATTTATTTGCACTGTATTTTTCGTTTAAAAAAATAGTTTTTTTCTACTACCGTACGTAAAGCACATACTTTACGCACTCCCCGAAGTGTGTAAAGTTGTACTTTTTTTCACTAGTGCGTAAAGTAAAACTCTTTACGCACTAGTTAAAAAAAGTAATATTTGACAAAATTTGTACATAACAACAAAATATAACGTTTTATTTTATATTTACATTTTTTTGCTATCTCCTTCTAAGACAAATAAATAAATGATTTTTGCTTATATCTATTTAGTGTCCAACAAATTATCAACAGTTTATTTTAATTATAATTTTCTCTAAATGTCATCGATTTAATTAAAAGTAAACATACAGTGGATGTCGATTTTGGTAAAAGTAAGTTGGCCGTGGCTGTGTGGATTAGAAGAACTGTCAATCTCTAAACTTTTAATTAGTACCTACCTTATAACAGAACACGACAAAAGTATACTTAAGTTCAAGATTAGATTCTAAAGCCAATTTAGAATTTTTTTAAACTCAATCAAGTTTGAGAAGGTAAAAAGTTTTACTTTTTAATGTTTGTTTACTTAAATTCAAATTTTATTTGCAGTTTATTATATCTGTCATAATCGATATGGATTCAAATTTATCTAGCCATAGCGAATTTGATAATATTCTCCCAGATATCTTATGCAGTGCACAAAAGGCCACTGAAAATTTATTGCCAGAAAAATCTGCATATATTTATCAGCAAAAATACAATGCATTTATAGAATGGTGTAGGAAGAATAAGGTGACAAAATATTTGGAAAACGTTATTTTAGCATATTTTTCTGATGAATTGAAGAATTGCAAAGCTTCTACCCTATGGTCGATTTATTCTATGCTTAAAAGCACCTTAAAATATAAAAACAACGTTGATATTTCAAAATTCAACAAGTTAATAGCGTTTCTCAAACAAAAAAATAAAAGTTATAAACCAAAAAAATCCAAAATTTTTGAACGAGAAGATCTAATTAATTTTCTGTTGAAAGCTCCAGATTCCAAGTTTTTAATGATCAAAGTAAGTAAATGCCTCAGTAAATGCTTGAATGCTCAGTATAAAATTAAAATATTCTGTAAAGTTTTGCAACGAGATGTGTGTTCATATGGTGTGTTGCCTAACAAAATCAGTTGCTGTCCTAACAGGCCACCGGGGCTATTAGGCAGCACATTATACCTAAAACTTTTATATTTTTTACAATAGCATTTATTTGGAGTTTTACATGCGCAACGTCAAGATATTTCCCAATGTTTAATAAATTATTTGTAACATTACAATATGTTATTTTTTAGGTAGCTTTTATAATTGGAATTGCGGGAGCTTGTCGCCGGGAAGAATTATGTAAAATAACAATTAACGATGTGGAAGATAAACAAACAGTGTATATTGTCAAAGTATCAGAAACCAAAAATGGAATAGAACGCATTTTTACGATTTTAAATCCAAATAATTCTGCAGTTGATTATTTATCTTTCATAAAAAAATATACCTCATTAAGACCATCAAATATAAATTGTAACAGATTTTTTTTTAAAATTCGCAAATGGAAAATATTCTAAACAGCCTGTAGGGATAAATACTTTTGGTAAAATGCCAAGTGTTATAGCAACGTATCTAAACTCGCCCAATCCAACGGCTTTTACAGGACACTGCTTTAGGAGGTCTTCAGCCACTATGCTGGCAAATTCTGGAGGAGACCTTCTAACGGTCAAAAAACATGGAGGATGGAAATCATCTGCTGTTTCAGAAAGCTACGTAGACAGCACAATAACACAAAAACACAAAATTTCTAATAAAATTTTGATGGATGACAGTATGCCATCCACTTCCAAACAAATCTACAATTTTACCGTTGACAACTCTAATGAAGAATTCGTGGAACCACTCGACAGTGAAACTAGAGTTACACAAAATATTTCAACCTCTTTACTTGAAAAGGCCAAATCCATACCACTCGAAGCTCAAAATAGGGTTACAGAAGTAATATCACAACATTTTTCAAACTCTGTGCTGTAAAAGGCCAAAACCAAGTTTTGGAAATTGCAATAATTGCACATTCAATATTAATATTCATAAGAGTTAAAAACCTATTTTTTTAAGTATTTCTTCATTTGTTAGTCATTTTGTTCTGTAAGAATTATAAATTTGTAAAGTTCCAATAAATTTATTTTTGTTGCTGTGTACAATTTTTGGCACATTTTACTTTTTTTCACTAGTGCGTAAAGTAAAGTACTTTTTTTCACTAGTGAAAAAAAGTAACTTTTATATTTCTAATATTAGTGGATTATGTGTACGGTAGTAGAAAAAATATTGTATGCCACTCGTGTGTAAAGTCTCTATTTTGACTCATGTCATTCACATTCGTCAAAAAAGGGTAACTTTACACATTTGTTGCATAAATAACTATTTTTTTATATTTTTCTTAGCTTTTAACAACCAAGCCAATGTCCACTATAACCTCCTAACTTTCTTTACCCTAACTTTATTTCCGTACAAACGGTCGCTGGTGTTAAAACACTTTCAAAGCAATAATTCATTGCCTGACACATAATCGTTAATAATTACACACATAGATAAAGAAATAATTGCGGGCCGTGACAGGAATAGAATTATCAGCGGCATTCGAATTAGATTTAAAATTTCGTTGACATTTGATACGGGGAAGATCCGTACGATTGATACTTTGTGAAAACACGAAACTAAATACCAGCATAAATGGGGGCAGCAGCTACACAGATCGTATCTGTGACCTAAATTTTCGACAGAAAGCAAGCGATTGGGTTCGTTAAATAACATTCTAATCACGGAAAAATTGGGAAAGTCAAATTGGACGTTTCTGTTGATGAACTGTTTAGCATAAAAGTTTGTTTTTCAAATTTAAACAGAATAGTAACCTATCTTTCTATTGAATGGTGTGGAAGACACTGAGTCATTCCACTCTTCCTTCATCTTGAAATGATTTGCATTAAACGGAGGGTTATTAGATACCAACACTTCAACTACTTTATAACGCAGTCCGTAACAGTCTTGTATGTTTTCTATCTCATACAATATTTTAAGGCTCCATACGAATTAAGCAAACATTTACTACTTTCAATAAATTTGATAAAATTAATTAACAGAAGAGGGCCTAGATAACTTCCCTTTAGAATATTAGATCTTGCTAAATATTCAAGGGACGTATGACCATTTATCTTGTCAGCCAAATAAGTACGATTTAAGTAGTTTAATCAGTGGCCCTGAAAAACATCAAAACCAGTTAAATTCAGTTTATTAAAGGCCTTAGTAAATTCGGTGTAAAAAACAACAATTTGAGGATGTTATCAAAACTTTAAGCCACAAACCAAGTGAATCTAACAAGATTTGTCACTGTCGACCGATTTTAAAAGATTTGGTAAAGTTACAAATAATTTTGGAAATAGGCCTGTAGTTTGTGACCTATGTTAGGGGCTAGATTTTGAACTATTTAACTCGGAGACAAATTTCTTCCATAATTCTCTTTTGCTTTTTGTATTAGCACGTACATTTATAAATTCAAGTTTTTGTCCTTTATGCTTATAAAAGTCTGTCTCTTTTAGATGGTTTACTTGCATTTTCACAGTCTGGGTTCCACCAGATTTGTCACCTTTATTGAAAAGTGGACGCACCTTTAAAATTTAAATTATTCTGGGACTGTAGAAGTTAATACTTGATTTATTTTATATTATTATGTATCTCTTTTTGAAAATATTAGTATACTATTATTTTATAATACTATACTGCTTTATTAGGTCACACTTACCTGTTAATCTTTAACCAGAATTGATCATCACATATTTAAACCAAGTAAGAATTTAACTAATTACTTCTTCCTAAATATAAGAATGCTAAATATGCTGAATAATACAGAACACAAAATTATAAATATTATTATTATTATTATAACCCAGGGTTAATCTTAACCAAATTTTCACAGAATGAACCCTTAATGTGATATAAAATATTCTATTATGTACCCATTTTACTATTTTAATGTTTTATGTAAGCAGAACTACGTAATTCTAATAAACTTAAGCAATGGTTGAACTAAGTTACCAAGGAAACTAATTATTCATTCTGTCTTTTCCATTTTATAGGTTAGGCAAGTTTTAAAAGATAACTCAATAATTTTCAAGCAGATATATGCAGGTATTGATCTACGATTTATATCTGTTCAGTTAATTTAAAAAAAAAATCTTCGTTAATTTCTTTTGAAAATATTAACGGTTCGTCAGCTATAAAAATCAAATCGATTTTAAAACAACATAGGTTACGGCCTCTAATAAAACATCAGCTCCGAGAGAGCCTGTAACATCTATAAAGTACCATAATAGCCTTTTAATTAACGTTTTAACTAGAATTAATATATCATAAAAAAGATTTGGTTTAATTGACGGTCACATGGGTTCGGTTCGAAGCTTCTCGCCGAAATACTTAATTACAATACATTATAAAATATTGATTATAGTGTTTAAATGTATTAAGTGTTCTTATTTTACAGTGCTTTTTAGAAGTATACCATTTTTTATGGCATTGGCGTACGTTAGGTGAAAATCCGAACGTCTCTGTTCCTGCCATGTTCTAAATGAGTTATACGAGTAGTAAATCAATGCAGCATACACATTTGGTCGGTATTTGGAAATTCCTTGGGATGTTCCGGAATTTCCTTTAAAGTTCAGAAATTATCTCAAAAAAGGTGATGATTTCTGTTCGCTGGTTCATTTCTTTGAGTTTTTACATAAAAATACTTGAAGATATAAAGTAATGTGTTCAACTGAAGAATATTAAAGTTGACAAAATTATTTATTTGAGATTTATAGGCTTTTTGTACCTACATTGTGCTTACAACGTTTTAAAATTATCTTTATCTTAGAAAATAATGTTCACAATGCAGCATCTTGACTCATGCTGAACTCTGCTTTGGGAATGATGAAATAAAAATCGAATTGTTTTTCAAAGCCTCTTTGTGTGAAAACGGTGACGTGATTTGTAAAGTCACGCCCCGCTTGCACCAAACACTTGCGCTGGAGAAAAATTTGTTACTTTTAACATTATCTTAGAACATTAAAAAAATTTTGATTTATCAAATTCTAGAGAAGAAAACTTAGAAAATCAAACAACTAAAAAATTGTGGAACCCTGATATGAAAACAACATTATGCAGACTTTAAATCTGAACGGTGGTACACTTTAACTTTTCAATACAATGTTCTATATTAAACTGTCTATATTCTTGTATATTCGAGACGCGGTCTGACTGTTTTCACACGTCAGCATTGCTTAGACCACGAGTCGGTTGCCATGTGAAGGTCGCGCGCGTACACAGGGTAGGCTCTAAGAAATAGTTCCTCCTGGAACTAAAACTGAATGGTTGTATTTGCAACTGGATCTTCTTTTATAATTTCTAGTTGCATGGAAGTAACAAGGCACAATCTTCGTTATAACCTGAACGCTGGGAAAATGGCTGCAGACCAGTGTTTCAACCTGGGTATCTTCATGTTTCTAATGATCCTCCAATTCAGCTGGTTGCTCTCCATCTGTGGCATAACTAATTTCTGTATATTGGACTCCAGTACATGCTCCCTCAGACTGAGTAATGCTTCTCATACATCGTGATAGGTGGATCGATCTCGGAAGGTGTTCTTTGTTACCAAATAGAAAAGATAACGCGATCCATCTAAAAGTTTTAATGGTTTTCCAGGGGCTGGTAACTCATCTTGAAGTTCTGGCAATCGACCAAACTACTTCCGGAATACAGATGCCAGACCTCGAGCGTCGTAGATGTTGGCGGAAGTGCCGTGGACCAGTGAGTAGTCTTTTAAAACCATGAGTTTGTAACACCATGTCTTGCTTTTCCGGTACCTCCATATGCACCCATAAATTCTTCAAAGACAAGGTCAGGTGTTTTTTGGAGCTGGTTTATTTCTTCTTCCTCTTCATGGTCGCCCTCAAATGACGCCAGCCGGTTTTGGTGCACAACTCAAGGTCGCACGGTAGTCTCATCTCTCGCCCAAACAGAACCTTTGCTGGTGTTTGGCCGGTTGATTCATTGACAGCGGATCTATAAGCCATTGCAAAGAGCGAAAGATACTCATCCCAATCTCCCTGATGGTTTGAAACCACTTTTGACAGATGTTTTCCAATAGTCTTATTCATTCGCTCTACCATTTTATCAGATTGTGGGTGCAATGCTGTGGTTCGGGTTTTCTTCATGCCTAGTCAGTCACAGATTCCACGGAAGAGTTGGCTTTCAAAATTTCTGCCTTGGTCACTGTGGATCTCCAAGGGCACTCCAAATCGACAGATAAACTCTTTAATCAACATATCTGCAACAGTTGCGGCCTCTTGATTTGGAATGGCGTAGACTTCCACCCACTTCGTGAAGTAATCCATAACCACCATCATGTATTTATTACCATTCTCGGTCGTGGGGAATGGTCCAGCAATATCTAAGGTGATCCTCTCAAATGGGCTACCAACGTTGTATTGCTTCATGGGAGCCTTCCTATTCCGCTGAGGTCCATTACTCATAGCACAGCTGGTGCATTTCTTACACCAGTCCTTTACATCATCGGAACTATTCATCCAATAAAACCTTTCCCGAACTCTCTGAAGGGTTTTCCTAACACCGAGATGTCCTCCTAATGGACTGTCGTGTAACTGACGAAGTACTTCGGCTACTCTACTCCTTGGAATGACCAACTGTCTTCTATTCTCGGAACCATCGTCATTTTCAAGTACTCGCTTTAATAAGCTATCTTCCAGGATAAAGGAGTCCCACTGAGCCAGATACGACTATTTAAGTAACGAAGAGAGATTAGATACTTCTTGCCAAGCAGGTCGACGATTTTCCTCTTTCCATTGTCGCATCTTCTTTAGAACGGTATCGTTTTCTTGTTCTTCCCTAATTTTAGCAGGGACCCACTCATCGTTGACTACCGTTGTTTTTAGTAGTCCACTTTCTTTGGATTCCGCTTTTTTGCAGTGGGAGCACTCTGCTGGACACGGTCTTCTAGAAAGAGAATCGGCATTTCTGTGGCTGGTGTGGAATTGGTTACTTTTTGCACTTGTTGCACAATATACTATTGTAAAGTTATTTTTCTTGATTTTGCCTTCCCCCCCCCCCCTACGCAAAGTGCTGCAGGTAACTTTTGTCCCTTTTTACCCCTTCTAGATCCAACACTAAATTAAATTAAAAAAATTAAAAATTTTATCCAAATTAAATTAAATCTTTTGATGCACAAAAAATATTATTAATACCTACCCGAAAACGAGAAAATTGAAAAACGTCCTTCCAAAATGAGCATCATCAGAAGGATTAGAACCACAAAAAAAGTTCATAATAGTAGAAACCCTAAATCGGTTATTTAAGCGCCCCATTCCCTGGCCGAACGAGAAATCAAAACTAATCCGAAAAAGTGTAGTATGGTAGATGTATAACCAAAAGAAAAGGGTTAATAATTACATTAATTAGTTCATACTTCGGCCTCTAGAATCTCGCTAACAGTGTATGGCGCTACTACTTGATCCCTCCGAAGACGTTTGTTTCCAGTTCCCTGTAATTAGCCGTACAGGCTCTTTCTTTTTCTATTGTCTCGCTACGGCCGTATCGGCGTCTCTCTTTAGCGCCGTTTGGAAGGGAACCGGTCTTCAGTGTGCGGACAACTTTCGGCTCGTGAGGTTCGTGAGAGGACAAACGTTCAGTCGCGGTGCAGATACGGTGTGGCGAACGTCGTAAAACGTTAACACTCGAACGCAGGCTAAAACGATCGCGCTCTCGAGTTTTCCGAAAAGGATTTTCTTCTTCTTGCGGATTTTTTGTGGATTGTTGTGGAGTTTTCGTTGTTATGCTGTGATTTTTCAGTGGTTGGTGTTTCGAAGATTTTGTACCAGCATTGGATTTTTTGTTTTTGGAAAGTGATTTTTTTATTTTGATTCTTTTTTGGTGGCAAAATTAAACAGTGTGTAATAGAGGAATAACTGTGTTATTTTATGTGGATTTTTAGTTTCGTTTTGTGTTGGATTTTTTCTTTGAATTCGTAAGTAGATTTTTTTTTATATCTTGGTCAGATTTAAGTCGATTTTAGGGGCCAATGTTTCGAAACCAACTATAGTGACATCTTCAGTTAACCCCAATTTCAAAAAGTGTTAATTTATAGACTTTACTTTTTTTTAAAAAGTAAAAAAAATTGGCCAGTATTATTAACTTTCATCAATTAAGTTTGGATTACAATTCCATAACTTTATAAATTAGTTAGCAGTGTTGAAAAAATTGAAAAAATGTCAAAATTAGGTAGAGCAGGAGTGAATATCAAAATATGCATAAAATTACAAAAAATCAGACATTTTAAAAAATGGTGGGGGCGCCGAAATTAGAATCTAATATCAGGATATACAAATTCATTCTAATTTGAAGTTGAGAACTTTTTTAATTGCATTTAAAGGTATAGCCACAATTTTTGTTCTACAATAATGTACCCACTGAAAATAAATAATACTATATTATTTTTTTATTGTACATAAATTAATATATTTTCCTAAATGAGAAACAAAGTAGAAATTGATTATAAAATGTTTAAAAATATAAGGGATGTACTATCCCTAAAGCTATTTTTTCAAATCACATTTAGAGCAATTAAATTTCTGAAACTAATCGACTCTCAGATAGGTACTATAAATAGACAGCAATAAGTACATCAGAAATATTTAAAACATAACTAAAAATAAATGAAAAGTGTAAGAATTGGATCGAAATCGATTCCAAAACAATGTGCCAAATAAAAAAAATATTATAACACTTTCTTTCAAGAAAACTCATCTTAAGAAATAATTTAACTCTCACAAATTATAACCAGGATTCTTCGGAGAATAATTTTTAGTGCTGCGAAATGGAGTAAGTATACATTAGCAGGATCTGCAGGATAGAATAGTCGACAAGCGATCGTCCGAAAGAAGGATTGAATCTAATTTAAGTAACTTAAAAATTATAATAAATTTTAATATGTAAATAAAAGATTAATTTTGCACCAGAAAATAACATCTACGAACATTTCTTATATTATTTAATTTATTGTAACTACTTTTATTAATTTTTAAGTTAGAAACATTTAATTTAACAATAGCAGGTGTAGATAACATTAATTATTAAAAGAATCAGGAATTGGATCCAAATTTCTTCTAAAGTAAAGAAATTAATAACCCGTTCATTCAAGACAATTCTAGTTAAGAAATAATTTAACTCTCACAAATTATAGTCAGGATTTCACTGAGAACACTAATTAGTTCTGTAGAAAATATTAATATGCTGGGAAATGAAGAATACTTTAGTAGGATGGAATGAATAGTGGATAGTTGCTAATAAAGCTTAAATTCTTAAATTTCCTTGATTAAATTACATGCCAATTCAAAATATTACTTCTTTAAAGCTTTAATGTTACAATACAAAGTAAAACAAATCATTAATACTTAAATAATAAAAAGACAAAAATAAGCATATCTCTAAAACGAAGAGCATCAAGCATCAGCAGGAATGAATTTAATTTAAGAAACTTCGGAAATTCCAATTCATTTTAATATGTAAATAAAAAGTAAATATGCTATAGAAAATATTATCCACAAAGTCAACATTTTTCCTATATTATATCACGAATAGTTCTTATTATTATTAATGCATTCAATTAATTCTAAAATTAGGAACATTTAATTTAAACCAGAAGTGTTAAAAATAAAAAATCCATGATATCACACAAAATATAAAGCAAAATGTACTTTTTCAAAACTAGAATTGTGTATGCCATGTTTGGAAACATGAATCAGCTGTCCTAAAACCATTCCTGATTATTAGATAATTATTAGATCAGTAGATACACCAAAAAATTATTGTCTAATATTAAATAATAAATAAGCATTCTAGTATGAATAGAAATGGAAGGTGTAGATCAGGATAAGGTTTTTGTGTACCTAGGATTCGTAGATTTTTTAAAAAAACCTAAAAGAGAAAATTTTGCCAATTTTATGTTTTTCTTTTAAGATAAATACTTATATTTAGAATTTGTTAATCAACTCTCAAGAGGAAGGGTGCAAAAATTAGTTTATAAAAACAAATGCAAATATTTTATCAAACGTTATACCATTGGAACTTTTTGATATTGTTTTAACTTTTTTAATAATAACTTTTGTATTATATGAACTAAAACCTTTCAAAAAAACCTATAAAACCTGAAAAAAAAAACTTAAAAAAACCTAAATAATCTAAAAATCTACACATATATTTTTTAATTCATGGATTTTTCCAACCCTAGTATAGGAAACATGAATCAACTATACTTTAACAATTCCTGCGAATCATATTTAGAGCAATTCAATAAATAAACAGTAAACACTAAAAATTTACTGTAACTTGTCTAAAAATAAATAATCTCTCCAATATGAGTAGAAATAGCAGGTGTAGATAATATTAACTATTAAAAGTGTCAAGAATTGGATCGAAATCTCTTCTAAAACAATTTGTCAAGAAAAGATATTTCAAATATTATGTTTCCGAGTAGGAAATTGCAAGATCTATCAAAATAAAGAAAACAAATTGGGGTTACTATTTAAAAAAATTGCCAATGACGTGACTGCCCAAAAATGAGAAGTGGGGGAAAAATTGCTCTTTAAGTAAACCAAATTGACCTGTCCGAGCATTTTTTCGAAAAACCAACTACTTCCATTATAATGAATTTATTCCTTTCATTTGAACCATACTGTATATTTAAATCATATTTAGTAAAAGTGATTAATTCGGCAGCATATGCGTAACCATTAGGTCTTAAATATGCTTCCTACATATAACATTATCCTTCAGATAAATATTTATTGTACTAAGGGTCGGTCTTTTCACCTTCAAATAAAGTGCCAGGTAATTTTTATCTCCCAAGTAACTTAAAAAGTAATCTTTTCACTTCTGGATAAACTCCTGAATGATAACTTAACTTGGTTATGAAATTCCTGATAAAATACTTCACTGATAGATAAACAGGTAACTACATAACCACATAAGGTTAAAAACTACTGGATACTTACCATACATATTATTTACTTGAAAAAACAGAAAATTAATTATCTGACAGATAGTAACTCTCAGATAATATATCCATCAGTTAGTTATCTGGAACTTTATCTGAAGGTGAAAAGACCGACCCTAATAAAACTGCATTTATAATGTATTTGTATATACGTATATACACACAGACTTGAAATATAAAGTTAATATTAAACTATATTATAATATCATCCATTATTCTCAAGATTTTTCATTATAAATTTTAAAACAAGTGTACTTAAGATCTTCTTTAATTAAAATTTTAACGACATTACTGTACCTCAAGCTATTCACTTATCTTGAAAATAAACTGTCTGAAAATTAAACTTTTAACAAGACACCATGACGCGAAAATAAATCATACAGTACATTTTTTAATTTTTTACATACTATACTTAATAACAGTTACTTTAACGGCGTATGTTTTCAAGGAAATTGCAAGGATAATAGATCTAAATGTTGACTTCCGCATCATTCTTCATAGTTAAAGACTATTCAGAACAGATTTAATAAATTTTCTGAAAATTTCAAGTAGGAAATCGTATTTCAATAATTTCACAAATGTGACATTTTTATATGGAGGATTTACAGAAATAAATTCGAATGCTATTTTCCAACAAACTCGGAAGGGAAGAAATATCCAAGCCTGCTCAAAAAGATTTGTTAAAAATGTCATGAAATTTTCCTACAATCCGCTTTACTCAAAATCATGCTCAGAAACCTGATCTCTACTTTTATATAAATATATTTTATCATAATTCAATTTATTTGATAATAAAATAGGAGACTGGTATACAGTGGTGTAACTGCAAATTTTTCCCCTCTGCATACGTACTATATGATCATAAACAACAAAAACTACCTTGTTTAGTTTAAAATAGTATATTTTTGGAATAGAAAATAATGGATTAATTCATATTAATGTCTCTCTTCAAATTGTATTTAATTTTCGAAAACTCTATCAAGAAATTATTTTATTAGATTTGTTTTAATGATTTTTAATTCTGAAAAAGACCTTTCATTTTCTATCCACACCTATATCTATAGTGATTTAAATATGTTAGAAAAACTAGAAGCGCCTGTAGTGTAATATATTAACGAGTATTTCAAAAACTTAGGTATACTTTGAATATACTGAAGATTCTTGTATATATAGAAAAAAAGTCGTACATTTAGAAAGGGTTCATAACAAAAATAACATTGTAATCTTTGGTTGCGAAACCGAAAAAGAAAATCTACTACCCAAGACTCTAAAAACTGCAAATGAAATATTTTCTACCAGTATTTCTGAAGAGGATAATAATAAATTTTACAGTATTGAAAGAATTCGTATCTTTTTTGACAAAACAAATAATACCCCAAAACCTGCGTAAATTAAAAGGAACTGGTATCTCGATCACAAACGACTTACGTCCTAAAGACCAACAATAACGAAAAATACTTGTTCGCCACCTTCAGAAGGCCATTAAAGAAAATTTAATGGCATGTATAAGAAATTAAAAATTATATATCAACGGCTGGGGATTTACAGCAAAAAGACTTGGATAAAAATAGCGAATTCAACATCTCACAAAGTACTAAGACAAAGTGTCCCATCCACCCCAAACACTAGAGAAGAATCAAACCTATTCGCAAATCTAAGCCCCGATCTCATGGAAACTCAGAAAAACCAAATCCAGGCAACAAATAAAAATACGGCACCTTTAAAGATAAATACATTCGAAATTTTGAGGCTAGAAAGGTTGAAACGTAATAATAATAATAGTAGTAACGTAAACCAATAATATAATACATAACAATATATAGGGTGCCCCAATGAAAAGTATCCCATATCCCATTTTCAGAGCTTATAACTTTTAAACAAATCGTATAAACGTGCGGTTTTTGATGATATGTGTTATTTTGCTATAAGTTTTGCTTCAGTGACACAGAAATTATGTAATACCTATACTGGGTATTTTTTAAAAAGCTCCTTTTTAAATTCATCGTAACCAAATTTTATCAAATGAAAACGGGCTACTTTTAAAGAAAAAGTTATTACTAAAAACTTTCCCTTGTATTACAATAAAGATGTTTTAACTAAACTGAAGATAATAAAATAAACCACTACATTAAGTACATAAATTACTTGTTAATTAGATACTTTAACAGTTTAAATTAAATTTAAGCTGATTATAACTTCCGATTGTTAAGCATCATGGATCTTTATGAAGTAGGTAAAGACGCAAATAATAAATAATTTTCTATAAAAAAAAAATTATTACCTGAAGTAAATATCAACAGTCCATTTTCTACAAAACCATCCTTACTCCCTGCATGCAACATTATGAGCCTTTTCCCCTTGCTCATTGGAGTTTTGAATTTGCCTTTGCCATCGGTCCATCCTTTCGAACGTGTATGACTACTATGTAAATAGTAAATAATAAATAGTTCTGCCCTCTTACCGATAATGTATTAAGGATTTTAAATAATTTATCATCTTATTCTTAATGTCGTAGGATTTCAACAGAACATTTTTTTTTCTACCTGAAAAAATAAACATTGTAATTTTATACGTACACAAATTGAGAAATTAATTATTTTGGTATCATTTTATTTTGATTTTTTTAGATAACGTTATTTATACTTACTTAAAACCCATGTTTAATAATATTTTCCTAAGAAATGCTGCCCCGGATTTCAAAACAACAATCCTTCCTAAAATAATATTTATATTAAATACGTTGCCATTATAATCAAAATAGTAACTTACAATTTAGAGTTGGTAGTCTTTTCTCAATAATATGAAAATCATGGATTATACCTCTGAGTTTTTTCAACTCATCAGGCCTTATAGATTCTACAACTGTACTTCTTTTTGTATATCCTCTTTGTGAAAATGAAGTACTAACTCCACTTTCTACTTCACCAGCCATCTTCTTAATTCTAGAATAACTGCTTCTAGAAATCCCTGTAGTAGCTAAAATCATCTCTCTGTATTTATGTAATGGTATTTGAATACCGTGTTCAGCATTTGGCCCTTTTTGCCTAATAATTTTTTCTGTTCCATTTTGAACGAGCTAAAAATATAGATATTTGTAGGAAATTTATTTTAAATAATATAAATCTTATTTTTCTATTCATCAAGAGCAAACCGAACCTCTAGCCAAGGAAAATTTTTGAAATAGTAATACAAATTAAAGTTACTTAAGAGCTATTGCTTCGGTAATAAGATAAAATTCGCAGGTTTTATATATTTTATCACCAAGTTTTTAATATTTAAGGTATTTACGTGATATTTTTTTTATTGCTATATAGTAACTTAAACTACAGTTCTGTAGTATGAAATCAACAAAAAAGTATTACCACAACGCCGTAACAAAATAAAAAATGTTCAGAGTATGATCACTGTTTTAAGGATTCTGCTTTTATTTTTTATTCCATTAGCATTTTCTTATCTCTAGAGAAATCTTTCCTTTACAATTTGTATTGAAAAAATATGTTTTCTATATAAATATAAATATGAATTTTATATGTTATAAAGATCAATTAATATTAACCAAATCAGGCGTGTTAATAAAGAACCCATTGTGTCTTAATATATCATACAATGTCAAATACCGTACTTTTTGTTTTAACTGTCATACCATATTTGAATTTACGCTTCCTGTCGTAAGCCTGTGACCCTTCTGCGTGGGAACGAGAATGTATTCCAGATCATTTATTTGTGTCATGTTTTAAAAATGTCGAGCTATTTTTAGTAAATGCTTCAAAATTCTATAAAAAAAAATAACAGCAGGCTAGACGCGTTAAAGGTTATATTTACTTTGTAGTTTATGAATTAAATTTTTTGTTTGTTAATGTACCACCAGATTCACTCACTTGGGTGGTGCATCAACATAGTGGTTACTTTATGGAACATCAGAGAATCACAGGGAATTTGGGTAGTCATTAAATTAATACTGTCAAGAGTTTTATTATCAACAAAACACTAATAAAAGAATAATAAAAGTTTCTGAAAGATAAAAAATAAATACACTAGCAAATCATTAGGAACTCTCCCAAATAACGGTACAAAATATTTTACTATTATATTTTTACTTGATAGTATTTGAATATTTGACCCAAACCACTGAAAGAATGTTGCTCAAAATAATTGCCAAAATTTATTATTAAAATTATGATAAAATATTCACATAAATTATTGTTAAAAAATGTAAATATAATAGAACAATATTTTTTCCTCCTTAACTCGAAACTATTACTACTGCTAGTCACTAATATATTAAGTTGTTTTGCTAGGTATAATTTGTGCACATGTTTATCGCAAATATTTTTTAAACGTTTTGGTATTCGGAACACTTGGTATATTTGTCACAAAAATATTTATATAGATCGTCAACTTCTGCACGGTTTCGTGAAATAATTTAAAAATAGTTTATAGATCAGCTGAACGAGTAGCTACGAAAACTTTTGGGGAATTTGGAAATTTAGAATTTTTAATAAAAAATATTTTCACATTATAAACTAATGAAGTTACTCTAAAAATATAGGAAATTTTAACAATTTTTAATTGATAATACTTAATATATTAGTGGGAATGTTTATTATTGTAAATTAATAGTAGTAATGGTTAAATTAAAATCATCACTATAGCTCTTAATTTATTGTTTATTTTAAACAAAGTTTTATATCTAGAAGATCCTTGAAAATCCTTTAAAATTCTTCAATATTCTTAAATATTCTTAAATATTCTTAAATATTCTTAAATATTCTTAAATATTCTTAAATATTCTTAAATATTCTTAAATACCATTAAAGGTTACTAAAGATTCTTGAAGAATCTTAAAACTTTTTATCCCTAAAGATCCATTATAATCCTTAAACTTCTTTAATTTTGTAATATACCTGACAATTCTGGAAGATCCTTGTAGATTTTTAAAGATACTTAAAGATTCTTGAGGGTCCTTGAAGATTCTTAAAGATCCTTGAAGATTGTTGAAGATACTTGAAAATCCTTGAGTTCCTCAAAAATCCTTGAAGTTTCTTAAAGATCCTAAAACATTCTTAAAAACATTTTAAGGACCTTAAACACCCTTATGGTCTTTAACGAACCTTGAATACCTAGAAACATCATGTGTTTTATTTTGGATTTTGGCCAGAAATCACATCTAGATAAATTCGACTATTAGTTACATTAACAATTCATTAAATATTTAAAGGCTTTAATTAATCAACTCGTTGGTAATCTAAATAAAACTTTATTTCGGATATATTAACCACAGACTCTGTATTCGGAAATATATTCGTGTATTTGTCATAGAAGTATTTGTCGACATTCGACATATATTTGTAGTTAAATATTTAACTTTACGATTAACAGAGGATATATTGCATATTGGGAAAGGGATTAAGAACTTTTAATGAAATAGATTTGAGTAAATAAACATCAGAGATATTTAATACTTCGTGAAAATAGCAAAAAAATAATAAGAAATTGATTACGAACGATTTTTCTATAATTTTATCTAATAAATGATGAATGTGTTAGATTTTCAAAATCTAGCAATACTAAATATAAAAATGTTTCTTTTTCTAATGGGTGTAATTTGGATATAATTCAATGCCAAAGGAGTAGTTGTTTTTCAGAGAAAAAAGGTCGTTATTTCTTTTTATTTTAATATATGGTTTCAATTTTCAAATTATAGTGATTTTCTTATTTTAGTTACATTGAATTGCAACAACAAACCCATTTAAGCTTCCTGTTTATATTATTGTGAGAATTATCTAATTAACAAACAATTAACATTATTATAACATTATAATCATCCTAATTAAGCAAAACCGTTTTGGTAAGATAACTGTATACTATTAAAACCCATAATCGCATCAACGAACACTTAAACAATTTGTATTACAAATTGCGGTTGTGCTTTTAATATTAGTTACACTCGAATTATGTAAACAAACATCGATAGTAACAATACTTCTGTTCAGCCAATCGTAAAAAAAACTCACATAATAGAGAGATATCCACAATACAGAACGAACACGACCACATCTACACGATTATGAAAAGAACGAAGAAAATGAATTGTTTGTTTAGATTAACAATACGGTGGCATGAATTACTTGAAACTTAATCGATTATTCTTTTAATAGAAAAGCTTTGAAAAATATAAATATCAAATTCTATTTAGAAATATATCTGAGTGACATAAATATTAATTTGTTAAATAGAGATTATAATGATAAATAATAAATAATAATTTAAACATATTAGGATATATAAATAAGGTCCATAAGAGTAAAAAATTACCCGAAAATCAGCTATTGATAATACTTTTTATGAGAACGGAAGATTATTTAAAAAATCATAAAACACATAAAATTAAAATAAAAAATTATATATCTCTCCATTTTGATATAGGTCTGTTATAAAACTTATTTAAACTTCTGTTTTTTGACTCTGAATCAAAATTTATGTAGTTTAAGTGGTCATAATAGGCTGCTATGATAGGTGAAATGGGATTGTTTGCAAATGTCAAATAAGTTAGTATGTAATAATTTATTTCAACAATACCCTTTATTATCGCGACAAAAGTATAACAACTTTTATGAAAAAATTTTGTATTTCATTTAACAACTGAAAAATCACAAATATAGTTGAAGGGTTAAAACAAAATAAGAACAAATTCTTAATAATTAATAGGATATCCATTATTAGATATAACTTTTTGGCAACGGCGCGGCATTGATGAAATTAAGTTTTGGATAGTAATATCCGGCATATTAATCCAAACTTCATTAATTTTATCAATTAAGGACTGTTTATTTGGGAATCTTGTAGTCCGAATACGACGTTCAACCTCTTCCCAAAGGTTCTCAATGGGGTTGAGATCTGGTGATTGGGCCGGCCACCTAAGAACCTGGACATTGTTCTCCTGAAACCATTCCTGAACAAGGCGAGACGAATGTTTCGGATCGTTGTCCTGTTAAATAAATTACAAAGGCATCTCCCGCTGAGCATAGGGAAACATAACGTTTTGGAGTAGACGAAGCGATCCATAATTCCGTCTATAAAATGTAGTGGGCCTACTCTGCTCCACGAAAAACAACCCCATACAAATACACTACCTTGTCCGTGCTTTATTGTTGGCGTAACATACTTTGGGTGAAATCTCATATTAACCGGACGCCTGACACGCTTCATTCCATCAGAATTAAAAATTTTATAACGACTTTCGTCGCTAAACAATACTTTTCCCCAATGTTGCACTGTCCAGTTCAAATGTTGTTGCGCAAATTCAAGTCTTTCTTTCAGAAACCAACGGTTTCTTGGCAGGACGTCTGCTATAAAGTTTCGCCTCAACTAATCGTCGTTGAACAGTCCTCGCACTGACTTCTAGTTCGGGAGTTTCAGCAATTATCCTTGGTCCTGACAACCACGGATCTCTTTGAGAAATTCTTTTGATTCTCCTATCCATCCAAAATGTAGTTTTCCTGGGCCTTCCTGATTTCGGCATTTTTTCTACATGTCCTCTTTCATTATAACGTAAAATTATTTTTGAGACACTATATTTGGGCAATCTTACTCTTCCCTTCTAAAAAGGCGTTTACGACCATTTCTTGTACCTCCGTACAGATTCGTTTTCCTTTTGGCATATTTAATTCTGTAAATATTAGAGCTGTTAAGCTTAATTGAATTGAACAACGTCATTTTAGAACTTTACCTGTATCATAAACCCTTTTCCTGTAAACCAAATCAAAGAGTTGCTATACTTTTGTAGCGATAATAAAAGGTCTAGTTGAAATAAATTATTACATACTAACTTATTTGACATTTGCAAACAATCCCATGTCACATATGACTACAGCCTACTATGACCACTTAAATTAAATTATTTTTAATTTCCATGGTTCCTCATTTTATTTTAAATAATTAAATATTTTATTTTACTATAAAAGTTGCTTCACTTTTGTCCAATAGTGTATATCTCTTCTTAAAAATAATGCAGCAACATCATTCAGAAAATGTTTCCGAAAGCTGGCCTAATTTAAAGAATCTGATATCTTTTAATTATTACAATTTTTTTAAAGATTTCTGTAAAAAATCATCAGAACATGATAGTAAATTTAAAATATTGCATTCTGCAGTTTTTCGTATTTTTTCCAATATAACAAAATGTTATTTTCTAATTTTTTGAAAATCTAGTACTTACCTACTTATATATTTTTAAATATTTGTAAAAGTAGAAATTTTGTGTTTCAGAATTGTGTAAAAAAAGTAAATATAACCTATAACCAGTTTATTGGTAAAAAAATTTAAAAAAAAATGTATAAATTTTGATTAATATTTCTATAACCTATAAAATCAAATTTTCAATATATAGCGAATAGCGCTATCTTGCGACAGGTAGCAATACTAATGTTATTTATTTTATTAATGAACGTTAAATGAAAAGAACAATACTTTCTCAAAATTTTTAAATAAAATTCTTATAAAAATCATTCGTATTTATAATATTTAATTAAATAATTATAGGAATAATTATTCAAATTTTTTCTAATAAATCGTAGTTGCGTGAAAGTATATTTTGAAGAGTTACTGTGTTAAAATTTTCATATATTTTCTAATAAATCATTATTTGGAATAATTTATTTTACACCTACACATTATAAATTTGATAAACACACAAATGCGCCTACTTTATTGGGAAAACCATTGTTATTTTTAGAATCATTCAGCTAATTTATGGTACAAAAATTTATAATATGACCTCTATATAGTGTGTCCCATTTTATTTCACACATAAAACATAATTTCATAATTATGTCAAATAAAAATGGACAATTTCACATTTAAATATTAATACCATTTCAAAAGGTTTTATTTAAAGGTAATCTTAACCCATTTTAAGTGGACAATCTGGTTTATTTGTAGTTAAGATAAACTGGATTTCTACTTTACTTAATCTTTCTTTTTTAAAGTGGTTTTTATCAATAAATAAGAGCATTGTTGTGTTTCCAAGTCAGTCGTTCTTTTAGTTAATAAAGTTGTTCACAACTGTGTTGCTACATTTTACCTCTTAATCTTAAAAACGTTGATTTCAGATCTTTTAAAATCACCTTGGTTTTTTTCATATTCATACTATAATAAATATGCAAATGCAGAAACATGCGTTGAATTATAACGAAAGAAAAACAGTAGATGTAGAATAGTACAATACATTACGAGTGTAAAAAATAACTTAACACTAAAGATTCACAATATTTTTCGTACGATCACGACATAATTTCATCAAATAATCTAAAATCAGGACTGATTTGTTTTAAATAAATTTTTAAAGTATTTACAAATGGTTGAAATTAAAGACATTGTAAATGCATTTATAAAGACATTCATAAAATGTCAAAAGTAAAATAATATTATTTACAAAAAATATTATAATATATTATTTTTTGTTTTTCATTAATCAATTCTTTTAAATACAATAAATGGTAAAATCAACTTCCCTACTTACACAAAATAGTACGGAATAAACATTGAAAAGATTAACAAATGGCCTCATAGTAGGGATGATATTATGATAAAGAAAATGTATTTAAAATTAATAAACAATAATAGTCATATTGTTTAATTTTCATGTGTTTAAAAAATAAAAAGTTAAAGTTGATGAAGTTAAATATTTAACTGGACTATAAAGGTTTATATCAAGTGAATTATCTAAGCAAAGATGTGTATTAGCTAGAAAAAAAAATTAAGTAGTTTCTTTTAAATTATTATAAAAATTGTTAAATTCCTCTAGGTATAAAAATCAATGTTAATAATTTACAATCATATACATCAAAATAGAAATGATATATTTGACAGCTAATGCGGAAAAAAGATTCATATTCATACATGGCTGAAAAGCAGATTCTTATCCACACTAAATATGTGTCACTTTTTAAAGTTGTCGTAGGAAAAATTATTGGCAACATTCTAATTTAGATTTTTTTTAATAAAGTAGTGATCTTAGTCTGATTAAAAAACACAAAAACTGGTATTTAATTAAAAAGTTCAAAAAAAAGTTTTAATAAATTACGTTTTATGAGAACAAAAATTATTCTCATATTTTTAACCCCAAGTTTTTCTAACATGTTTATAGGCATAATATGTTCTAATATAGAAAATGATGTTATAGATATATATGAAGAGTTTTAACAATAAATTTGCTGGGTATTATTATTTTTTATTAAAAGTAGGGAATAAATCGTTATATATAGACTTGTTTTAAAATAATTGTTTTTTATATATAATCTATGATATTCAACTAATCTTGACAATTTTTTATAGAGCTAAAAAAGAGAAAATTATTTTTTTTAAATATAAATAAATGTATTAATATTATTACTATTTTTATTATTATTTTTAGTATTATTATTATTAACAATTATCATTGTATGTGAATAGCATGTTTTAATATCCAAAATTTTTTCCTTAAATTCGTACAAAATGGGGACATGTACGATTTTCAAACGGAATTTTATTTTTTTTTCGGACCCTCATAAGGCAGAAACAACGAAGTTATTAGAATTTAAAACCTTATTTTTTTGGATTTTATACCTTGTACATTATTGTAAATAGCGTTGTTGATTTGACGTTTGCTAAATGTCAAATTTTAATATTTAATTATGGTCTTTTATTGTTTAGTTTTAAGCAATTATGGTGTGAAATTTTTACGTAATATTTTTTTATTGTGTATTTAAATTTGGCTAGTTGTTTCCTAAAGTTTCGTCAATTTCGAGAAGAATTCAAAGAATTTCATGACTTGCGAAGGATTTTTGAAAGAATTCTGACCAGGCAAATACATGGAATTTCGTATAAATATCCTCGTCGGAATTCTAGTAAGTTTATAAATAAAATTAACGCACATTTGATTAGCACGTTAATATATAAAAAAAATGTAGATTTTACCTATATGCAACAGAAACACCATTTTCGCGTCACATTTTAACGCTCGTGTTCATTGTTTTTCTTTTCTCGCCATTTTCATAAAAATTTCGTGTGAAGCGTATTTTTATTAGAGCACTAGCGTGCAGAGAGAAAGTCGATAGCATCGAGATCTTGCGGTGGAGATTACGCTTGAAATAAGGCTT
Source organism: Psylliodes chrysocephalus (assembly GCA_927349885.1). Classification (NCBI taxonomy): domain Eukaryota; kingdom Metazoa; phylum Arthropoda; class Insecta; order Coleoptera; family Chrysomelidae; genus Psylliodes; species Psylliodes chrysocephalus. The sequence goes on along the minus strand of OV651823.1, from coordinate 4,367,356 downwards.
GGTCAGTTACAGACTTTATCAGTTTTTAGGCGATTGTGAGGTTGCCATTAAACGTCAAGGCTGGTTTTGTGTCTTTGTTGTTATTAAAGGTTTTTCACGAAACAACAGGTGTACATGGTGATTCGTCATGTTTAAGTTTTTCTAAATTTGTATGATCGTTTATCCGTGACTGTAACTTCTACTGAGTCTACATATAACGATTTATTCCCTACTTTTAATAAAAAATATTAATACCTAGAAAATAAAAGATATTTTAAAATTAATCACTGAAAAATAGTAAAAATTAAAGGAAAAGTCTGAAAAAGGCTCAAAATAGAGACCAAAAGCTCTACAATTTGAGTTAAAACTGTAGCTTTATTTATAATAATTAATAATTTAATAATATAATAATATAATAATATAATAATATAATATTATAATAATATAATAATATAATAATATAATAATATAATAATATAATAATATAATAATATAATAATATAATAATATAATAATATAATAATATAATAATATAATAATATAATAATATAATAATATAATAATATAATAATATAATAATATAATAATATAATAATATAATAATATAATAATATAATAATATAATAATATAATAATATAATAATATAATAATATAATAATATAATAATATAATAATATAATAATATAATAATATAATAATATAATAATATAATAATATAATAATATAATAATATAATAATATAATAATATAATAATATAATAATATAATAATATAATAATATAATAATATAATAATATAATAATATAATAATATAATAATATAATAATATAATAATATAATAATATAATAATATAATAATATAATAATATAATAATATAATAATATAATAATATAATAATATAATAATATAATAATATAATAATATAATAATATAATAATATAATAATATAATAATATAATAATATAATAATATAATAATATAATAATATAATAATATAATAATATAATAATATAATAATATAATAATATAATAATATAATAATATAATAATATAATAATTGATATGAATATGAGAATTTAGATGTATAATTTATTTGTAATACCAAGTATAGCTAGCTCAGCAATTATATATTTTATAATCAAAACTTATATTTGAATTAGAATTTTGGGTTTGGTTCACTCACTTATATTTCTTACTATCAATAATTTAGATAATCAAAAGAAAGGAAAAATAAAAAAAATATATAAACTCACCTATAAAATTTTCAATTCCAAATATTAATTTACCTCTATCCTCTCTATGTTTGGTTTGATCACAAATCTTCTAATTTTGATTCTAAAAAAAAATAATAACAAAAATATTAATTTAGAATATTAACTTTCTTATCTACTTCTTCTTCTCAGCCTTGTCTGCCCGTTTAGTCTGCCTCCTGCCTTATTACTGCTATCTCGCCTTACTAGTTTTCGTTTATTCTTCTTAATTTAAATAAAAATTTTCTTTTACCTTATTTTTTATGTTCTTTATTTAATTCTCCTTTTCATTAACAATCTATTTCCATTTCTCTTATCTATTATATAAATCAACAATCTACTATACAAAATCTTTCCTGGCAATCTTACAAAATTCCCGTTGACAATTCCCCCTGACAATCAATAATTAATTTCTAAAAACTTCCCAATTGACTTTTCCCCGAAACATTGATTTTCATTTCTCTTCTCAAAAGCAAACATAGAGTGTTTCTTTTTTGTTAACCAAATTCCGTCATAAATATAATAATATAATAATATAATAATATAATAATATAATAATATAATAATATAATAATATAATAATATAATAATATAATAATATAATAATATAATAATATAATAATATAATAATATAATAATATAATAATATAATAATATAATAATATAATAATATAATAATATAATAATATAATAATATAATAATATAATAATATAATAAATAAAAAAAAACAGAAAAGTTAATCTAATATTCTACCCATACCTCGCTGGAATGCACCTTATACTGAAACACAGTGTATATACATAGTATGCATTTCACACCCGTTCTTCCCCCTTAGACTACGCCTATGACAACAAGTCGTTCGCGACACATTTGTCTACCCCTGCTCTACAGGACCAGAGGCAACAATCTTCCTTTTTTTTCATATTTGGTAGAAGATCCTAGGTTTTCATACCAACTCTCTTTCTTATGAACTACTTTTTTATAGTTTGATACATTTCAGCTTCATTTTGTATTTGTTCCATTTTAAATTACAAGTATTTCTATTTTATAGTAAATATAAGCACTAAATAACAATAATAATGAAACATATTACACCACTCCTTCACACTCACTGTATAAAGCAACAACGGGGATTAGCCAGCTTTGGAAATAATTAACGGAAGGTAAAGAGGCAGGGCTTTGCATCTATCAAAATGAAAATGAACCTTTTCAATAATTTACCAGTTAATCAAGCCCGGCAGAATTTTGGGAAAACAGGTAAGTGGCAAGGTAGTAGAAAGGGCCCAAAAGACGCGTCTGAATAGGGTTGTATAATTATGTTTTGCCCCGGATTTATGGATATTAGCACCTACCGCTAGATGGACTAGAATAGAATTCATTTCTGTTACGAATGTATGTTGGTCGGAGTGATAATTAAAAAAATTAAATTTATAATGTCTGCTTTATACAGGGTATAACAAAAATATGTACAGTAAATTTAACCACAGGGTGTTAAAATTATGTTATTATTATAAAATGGAGTTAGTGGCGTTTAAAATTGTTTTAATTCTATAGGTTCTTAGAAGGGTTTCGCACCCCTTTAATCCCCTTCTGTTTTAGAAAATAAAATTTATTTAAAAACGACACGCCAATGAGTTTCTACATGTTTTATATTAGTATTTGTTTTTGAGTCTTAATTACTGAGTTTTAGGCCATTAAAGGAAGGTCATGGTAAAAGATATTCACAATATAATTTTTCTATTTAAATTAAACCACTGAATATTTATTCAGGATTTTTAAAATTATTTTACAACTTCATTTACAATTATTATGGTCTTGTAATATTGATCGTCCATGAGGTTGTAAAATACACAAAAAAAATGGAAAGAATAATATTGAGTGGTTTAAGATTAATAGAAAAACTTTATTGTGAGTATTTTTGTCAGTCCTGTTTTCAACTGAATTTTGTTGTCTAAAAAAGTACGGGGGTGGATCAAAGGGTTGCGAAATTCTAAAAATCTAAGAAATTAAAACAATTTAAACGCCATTACCTTAATTGGGCAATGTATACTAACATCCCATATAAAAATCAATCATTTCTTAAATTTCTACTTTAACTCCCTGTAACTTTTTTTACTGTTTTATGTAAGCAAATTAACAAATCAACTTATTTTCCACCCCAAAACTGTGGTTAAGTTTACTATACATCTTCTTGTTACTTCTTTTTTGTTACACCCTATATACTCATAAGTGAAATTTGATTTTGTTTTATAATGCTAATTTATACGACTTGAAAGGAAACCTAAAAATTACAATATTAAAAATTTGGTGGCAGTGGAGGTGCCTTCACCATTTTTAAAAATGTTTCCACCAAAATTTTAAATATTTATAAAATTTGGCATTCGGATATCACATCCAGAGCGAAAACCCTATAAATAACAAAATTTATGAATATATTGCAATTTCAATGTTTGTTTTTCTTCTTACCTCTCTTTTAATTGCAAATTGATTGATTTTGATAAATTTGACTCGGTCAATATTGAATTGCTTTTATTTTTTTTAAATTGAGTTTGTTTTAAATACCAAAATTAAGAAAGGCATCATCGCTGTTAGAATAAGTCAAAAGGAGTGCTGAATTATTATTTTCATATGTATCCCTACACCTCCTAATTAATTCATGTTTTTTTCATGAAACTTATGTCATGTGTTATATTTTTATACAGTAGGTTCATGCTTACTTCCAATATGCAAAATAAGTCATACAAAATATTCAAAAAATTATGATTGACGATGAAAAACTGAAATGAGGTACATTTTTATGTGTCACCATTTTTGTTATATTAAATATTAGATAATTTATATAAGTAATAAAAAATGTGATAGAGCTACTTAAATACTATTAAATAGAAAAAGGAATTAAAGGAAAAACTTGGTATACCTAAAATATTATAGAAGTTGTCTTGAGATGAGAACAATTTTGCTCGTATTTCAATCATAACTCTCTAATTAAATAAATACCGTTCTATACATACTTGAATGCTGAAATAATTTTACAAACTCTGACTTGAATAAATGATTTCAAAGACATACTAATTGAAAAGTTTATTAGAACTTAGGATTTTTTATAGTAGTTATTTTTTTTAAGAAAACTTTCTTTGTAGAGTGCCTTTGTAAACTATAAAACAACTGCAATAACTAAAATTTTCCTAATATAATGTTTAATAAAATATGTTTCGTCGTTTTATTTGTAATACAACCCTTTTATTCATTTTTTAATTAAAGATGTAATTTTGCAGTCAACACAAAAACAAATAGGTCAATATTTAGATTTATTTAGAAATACCATTACCACATAATGCATAAGTTTGCTTGTGAGGCAAGATTGGATTTTTCTATTTACACATAATGTGCTCTTGTTATTTATAAAGTAGAATGACATTCAAGAGGATCTCATTACTGGGTATAACTGTACAAAAGACTGGTGCAAAAACTATAGACACGTGTGCTAATATTTCAAGTATTTATTGGTACCTGTGATACGAAATATTAGCAAATAACTTAAAGTACCCTACAAATGTTTTATTTTGGATGCTGTTGAAAGACGGGTCTAGTTTTAATGGAGGCTTATTGGTTTATTAAATAGATAATATACGTAATAAAACAGTTTTTAAAAAATTTAGTTTCTTTTGTATTGATTTTTAGTTTGATGAGCAGTCTAAAAATTTATATAAAAAGTCGCTATATTTTTTGTATTACATATTATTTATTATTTTTGTCACGCCCTGCATTAGCAAGAAATATTATGTAGTATTTAATATAACAAAGTGATGTTCCAACTACGGTAATTCACGAAAATTCACCTTATTTTAGAAACTTTTATTCCAAATTTTTTGCAAGTTCAAATAAGCTTAAAAACAGACGACAAAACGATTTAAAATACAGATATATTTATATGTTGCTTTGCATTCTGTATTATATTCTTTCTCTTCACAGTTTAACAGCCCAGCCCCCCTTAACCCCCTATTTTTAATCTGTTATTTTTCAGAATCTGTAGGCTTTATCCCCTTATAAAGCTTGATTTTTGCTTACGATTTCAATTTAATATAATTTTTTGTTTCTGAATTAGGTTTTTTTTTTTCAATATTTCAACCCCCCTTAATCGCCCTATTTTTATAAAGATTTTTTTCAGAATTAATAGGCCTCATTTCCTTATAGAGTTTGATTTTAACTAAAAATTCATGTTGATCGCTTTTGGTTTTTAAATTCTTTTTTTTTTATTTCAAGCCCCCTGAATAAAAGGGGGATTAACCTCTAATTCAGATGTTTTAAAATCAATAGGCTTTGTGCCACTTATAGAGCTTGATTCTGGCTAAAAATTAATATTGATATCGCTTGTTGTTTTGGATTTATACTTTTTTTTATATTTTAATCCCCTTAAAACTCCCCATTTTATCAGGATTTTTTTTAAATCAATAAGCTTTGAAGGCTTTATAGAGCCCAATTTTTGCTAAAAATTTAAGTTGGTATTTTTCTTTTTTGAATTAGGATTTTGTTTTATTATTTCAACTCGCGTTAACTCCATCATTTTTATTTATTTTTTTAAAATTAAAAAACTTCGTCCTCTTAAGTATAGCGCTTAATTTTTTTCTGAAATTTTTAAGTTGATGTCTAAAAGTTTGCCGACCTGTGTTTATATAAACATTGGTTTGATTTGAAAAGTTCTATCGATTTTTAAAATCCTGACATGTTTGTTTTTTTCTTAATTTATTTACTATTGTTACTTGCTACTATTATGATTAATAATAATTGTTAATCTGTGGTGATTAAAATTTTAATTCCAAAAAATAATAACACCTTTGTATATTTCTGTATTATATCCCACTCATGCATATGATTCAGTATGAATCAGTACACTTCCTTCTAACATTTTTACCCTTTTACAATCTACAAAGCTATTGGTGAAATAGAAGCTGTTTTTCTACTAATTCCAACTTAATCCATTCTACTTTCGCTACTTCTGGAGTTCCCCATGAATTAAATCTGGGACCTTTCCTATTTTAACTTTTTTATAAACGATATCCTTAATTTTATGATATTTTTAAAATTATATGCCTATATCACAGCTTATACAATACAGCTAAAACACTCTCTTGGCGGCAACGGTTTGCGTCGATTTCGTCGCGCATCGCTTAAGCTCCGCCTTCGAAGGGAAAAGACGGTTTTGGTGTTCAGAAGCGTACTTAGGTAAGGTGTTGAGTCGTGCGTACAATTTCGTTGATTGTATAATTTCGTGGAGCCTATAATTTCGTTGATTGTATAATTTCGTGGAGCCTATAATTTCGTTGATTTTGTTTGAGTTAAAGGTACTGTTATTATTTTGGTGACTCTTTAGCTATGAGTAGAATGAAATGAAAAAAAAAAGACATCATTCTGTTTGTGCAGTCAAAAGCTGTTTTAATAAGGGTTATACCTGCAAGAAAACATTCTTTAGTTTTCCCAAGGACCCAAACCGATAAGTACCACATTATAAGAAATTTTCATTGTTAAAAATATAATTTATACAGGGTATCCCATTAGTGCGTTATTGTTCATTATTTTGTTGTAGACACGCAAGAAAGTTTTAAATAAAAGTTATATGGATTTGAAAAATACCTACATATTTTAAAAATATCTTTGGATATACAGGGTGTCACGTTTTTGCCTGGCAAATTAAAATGTATGTTTTTTAAATGGAACACCTTGTATTTTATTTTATGATAAAATTATTAACACCCTAAATTATTGTAAAGACGAATTGATACAGAAAAATTTTATCAGGTATGTGTGTGGTTACCTTTTAATAAAAACCTTGCAGATCCACTCCTATGCGATACCTGTCTTAAATATAACAAAGATCACGTTGAATTAGATGCTTTTTCTTTTTATTGCTTTTTAAAGGCATATGATAACGCCAATCCAGATACATTTGGAAATCTGCAACTGTCAAATGATGAATTTGTAGAACTAATATTCAATATTGAAAAGATATTTCAAAATAATTTTGAAGAATTGGCTACAAAAAATAACATTTGTACCACACTTTTAGAATTAATTAACCCAATACCCTTTAGTCATCCATGCTAACGTTTTCCAAAAGAATAACTTATTTTATTGTATGTTTAATCTCAATAACTAAAAAATATACTGTCAATTAGTTTGACAGAATTGTTATTTATTTAAAATTTTAAAAATAATAGCAGTCGGTTGATCAAAATATGAACGGTGATTGGCGAATTTATTTTTTTTGCAGTGTTCTCACTACCTAGAATGGATATGAAATATATTCGTTCAATTGAAGGTAATAGCATACTTTTTCGTTTTGTAATCTGTGCATGGATATTAGCCAATCTATGCACATACTACAAAACGAAAAAGTATGTTATTGCGTTCAACTACGAATATATTTCATATCCATTTTAGGTAGTGAGAACACTTTAACAAAATTAAATCTACAAATCATAGTTCATATTTTGGTCACCCAACTCCTATTATTTAAATTTTTTTAAATAAGTGACAATTCTGTTAAACTAATTGTCAATATATATTTTAGTTATTGATATTAAATATACATTAAAATTTTTGTGTAGACTCGATAAGTAATAGCATTTTTGTTTTTATTGTGTCCACATTTCAAAAAAAATAAATTTTAATCAAACTACATGATACTAATTTAATTACGAGTATTAAAACTAAAGTCCTGAAAGTTTCAGTGAAGATGACGACAGAGCATCTGCCTTCCACGCGAAAAGCCCGGGATCAAATCTAGGCCGAGGACTAATTAATTTTTCATGTTAATTTTATTTTATAAATTAGTCAACTTCCGTAAATTATTTTAAAATTAGTTATTTTGTCTAAATAACCTAAAATAATTTTTTAAATTTGTAGATTTTCGTTAGTGGGTCGTAGAAAAAATATACTGACCATATCGAGTGGATTGTTCATATCACAATCAGACGATTGAGTACTCCGCATACGACGTCGTGCTCAAACTTCGTCTTTGTGTGATATTGCTATCATATCCACCCTTGTTGAACAAACTATAATTTATTTGTTTTCTTGGTTTAAACCAAAACTTAAGTTTTACATCAGAAATAGGAATTAAATTAATTTACTTTTCAAGTTTTCTTGTAAAAATCGATATTACTTTCTCCAAGTACAAATTTAGTACCTACCTAAAATAAGTACTAATTATGTAATATCGTGTAATATTGTAATTCAAATTTCACATTACTATAAAGTTTCAAAATTCCCTACTTCGGTATGGTCAGATAAAAATTGAATATATTATATTAATAAAAACTGTCAAAGTATTACTTCTACAAATCTGTATTTCAATTAATAAGAATACATCTAAATATAACCAATATTGTTAAAATAAAAGCACTAATTCTTTATAATTCCAAAATACCATAGAGTTCCCAGACCTCAGTCGAAGCATTCGTTTATCTAGGTATAAACCCTTTGCGCGAAGAGTAACACTTGCCAGAGACACGGGGTACCACTTGATTTGCATCCACGAGCGTGACACAATTCTTTAACAATTGAAGCCCTTAGTGTAAAAAGGATCCAAGCCACAATTTGTCGTGAAGTGACTGTTTTAGCCCAAAACATTTGTTAACGAGGATTTTACTAGCCACATACAAATTATTTTACCTCTAATCCGAAAGATGTGCTATTTTTCGTAATATTTATATTTAAATAATGTTTCTAATTATATTTGACAGATTTAAAACAAATTAAAAATTTAATTTTTCAAAACTTACTTAATATGGCATGTAACCAACCTTATTACGCCAAGGTTTTCAATTTTTTCAATAATAAAAAAACTGTTTAATCCGGGCCCGACTTTTCCCTCGAATCTAACAGAGATAGCACCATTCCGTCTTGCTTGGTACTCGACCGCCAGATCAAAGACGCCGACACGGAGTTGTGGAGCTGTATTGTATAAGCTTTGCCTATATGTTGCGAAATAATCTATAATTAAAAATAGTTGTCACATGAAGTCTTTTTAGTAGTATTAGTAGTAATATTTTGTTATTTATTTTTAAACTAAATAAAATAAAAAACAGGCTATCCAATTTTGTAACTTATAATATCCAGCAACCCTCGAATTCAAAAATATTTTGAACCGCTCCTACTAAATTTTATTTTGATCCGGTTGCAACTTCTTCACCGCATTGCCCCATTATCGCAAAAACTTTCCAGGGCATAGCTCGCAGCCCTGTATGCATTATCAGCCGCCTAATATTTCCTAAAAGTTGGGAAACTCGACCAGGTGAAATATTTTAGGAAAGTAAAGAGATAAGCGTCGCGGAGGCACGGAGGCGGCCTCAGCAGACGCCGATCCGTTTCCTTCGAACTTCAAAGTTTATATCGTCGCCCGGAGCGCCACAATTAACTCACGAACTGCCCTCGGCTTGATCCCGCCGCCTCCCAACGAGTCTGGAGGTTTTCGCGGGAAATCTGGTGCTTAGCGGGACAGCGTACGCATAGTGTAGATAATAAAAAGTATGTAGGATCTTCTAAATTTATGTTTGTATAACTATCGAAGGTTATTGTTAAAAATACAAAGCATTTTTTAACAGAATAAATAAATAAGAAATAAACTAAGTACGGTACTGTAAAAATTCAAGACGTGCGCTATATATTAATATTACAACACATTTTTCACGCTGCTACTTTTTATCGACGATTTTTTCAATCGATTCTTATAATCGACTCTTTTTACAATCGATACTTTTTAAAATCAAGTACGTCAAATAAAAACTTAGATAAAAGAGACCAGAGATATAACATACACCGGTTTTAAACCTGCGCAAATGTTGCCAATTTCTAAAGAAGGGTTAACGGAGTGGGAGAACTGGGCGGCGACACGCGGCGACCCGAACTTTGTGACAGGGACCGGACTTTGTTTATTAGCATCTTAATGAACTATTAAGTTTATTTAAAAGGTGTTTAATCGAATTTTGTATTATGAAATAAAATTAACGTGATTTTTTAATAACAAACAGATGCCACGACATTTTATGTAAAGAGAAGACCTTTTATAGAATATTTCGTTAGAGTTTATTTACTACGGACTTTTCTGCAAGAGATTACAGTAAAATGTTGAAATAGTATATTGTTAATAGAGCAAAAAATGTTACTCATTGTCTACGAGTATTATAAAAATAGCATGTGCGCAGGCTAATACTGCAAATCTACCCATATGAGTTGAACATTATATTTTTTCTACGGCTATTACATATTATTAAAAATTAGTCAAAATGAGAAAATGCTGTTTTGTATTGTAACCTCAGAAAAAAGTTTATTAAGGCTTCTTTCTTTAAGAATATTAATTATTATAAAGGATGAGTCACATAAAACTCTAGAAATGCATATGTCTGAAACCAGATAACATTTTAAAATTTAAATCTATTAAAAGTCATTTGGTCGCTAGGGATGAGTGATTATCGAAATAAATTATCGATCATTGAAAATAATCGATTATTTTCGATCAATCGATTATTTTCAAACAATATATTTTTTGTCATTTCCTTTAATATCGACTACTTGATTATCTTTGAAAAATCAAAAATAATCGATTAATTAAAAAGCTAATTAACCGATAAATCAGTGTTTACAAAATATAATATAAATAGAATTATCGTTTATTTTAAATAATCGATTATTTTCAAATAAACCATTTTTTTTCGTCCATGGAAACAGATTATTCGATAATCTTTGAAAAATCGAAAATAATCGATTAATCAAAAATAATCGATTAATTAAAAAGTCGATTAACTCATAAATCGATTTAAAAAAAAACAGAATGATCGATTATTTTAAATAATTGATTATTTTCGATCAATCGATTATTATCAATAATCTATTTTTATTGTATTTCCTTTATAATCGTTAATTCGATTATCTTTGAAATACCGAAAATAATCGATAATTCCAAAATAATCGCCTAATCGAAAATAATCAATTAATTTAGAAGCCGATTCTATGATAAATCGATTATTACCAATAATCTATTTTATTGTATTTCAAAAATAATCGATTAATTAAAAAGTCGATTAACTGACAAATCGATTTTCAAAAAAAAACAGAATGATCGATTATTTTAAATAATCGATTATTTTCGATCAATCGATTATTATCAATAATCTATTTTTATTGTATTTCCTTTAAAATCGATAATTCGATTATCTTTGAAATACCAAAAATAATCAATAATTCCAAAATAATCGCCTAATCGAAAATAACCAATTAATTAAGAAGCCGATTCTATGATAAATCGATTTTCCAAAAAATAAAACGAATCATCTATTATTTTCTAATAATCCTTTTTTCATATTTCCTTTGAAATTGATTATTCGATTATCGAAAATAATTGATTATTAAAAAGCTGATTATCCAATAAATCGATAATTTTAAAAAATAACCAAAATATCGATTATGTAAAATAACCGATTATATCCAATCGATTATTTTCATATAATATCTTTGAAAAATCGAAAATAATCAAATAATTAAAAACCGATTAAACGATAAATCGATTATTTTGAATAAATCTACTTTTTTGTATTTCCTTTAAAATCGATTAATACATTATCCTAAAAAAAACGAAAATAATTTTTTAAAAACAGCGGATAAATCGATTTTCATTAAAAAATATCAGAATTATCCATAAATCGATTATTTTTGTAACCCCTATCGGTCGTTTGCTTTTCTCTGAACATTTAGCTCCAAAATTTAGAGATTCGGATTTTTTGATCCAGTTATCTTTGAAATCGCATTCGATTGTATAATAAATAAATAAATATTGCTAAATTTTGGATTTTTTTTAGTAAACGAAAATTATGTTCGAGTTGTTTAGGGGTTTGTAATGTAACATTTTATTAACGTGACTAAGGGTCGATTCCACCGTTGTGTTAAACGAAGTTTAAAATGACATTTTTACATTAACACTGTCATTTTAATCTCCGTTTAACACAACGGTGGAATCGGACCTAACTCCTGTAACTTTAGTATTTTTTTTTGCTTATACTAGATTACTTTGTTTTAAGACTGAAAATTCAATGTCACTTTCGATTTGACCGCAAATAAGATGAACCTTGAAATTTTAAGTAGGTCATCCTGTATTTCATCTAATATTCTTATAAAAATACCTTATAAAAATACCTTATAAAAATACCTTATAAAAATACCTTATAAAAATAAAATTTAGCTAGCAACTATGATTCTTTACCTCTTATTTATCTACCAAAAAGGGCTAAAAACTACCTTTAGAAAACATTCTTATAAAACTACTTTTTAAATACAAAATTTCGTTAGCAATAATGCCTATTTACTATTTATTTAAATTAAATGTTCAAAATTTTACCCTTTTGTAAATTTATGTAAGTAATATGAAATCTGATTTCTGATGCTTAATATTTATTGAAACCCCTTAATGCGGATCTGAAGTATTCAGCCCAGAGAATCATGGCGCTTTATGTCAAAACGTTAATAAATATTTACCGCTGAAAACGAATATATTCATAACAGTAGTACTTGTATTATAAGTACATACAATTTTTCAAGATACATCGTGACATTTTGAACTTGAAATTAAATAACTAGAACACTTTAAATTGCTAAAATACCAACAAATAAATCAAAAAACAGCTGTCAATGGTGATTAAACTCAGGTGGAGGTGATCGCTGAATGGAAATCGGAGCAATTCGGGTGGCGTCGTGCAACAATGATTTTCAATTGGTGGGTTACTTTGGCTTAAAATAGACAACATGCGCAGTGTGCAATGTTACATCTTCGGTCTCTTTAATCTAAGAATAAAAATTAAATCTCATAATTATTCGTTTAAATTTAAATTTTTTTAAAAACACATTAGTTTGGATGATAGAGAATCGTATACGCCACTGCTCCTTTGGCCCCTCCTCAATGAAGGATTAAACCTAAATAAACTTTTATCTCTACTAAAAATCTGAATGGGTTCCAGTCTCGGGGAAAGAATTTGCAATTCCGATAACCTGGTGTGAAAACAACCGTAAAACTGCGAGGAGCTGCCAACGAATTTCTCTTCGTTCGAGCATATTTAAAAAACAAATCCGAATCGACGGCGAACTTCTTTCTTTCGTCTCTAATTACCCAAAAAATTGCGGAGGGCATTTTTGCTCTTGCCCTCTTTGCGGCATATTTCATGAATTTTGATAAAGTTAATTATAAATTATTTTAGTTTTTAGCTTTATCTACTGTTGTTAGTATAAAATTATAAAGAAACTAAAAGAAAACTTACACTACTTCATCATCTGGTACCTCATTTTGTTTGGCTAAAGATATTACAAAAATACAATAATTAAATCTAATTTATAATTTGCTTCATTTATTTACCACAGATAATTATTGGTCGTTCCTCGTAGACCGATTTTAAATAGCATTACAGGGCTCAATCAATATTTTTGTATTCTGATAATCAAATGTTAATATTTCTGTTAGTACTGTGTTTATATATAAATAAAAAAATGTTCCTAATATTAAAAAACTCATCTAAAATAACCAAGAAACGTTTTCGTGTTTAAATCGGCAAATTATGCCAAAACATTTTCATTAAAAAACAAATCAGAATAAATGGCGAACTCTCTTTCTTCTCTAATTATCCAAAAAAAATTCCGAGAAAATGTATAAAATTTTTCGCCCTCACCATCTCTGCGGAATATTTTATGAATCGTGATAAAGTTATTTAAAAATATTTTTTTACTTTATCTGCTGAAATTAATATAAATTGATAATGGTGAAGAAAGGAAAATAAAGGTATTAAATCTCATACAGAAATATACTTTTCTTATTGCAACCAATTTCGAAGTTATATTACTTGTTCATCTGGCACAGCATATTCTTTTTCCGTTAGTTGAGACCATAAAAATATAATAATTAAGATCGAAAAAATGTAATATAATAAAAAATTTGCATAATTTATTTTCCATAGATAAATTAATTATTGGTTGTTCCTCGTAGACCGATTTGGAAAAGCATTACGAGGCTTAATCAATATTTTTATGCTATAAAGTTTGAATGTTGATATTTTCCATTGTTTAATTAAATAAAATTTCTCCGGATATTGAAAAATTTCATCTACAGTCAACTAGAAACATTTTCAGGTTTAAATGGTAAAATTATACCTAGAGAATTTTCCATAAAAGCCAATCGTAACTAACAGAACAACGGCCATAACTCATCCTACAGCGGGTTGCCTAATTTCTAGTAACATTCAGGACGTCCGGATATATTTCATCACCTGGTGGCGTGAAGAGCGCCGCGGGGCGAGCGGGCGGCTAGGGGGGCGGTCGGTTTCAGGGATGATCGAGGAGGTGCGATATTAGATTTACGGTCGTTCTGTTTCTCTGTTAAACGTCGTTAATTGTTCGAAGCCCGTTGTGTGTAAAGGTGTTAACGCTGGCCTGCAGATACACCCTGGTTTGTTGAATAATAAGTAAGAGGGATGATTTATTTGGTCAATATGCTGATAGGGATGGTGGTTTTAACGCGGCGAATGCCACGCGAGCTCAAGTTTTGATGCCAAGGATCGAGGTCAGCTTCCATTTTAACACAAATATATATTTTGAAGGGGACGTTTATGACGGATGGCATGGATTTAGTTTAAAATGTCAGGATATCAAGAGAAATATGTAAGAAACAGAAGCTGATTGCAAATTGAGATACGTTTTTATAATGATAGATTCGCCTCATTTTGCTGAATACGCCTGTGGCTGAATTTAAAAATGACGTATCGTGAGTTACAACCTTATTCGATGGGGGTGTCGATATGAAAAAAAATTTATTATTGATTTTAGGAAAAAATGTTATTCTTGATAAAAAGTCATGTATGACCCAAAACTTAAAATACAGTCATCAGATATCAAGCCGTATACGAGGTTTGTCAAAAGAGTAAAGTACGTTTATTTTTGACAAAATCGAAAATTTTCATTAAGAAAATTGCTAAATTTTTTACAAACATCAAGAAAAGGAAAGCGTATCATGTTTATAGTAGATAAGAGAGAGAAAAATTATGAATTACCGTAATTAGGTGGATCAACGCAAAATCTAGAAAAAATATGATTTTTCAGATAGTTCGGTGTAATTGCATATTTAAATGTAATTTTCAATTCTAATCATAGATATATAACCAAGACAGGATTATTTACAAAATTTTTGAAGAATGAACGGTGGTGTCCGCGGTAGAAACTCAATAATCGGATTGAACATTGATGCCAAGTTTACGTGCTTTTAACTATAGATATATATAACCAATACAGATTACACAATTTCTGAAGTCAACGCGGATGATCCTCGACAGAAATGCAATATTTGGATAAAATTAAAATATTGATGCCAAGTTTGCGATGTGTTTAACTGTAGTAATGTTATTGCGTTTGCTTGAATTACTGTTAGGTCTTTAGATTGTCCAAAAAAAAAAAATGTCTGACAACAGCGGAAGTAGAGTAGACCGCAATTGTGGAGGGTCGTATATTGTTTCATTCATAAAAATTCCTTCGATACAGTACTAGTCCAAGAGCCAGTGAATTTTTTCGTACTTGTTTTTCCGGTCCGTGTATATTTAAATAATCTATTCCCGGTGAACTGTGTATTTAAAATGGAACGCCAATCTATTAACAAAAGTAAGCCAGATTGAATTCGCGCATTACGTCACATCGATACAAGTGAGATTGTTTACAAAGTGCCTTTGCAGGCCTATTTTGCCCATTTCATGTATTTGTTTTTAAATCATGTTAAATTACTATTTTTGAAACTCAACAAGGAGAAAATCCAATTAACTCTTCCGTTGTGTGTATATATATAAGATAAATTAATTGAAGTTTTATTAGTAAAGTATTAATACTAAAATTTTAATGTAATTTACAGAAAATAGCTAGGTATGTATTTGTTTTTAAATAATTTGATAATTTATGAAAAAAGGGAGTAAAAGTGGAATGACCAGTGGCTAGTAGGTCAGTCAATACAAAGTATCATATATTTCTATTATAACATAACTAAAATACCTACATCTTTTAATCATAAGGACATAAGTTAAAAACCATTTTAATATATGCATTAGAATGAAGTAATAATAACTTAAAGAGACGAGGTCTTAAAGTAATAGCTGGTACAGCATGTTTTTTAAACGTTTCCTCATTGCTGCTAGAATGAAATCACTTACTATGAAATGTGCTCTAAAAACGGCATTTATAGCAGTCAGTGTTCAGTCTTAGGATCTTTTCCTAAAGCCCTCATCCAAGCTGCATACATATTAAAAAATAATTAAAAAAAAAAACATATTATATACCTATATAGTTTTCGGTTCTGGGTGCCCTAAAAGAGGACACTTAGCCGACAATTTGGCTCAGATAGCTAAAACCCAAAAGTTACACCCCGAACCAGGACGTATTGCTATCCTTTTAAGTAAAAAATAACTACAAATAACTTACCTGAAAAATGAAGGTGTCTAACTTTACACCAAAAAAACCTTACACTTTTTCCCATTGTTGCAAGCACCCGATGACGATTAGGTAGATATCAACTAGAAGCATGTACTTAATGGTTATAAAGCTTATTTTAACACAAAAAGAATAAAGCACTAATCGAAAAGCAGCAATCAAATATAAATAGACCACAATATTAAAATTCAAATTAAAAACTATATAAAAGACAAATACTCTAAAAGCGCAAAAGATCAGAACCAAATAAAATGAATAACCATAATAACTTAAAAATCACACTAAAATTGCAAAATCTATTACTGTAAAATCATGAGATTACATCAATAATGCATATGCATCGGAGTATCGCAAATGTCAAAAGTACAGTGTTTCCATGAAAATTTAGCTATGTTTTTAGCAGTATTATAGGACCATTTCTACCACGCGCATCCAACGATATTGGCGTTCCACAGTTCACTGTATTTTCCTCATACTTCTAGTATAAATGATTTGACATAACGAAACTAACAATAATTATAATTAATGTAGAGTATTCAGTGATTCGTGAATTCTAAATAAAACAATTATTATATAAAATTGTAAAAGGAAATGTAATTTATTTCCCTATTTTCTTCTGTAATATCTTCAATTATTATGTTTAATTTTTATAAATAAACCAACTGGTTAGGTGAAACATTGTGATATAAGATTTATGTGTCCTATGCGTACACTTTAATATACAAAACACC
Source organism: Psylliodes chrysocephalus (assembly GCA_927349885.1). Taxonomy (NCBI): domain Eukaryota; kingdom Metazoa; phylum Arthropoda; class Insecta; order Coleoptera; family Chrysomelidae; genus Psylliodes; species Psylliodes chrysocephalus. The sequence continues at coordinate 4,349,895 of OV651823.1, read as the reverse complement.
TGGAACATTCTTTAATTAATTGTGGTCGTAGAAATAATTGTGTACATAACTCGTTTGAAAATGTATTTTATGCACTTGCCAAATATATTATCCATACAGATTAATCAGACTATTTTTTTACTTAACTTCAGTTCATCTTTTACTACTAAAACTATTTTTATCAATGGAAAAAAAGGGCCGTGTTCTCGTATGTTTTGACGCATTTTCGGCCTCAGCCCATCGGATCCCCCCTCTAAATATATATGAATTTTACTTAGAATTGCTAATCCTACAATTCTCTATTCGTGCTTGCTGACTGGGAAAATAAATACCGAAAATCGTCACTGTCTCTTGGACTATACAATAGATGATGAGAACTTCACAACAAATACACTTTTATGAATGGTTAGTTGGGGATGTGATTCTAATCAACTTTATTTTTGAATCTAGTTTGATTACAATTTAAAACATCTTTATATTTCTTATTTTTGCATCCTTCTTATTTTCAAGTTTTTTTTTTAAAAGTTGCTTGAAAAAGATGTTTATTTTAACGACTTTTATACACAATTAAATAAGTATCAACTTAGGTATAAGGTAAAAGTACCTAACAAAAATACTGATGTAGAATTTGAGAAAGGAAAATTATGTTTTTTCCTTGGGGTGGTTTGGCAATTGGTTGATTAGATAAAATACATACCAGTCACAATAAACGCGCCTATTCTAGAAAAAAAAAGAGGCTTATTTAGCTTTATTTTTATTTTCCCCTTAAGCACGGCATTGGTTATAATCCCTCTCTTAGAAAAGGTCATTCGAAAAAAAGGACAAGCATTGATTACACAATTGAACGAATACTCACTGATATAAAAACTTCGCAAACCTTTTTCTACTTCCATCACCCCACGCCCCTCGCAACATTTATGAAAAAACTTTTCGGCTAACGCCATTAAGTCATTTTTTCAATTTATAAGCAAATGGAAGTTTAGAGTTTAGAGTCGAAGGCCGACGGAGTTTGTTTTTCGAAGTTTCCCTAACCGGAAAAAGTATTTATTGAAAGATAATATCGAGAAGTTTCTGAATTTTGAGCGATCGGTCGAAAACGAAGCATTCACTGAGATGAGGAAGTTTTTATTTTTTTTTTTTACTGAATGTCTGTATTAATAAAAGTTTTAGGAGCTGTTGCGAAACAATTTTATTTAGAGAGCGGGAATTAATTTCGTGATTTTCGATGGAAATATTAGAACGGTTCATCGGATTCCATTGGGATGGTTTATAAAAAAGTAAAGATGAATATTTTTGGAAATAATTTTTAACGAACGATTACCCTCATACAAATTTTTTGAAGAAGTAAAAAATAAGATGAATATGTATGTCGCAGTTTCTGGGCTTCGAATTTTTCAGATCATTTAAAAGGTCTTTTAATAATTTATCCAATATTGTCAATGAGTTTAATTAATTCGAATTTTGTACTGTCAAACATTTTTATTATTACATTATTTTTGTTTAATAAATACAATCAAATTCAAAGTATATGATCATATTGACGACGTTAGTCAGCTATAACACTGTGTATTATGTATGATAAACTTTACTTTTGGGGTTATATCGTTAACTAAGATAATGTAGCATAACGGACCTAATATAGAACCTTGCAGCATGCCAGTTGTTGGAAAAATGAAGTTGATATGTCCATTAACTTGGGTATATTGTGACCGCCCAATCAAGAAAGATTAAAGAAGAAGAATTAGTGCATTTGAAATATTCATCAAGTCAAGAGTTTATTTAATAAGAGGTCATTGACACCTGGATTCTGCGCAGTAGATTATTTAGGCCGCCAAATTCATACTGCGTACAATCCTGGTGTCAATGTCTGATTTCTGATCGTTGTTGGAACAGACCTAGTATAGAGTGACACATTCTTTCAGTTTTTCTTATTTTGTTATATTTTTATTTAAAAAAAAATGTATTAGGTACTTTCTATCTGAAGCAACACATTTGCTGTATAATACATGATATGCTTTACGTACCTGATCGACGATTTGTTTTTATGGGCTATGCAAATATTTATAATTTTTATTTTACTAGTCGAACATATAATTATCATAATTTGCAATATTTCTAAAGCGCGGATGTTATTTTATTTTTAAACAATTCAAAAACTTGATGTTGAACCTTCCAAATCACTAAATATTTTTATGAATAATAATCATATAGCGAAAGAGCAAAAATTTAAAGAATGTAATCCGTCGAACGGGTCCGAATCGATATCAGGAGTAAATAGAACTTCCCGGGACGGGAATCTCATTTTTAAAACATCCATCAAATAACTTCGCCGAAAACACCGGAGTTATTAATGCTTTTATCTTTAACAATTTTAAAGTTTTTTCATCAACTTCAAAGGTAATTATTTGCGGAATCCCTAATAATGTTTTTCGTGAAATTTAAATGAAAAATTCTCGTCTCTGCTTCGTCTTTGTCGTTTGCCAAATTTGTCGTTGTCCCTGCAAAAGAATCTTTGATTAAACTAATTTTTTTACATTTTTATTTGAAATTTTTGGAACACTGCTCAATATTCTTTATTCGTTAGAAATTTGAAAAATAGGCATTTTGCACTAAATGTCTAACAATTTTTCATTTATTTGTAATTGATCTCAATGTCACCCTGTATATTGGATATAAAGGACTAACCTATTATGAGTATTTTTCTTCTTCCTACAAAAGTAAAGTGGAGATTTAAAGGATGCTAATTTCAACACAATAAAAACATAATTGTAGATCTTAAACACTTGATGGATATACAATCGATTGGAATTGTCAACTTTCAATTTAATTTTTTTGTATGAGACGATTTAACTAGAATACATAACTAGAATACATAAGATACATAATGCTTGGCATTATATATGGTACTCTTCACAGTTAAACAAACTCCCTTTAAACCCCCATTTTTAATCAGATTTTTTTAAAAATCAACAGGCTTTATCCCCCCTTTGAAAGCTTTATTTTTCCGGAAGAATTTAAGTTGATATCGTTTTATTTTGTTACTGAGTTAGTAATTTATTTTAATCCCCCTTAACCTCTCCATTTTTAATAAGATTTCTCAAAATCTGTAAGCTTTGTCCCCTTATAGAGCTTGATTTTTAAAAAAATGGCATGTTAATATCGCTTTTCGTTATTGATTTATGATTTTATTTAATATCAACCCCTTCATAATCCCCTATGTTTTATTAGATTTTTTAAAAATCAATAAGCTTAGTTCCATTTTAATGCTTGATTTTTCCTGAAAATATCAAGGTGGTATTGTTTTTAGTTTTTGTTTTATAATTTTTTAAAGTTTTAACCCCTTCATTTTTAATTAGATTTATTTTTTTATTGTTTTCTGTCTATAATTTATAATTTTTTTAAATTATAACCCCCCTTAATCTCCCATTTTTAACCGGATTTTTTTAAAAAATTAATAAGTTTTGTCCAATTGCAAAACTTGATTTTTCCTGAAAACTTCAGGTTGATATTGTTTTTCGTTTTTGATTTATGATTTTTTTTTAAATTTCCTTAAGACGCCCATTTTATTTAGATTTTTTTAAAAATGTATAGGCTTCGTTTCATTGCAGATGTTGATTTTTCCTAAAAATTTCAAGTTACAGTTCATCAAATTTCTAGAGGTGTTCGACGCCCAGACAGAGAACGCGCTACGTGTGACTAAGATAGCTATTGTACAGTCTGCTAAACAAGTTATTTTAAATAGTTTTTAATATTTTTAGGTAATTAAATTTTAAAAGTGTGGAATAGTTTAGGGATTAAATTGGTCTGATTGGACTTTCTTAGAACGTTTTTAAAAGCAGCTAAAGTTAGTATGTAGAATTGAAAATAATTATTATGCCATAAAAGGTGTTTTGGAATTCCTTCAACCTTTTGAAATTGAGTCAGAAAATATAAATTTTATAGGATAGCGGAAAATACCTATAATTTTTTTGTAGGCCTTTGTAAATCGCGGAAATAGTTTATATTTTATTTCTACCTTATTAAGGAAAATGGTACCTATTATTAATAACGGTTGTTTCTGAAACATTACTAAAATTTTCGAAATTTTGTTTTTCTACAAAATAATAAACTATACTATTTAGAAAAAAATTTATTTCTCTTATAATTTTATAAAAAATAACGGGAATATTTACATTTCTTGATCTATTAAACAAAACGATAAATTATCTCGACGAATGACTCCATGTTCTAGTACGGAAGCTAGCTTTACATTTTTGTTGGTGGTTTCATGGGTTGCATATCAATTTTTTGTAATTGTAGTTTACACGTACATATACCTCTTAACACTTGTTTGCTTTATTAAAAAAGTGTGTTGTTGTGATTTACGTCGAAATAAGTCAAAAACAACTTGAAACCCCATATAAAATCAAAAAGGAGAAACGGAAAAAAATTGAGCCTGTAAATGAACACAACTCAGAAACAAAAATAGCTATCTAATAATAAAAAAATAAAATTTGATTCTTGTGCAGCTTCATCTATATCATTAACTGTTTTTGGTTTTTTAATGATTTTTCTTGGTGATGAAAATTCCGATATCTCACGGTTATCGATTCTTTTTTTCTCTCCAGAAATGCGGACGACAGTGTTTTTAGATACTCCTGTGGCTGCAGCAACACGATCATTTACATTTTTAAATGGTATTGAAGGTGAATTAAAGTTTCCTTCTCTTCTCATAAACTCTATAACATTGGCTATTATTTCGCGAGATTGACTGTTAATCACGCGGCCTCTTAATTTGCTATTAAACTCCATACTTAGGTTCTATTAAACTGTAATGAGCAAAAAACACAAACGAAAATAAAAGAAATGTTTTAGCGAAATTTACATCTGACATTTACGTCTGAATAAAATAGTGAAATACTTGATGCGCAGAGTGTACTTTCATTGCGTAATTCCGTCGGGATGCCTGTCAGTAGTGCTTTCTCTGTCTAGCCGTCGAAAGCCTCTAGAAATTTGATGAACTGTAATATTGGTTATTTTATGATTTTCTTTAAAGTTTCAATCCCCCTTAACCTCTTCATTATTAATCAGATTTTTTCAAAGAACTCGAAGAAACAAGCAGATAAGAAAAATACTAAAACCGTTAAAGACGATTCAAGCAGTGACGAAAACACCTTTTGCTTAATTTGCGTTGAAGAATGGTCAAATAGTTTGCCAAATGGATCTAGTGCACCCAATGCAAATCATGGGCACATGAAAAATGTGCAAACACAAGTTTGTTCTATGTATGTCATAACTGTGATTCAGATGGATCTAACTAAATTACATACGTATCCAAATTACTCTTAATGATTTTTGTGTTGTATACTTTTTTTCAGACTGAAGACAATAAATCTATGAATAAGTTACCTTAGTTTTTGCTTTAACCAACCAACTCCTAGATATGTGCCAACCAACTACTAGATGTGTACCAACCTTCCCCGGATTTGGGGTTGCTTGGTACACTTGCAGCCTTGGAGAAAAAAAAGATTCTGAGTTTAAGTTATGTCTTAACATGTCCTAATTTGAGAATTGGGTAAACAAAATATCAATAATCAAAACACACAAGGTCTTTTTGCTCTGCTTATTAACAAAAAAATTGGGGAAGCCTTGATGTGGAAAATGTACCAACCAACCCCGGTCTCCCCCACTTATTAAGCAATGGTAATAAAAAACTCCAGAAGAAGTAAATGAACTAGAAGAATTATCTAGAGACTAACATGCCTCGAATTTATGGTACGTTGAAAGAAGAAAGAGGCTTACAGTGTCACTCTTTGGGATTGTTTGCAAGAAAAGAACGACAGCTGCCAATCACTTTTGAATACAATATTATATCAAAAGCTTTTATTTGGCTACTTATGACTATGGCAGAAATAAATAAAGAAAATTTTAGGCAGCAAAGTAACTAGAAAAACTACAGATTCTTGTTTTTTTTTTGTTAATATCTAACAGCCTTTTTTAATAATAGTTTTTTTTAGACATCCAAAAAATATTTTTTTAAGTATTGAAAAATGAGGCTGTAATCTGTTATGAACCGACTCTCTACATTTGTGTCAAAACTCGAGCGTTAGATTTCCCTTAAGTTTGTCGTATTTAAACAGTAATATCGTCCTGATAATCAGGTGGTCAAAGCACTAGCACTGAAAGTTATGGTTTAGATAGTTCTAGATAAATATAGATTTGGAATGAATGCAATGTCCGAGTAATGATATAAATAAACCCAGTAGTGATCTTATTATAGACATAAAAAAGTGGAGGTGTAGCAAAAATAGATCAAAGAGATACCCAGTCATTGTTCTCAACTGCCGTTGCCAAGCGGACTCCTTTCCTTCTATGATAATTTCGTCTTCAACATTCCCACAATGCTAACAATGAAATTACAGTGCGAATTATGCCATTGGTTATTTCGTAATGTGGGTGACTGGGTTGCTGAACAATTATCAAGATAAAATCCACAGGAAAAGAAGAAGAAGGCCGATACTTAAAAATATAAATAATCGAGGGAAAATTCCTTTCCTATTGTCATGTTAAAAGGCTTTTATCTGTGTAATTCATTAAATAAAGTCGCAATTAGATATGATTATTCCTATTTATAATTTTTTCTTTGTACTGTTCTGGTATTCGTAAAAGAACTTTAATAATAGACTATACGGCTCTTTGTGTAATTATAACTCAATAACGAGGTAAAAAGCACTTCCTAGAAAAGTTTTAACATTTTCACAATAAAAACTTGTAGCGTAGGTGAATTATATTTATTTAAATGTTGAAAAATATGAAATGTGAATAGTAGAAAAATGGTGAAATTGAGGAGATAAACGGGTATTGCAATATATAGTGTCCGGTAAAAAGTCCGCACAATTTTATTAGATAAAAAAAAAATTTTTTAAAAAAATAGAATTAGCTGTTGCAGAGAGCTTTCCATCTAATAAAGTATTAAAAGTAACTTAGGAAATTGATTAAAAATCATAAAGTAAAAGATCAGGTCTAATTTAAACTTAGAATGGAAAGAGTGTAGGTATACATTTACTATATCTGTCCCTAATATATAAACTACTATACTATACTAGTATCAACGTGTTAGTAACAAAAATCTTTAATCTGATTAATGTAATAAAAGAGACAATAATTTGATTAAAAATAATCATGCAGTGCTATATAACTTGCAATTAATCACGGATATTATCAAAGCAGTTGTTTCCCGTTTGCGGCACGATCAAGATATCGTGCATTTACAACCAGAAATGTCATTTCAAACGTAATCGACGACTACCATTAAGCAACATCTCAGACGTTCGAACGGCTTCCTTTATAGGCTGCTCCAAATAATTGTAGTTTCCAATAATTATCCTTCGAACTGCGCCAATTACGCTGCTGTTGCCGCCGCTTCTCGTTTTGTGCGAGCCATTGCTCGCAAAATAAATCAGAGAGATAAAATGCACAAGCCAAAGACGTGTCCTACCATTAACCTAGATATATATACAAAATAATAAATGTATGTATTTTGAATTGATTCGAACGTGTGTGTCTTTTACAGTGTTGTATATTACAAATTGTATTTATTGTCTATTATTTTTAGGAAAATCAAATAGTTTTACTGGATAATATCTTTAGTTAAATGGCAAATACAGTATGTTGGCAAAGGTAAAATATTTGATTTTGTCCACTTCCAAATACTGAAAGGTATTCCCATATATTGTTATTACAACATTTTGATATAGAAATTCCTGACATCATCAAATTTATGATCTAAATTGAACGATACTAGGGTGGTGAAGTATCTTGAAATCAAAATTTAAGTAAAAATCAATATGTCGGGGTTTTTCTTAAATTTTAGGAAACAATGTCATCAAAAAATTAGATTGTCAGGAATTGTCAAAGGGTGTATTATGTTAGAATTTTTGGAATTTGAATTATGTTATTTGGATTTTTAGTTAATTATATTAGAGATATTGTTGGATTGATTTGAGAACTGTAAGAATAAAATAAAAAAGGTAAAGGAAGTTTTATTTAAAAAAAGTAAAAATATACAGAGTGACAAATAAGCAGAGATAGACAGACGTACACAGAAAAAGAACAGATAGAGGCAGGACAGATAGACACGGCAGAAACAGGCAGACACGAACAGCACACACAGATTAGCAAATAGGTAAAGACTAGCAGATAGAGACGAGCAGATAGGCAGAGACAAGCGGACAGGTAGAGGCAATAGAGACAAGTGAAGACTAGGAGCTAACGGGAAGAGAAGACTGAAGAATTTAAAAATTTATTTTTTTTATTATTAAATTTGATAATATTTTTTTGTAAAATTTTTTAAGTCTGGGCAAATTTATACAAAAATTGATATGCAGGGGGTTTCTATATCAATATATATGCATAAAATACAGAAGGAAGATATTATGTATGTTAAAATAATAAAAAATAAATATATATGGTTTTGCCATCTAACTACATATATCATCTTATCAACAGTTTTAAAAGTAAACTACGTGTCACATAATACTATCTAGGTACATTTTTGATTGTTTTGTAGGCCAAATCTCTCTCATTTGTAACTATATATCTAAATATCTCTAAATATCTCTAAATATCTCTAAATATCTCTAAATATCTCTAAATATCTCTAAATATCTCTAAATATCTCTAAATATCTCTAAATATCTCTAAATATCTCTAAATATCTCTAAATATCTCTAAATATCTCTAAATATCTCTAAATATCTCTAAATATCTCTAAATATCTCTAAATATCTCTAAATATCTCTAAATATCTCTAAATATTTCTAAATATATCTAAATATCTCTAAATATCTCTAAATATCTCTAAATATCTCTAAATATCTCTAAATATCTCTAAATATCTCTAAATATCTCTAAATATCTCTAAATATCTCTAAATATCTCTAAATATCTCTAAATATCTCTAAATATCTCTAAATATTTCTAAATATCTCTAAATATCTCTAAATATCTCTAAATATCTCTAAATATCTTTAAATATCTCTAAATATCTCTAAATATCTCTAAATATCTCTAAATATCTCTAAATATCTCTAAATATCTCTAAATATCTCTAAATATCTCTAAATATCTCTAAATATCTCTAAATATCTCTAAATATCTCTAAATATCTCTAAATATCTCTAAATATCTCTAAATATCTCTAAATATCTCTAAATATCTCTAAATATCTCTAAATATCTCTAAATATCTCTAAATATCTCTAAATATCTTTAAATATCTCTAAATATCTCTAAATATCTTTAAATATCTTTAAATATCTCTAAATATCTCTATATATCTCTAAATATCTTTCAATCTCCCTAAATATATCTAAATAAAAATCGTTGAAAATCTTTAAATGTCTAGTTATCTCTAATTCTCTACACATACATTTTTACATGGCCATTTTGCGTAAGCTAATAGAAAGAAAAAAATTATTTTTGCAAAATTTTTCGTGAATTTTAAAGGTGTCGAAGTACATTTAAACGTACAAGTTGTAAAATTAGTTACTTTAACTTCCCTGTGGTTTTTATGTAAATAGTAGTACAATTTATTCTTCCACTCATTTAAATCATTTTTAACAGATTATACGGATATTGTAATTAGAACAATAAAACACATTTTACGCAAGTTCACATAAAAACAGATGCCCCACGTTGGGCGCCAATTTTAAAGGAAGTTTTAAACAAATATGGCTAAGAGAATGGAGTAAACTAAATAACAGTGATCAAATACAATGCTCTTGGATCATGTTAATGCTATAAAAATAAACAAACCCGCCCAATTGGACTCCAAATTTGAAAGAGCAATTTTGAGGGACAAACTCATTCGCGTGACTTTTATTTGAATATTTCAAACGAATAATCGGTAAATTCAACTTGACACCCTTAAATTTTAATTCAAATGTCGTATAGTGTCTTACACCGAAATTTAGTTAGGTTTCGACACACAAACGCTTCTTTACAATACGCTGGAAAGACAAAGAGGCGTAACTCCAATTTGGCTATTTTACAGGAGACGCAATTAAACTTTTGGTATATATTGATTGCAATTTAACAGATTTTGGGCATTTTTCGATTCACGCGCCTTTACCTTTCCCAGCGATTAGTTTAAATGCACCTTTTGTATTTGGACAAATTTAAAACGCGCTTAAATAAATTTTAAGCTATTATTCCAAATGTACCGTTTGTAAATTTAACTAAGCACGCTTACAATTCCCAAAAAGCGTTCACCAAGTAAATATTTTGAGGAACATAATATAACGATTTCTCCAATTCATTATGAGCGCGTATTTCAAATGTAATATTTCTAACTTTAACCAAACACGATTAAAATTCACGAAAACTGTTCGTGGAGTAATATTTTGAGTCATACAAAAGCTTCTCAACAATCGACTAGTTCACGTGTATCATTAATAAAATCAACTAATGAAGAAAGTTTGCAGAAGTTTGCAGAAACAATTTTTTCTTTCGGAATTAGGGTAGAATGTGTATGCGGAAGACTTCTTATTCCTTCCTAGTAGGAGAAAGTCCCATAATGCTAACTTTCACCTCTAGTAACGAAAGTAAAAGGGTTGCATATTTTTATATTGTATAAAATATATTTGCACATTTATTATTATCCGCTTCGAATCTATAAGATTTTGGCAGTTTATAATAATCACCCTTTACACGGTTACAGATACAGAATAGTAGTTATCGCAACAAGTGCTAGAAGTGCGGGTAAGCAGGTGAGTGCGTAAAAGTGCTTCTAGCACGTGTTACGATCAACATTTTTTCTACAAGCGCATTTATTTCTAAAATAGAGAATTAACCTGTATAATAACATTAGGTACAACATACAGTTTAAGTATACATATATTAAACCGATGTTATGTGCTGAATTGGTGTAGTGGTTAGGGTTTCGGGCTCAGAACGCAAAGATCTTAGGTTCAAACCCGGACATGGGCGAAAATATATTGCTTTTTTTTTAATTTATATTTTATTTTTCTCTGCGTGCGAGAAGATAAACTTCTCGCACTCGAAGATCATCTTCTCGCACGCTTGTAGCAAAATAAAATAAAGCACATAATATCGTTGTTTTTTAGTTTATAATCATTCTTTACTTGTGATAAGAATTTAACTTTTTGCTATTCGAGTAAATTTATTTATTGTCGGATTCTATTATGTGTACTTGCAACAATTTTGTAATTTCATAAAGCTTTACTCCATCTAAAGTTTTATTTAGACCAAAAATTATAATATTCCATTTATCTCTTTCAAATCTTGCAATTCTATTTTCTAGATTTTTGTTTTCGGTTTCCAAGATTTTTATTATAATATTTAGGTTTTCAATTTGAAGTTGTAGATGAGTTTCACTGGCTCTAATGTAATTCTAAAGTTCTTCGTTACACTTTTCAAATTTATTTAGTATTGTTTGTACACTTGCGTCACTAATAATTTAGAATAAGGATAATTTTTTCATGTTTTTATTTTCATTTTCATTTAAGCACAAACACTACATATGTTTCTGAAATTTTTTTTTTATCTTCTGGTGCAGTCAAAATTTTTAAAATAACAGAAACCCCATCTTTCGGTTTATTCGAAATAATAATTTGGTTTAACACGATAATGTAGGGAAACAAAAAGATGAGTTTTTACAAATTTAAAAATTACCAGTGGCGTTACAATTAAGAATTAAAAAGCTTACAATTAATAATATTAAAATAAACCTTTGACAAATCTTTTGTGTCCGTTCTATTATTTACAGAGTTGATATTTTTTTTAATGTGTATCATCTTCAGGATTGTTCTTTTGTTGAGATTTGGTTTATTTTCGAGAATTCTTACATTTTCAAAACCGAAAGATTGCAAATTTTCTAAAGCATGTTTAGTTAAGGCAATGGAATTTTCATTATTTGGGCTTAAAATTCGTTTTAGTTGTATAATTAGATTTATGAGCAATTTTTATATTATATTTAGAGATTTGTTGACTGCACCAGAAGATAAAAATAAAAATTCCAAAACATATGTAATCTTTATGCATAAATGATAGAAAATAAAATCATTTTTTTAAATTGTATTCATAATGTTTAATAGTTACAAATTCAGACAAATATCTGCTTTAGTACTGGTTGTGTTTAACGTATCTTCAACAAATATAAGCGCTATTTATTCTGTTTTTTTTGTCCTAATATTTTAACTCTTAGAAATTTCTAGTTTTAATTAAACGTTTCCTTTTTTACATTTTGTTCAGTATTCTATTTGATTTGTTTTACCTTGAGCCATCTCTGGATTTTTTCGCATTGTTCCGAAATTGGCAAGGTGATTACGTCACCCTTTCTTCTGCAACAGAACTTTAAAAATCAATAGATAATCACACGTGATACCCGAATCGTCTTAATGAACGAATAATTGGTCAAACTATAAAAGACGCGTATGTTGACGCAACCCCAAGCCCAAATCAACTTGATTTTCGCATTAAAACAACCAAAAGCACTTCTCTAATTACCGAAAAACCAGCTTTTCACACAGCTTGAAAAATCCAAGACGTTTTTAACACAAAGAACTACAAATTATAGAACTATGGGATAAGTTTTCTAACAAGAATTAAAAGGTTTATAGTTATTAAGTTATCGGATCCATGTGATGTTGAAACCTATATTTATGTAAAATTTCGTAATTAAAAGTAACAAGTGACTTAAGGGGGAGGTAAAATATCTCGGGGTTATGATTGACTCGAGACTTACCTTGAACCAGCATCTAGAAAAAACCACAAGGAGAGCGGAAACCTCGTTAATGATGGCAAGGCGATCCTTTGGAAAAAAAAATTGGGTTAAAACCAGACGTGGTATATTGGCTTTATAACATGGTGGTGAGACCGATAATAACATACGCAGCTTTGGTGTGGTGGCCAAAGACACAGCAAAGAAAAGCAATAACGAGGCTAAACAAGGTACAAAGACTGGTTTGCCTCAGACTAACGGGGACAATGAAAACAACCCCCACAGCTGCAATGGAAGCACTAATAGAACTCCTTTCTCTTCTCTTTAAGGGGAGGCAAGATTAGGTGCTTACTTACAAATTAGGGAATACACTGGGAAATTTTGACATTAGGCCAGGTCACATGAGTATCTCAAGGTTAGTGACAGGAGACGTGCTAGACATGAGATCAGACCACATAACCAAGAGCTACTCTTTTAATACTCCTTTTGAGGTTTTAATATAGAAAAGAGCGGATATCACCATAAGGGAGCCCAATACCCAAAACCTGGTATACAGACGGGCCTAGGACTTCGGAAGGCACTGGGGCGGGAGTATTCTCCAAAAACCCTGATACTAATCATAGTTATGCTATAGGAATACATTCCTCGGTATTTCAGGCCGAGGTATACGCAATTTTGCAATGTGCAAAAACGAACAATGAAATATCTGTCGAAAATCAGCATATTCAAATAATGTCAGATAGCCAAGCGGCACTTAAGGCCATATCGAGTCAGAAAGTTACGTCGAGGCTGGTATGGGAATGCATCGAAGAATTAAGAACACTGGCAGACCGAAATAGAGTAAAACTATTTTAGGTGCCAGGTCACCAAGGGATCGAAGGCAACGAAAAGGCTGACGAACTTGCAAAAAGAGGATCAGAAGAAACACCGGAACCAGGCACAAACCGAGGAGTACCAAAAAGTGCAGTCCGGAGTTTCATAAACGACTGGATTCGGGAACAACATATTAACTATTGGGGAAGCACCTCAAAACAGGCACATGGAAAAGCCTTCATAGGCAGACCATGTCCCAAAAGAACTGGAGAACTACTCTTTATGAATAGGACCAGTTGAAAGTGATAACAGGGTTCATGACTGGGCCCACCCCAGTAAAGGGACACTTGAACAAAATTGGCATGTACAATGGGGAACTCATGTGCCAACTATGTCACAAGAAACCAGAAACGGCCAAACACATAATGTGCGAATGCGAAGCTCTATATCTCAAAAGACAGGCACTTTTTGGACGACCCCAGTTTGATCGAACAACGTATAGAACCCACTCACCCAAGGATGGGTGCTATGAACTAACATGGGGTAAAACAAAATAAGCCAATAGGCTTCAGTGTTATTCAGAGACATAGTCAGACGATCCCAGGAGAGAAAAAAACAAGTGAGTTTGAATTTCAACCATACTTTCTAACACACAACTTGTATCAAAAGATTCAGCTCCTAATACAGTCGATATCAGAAAAATCGATCTATTTTATCAATGGGTGAGTCAGGTATTCAGATTTATATGCTAGACTCGTACATAAGCTGGTCATTCGAGCCGGATATATTACATAAATTTGTTTATTCTCGTCGAATGTTGCACAAGTTGATCTACCTTTTCGTCAGACGTTACATATTAATAGTGGCTAATCTTAGGTTTAATTAAAAGTGAACAAATATTAATACAAAAAAACCTGCGCAGCAGCAAAGACAAAAGGGCATTAACGTATAACTCTATTTTTATTAAATCAAATCAAACGGGGAAAGCGACATTCTACGTGTGACGTCATATAGTTGTCATTCACAACGAAAAAAACATGCGCATTGCAACGCCAAAAGGGTCTTAACGTATATCTGTGTTATTATTGGATCGAATCGAACTGATAAAAACGCATTTTACGTGGGGGTAGCATATAGTTGTCATTCACAAGTACACATGTGCAGTGCAACGTCAAAAGGGCCTTAGCGTATATCTCCGTTATTATTGAACCCAATCGAATGGGGAAAACGCTGGTGTACAAAGAATGACAGCTAGGTGACATGTACAAAGTTTGCAAGAAAAAACGATGTGGCATCAACGTCGCAAGCGACGCAAACGATGCACGCGACTCAAGCAACGCATGTGTAAGCGACGCAAACGACGCAAATAACGTACGCTGCGCACGCGACTGAAGCGACACAGACGACGCAAGCGATACACTTTTACGGTTATTTATTTATTTTAACGTTCGTTATTCAGAACAGTTGAAGTTTTATATCAATTGAATTGTTTACGTTATTATTCATTTTAGTAAATGCCTTAATGAAGTTACTAAAAAAATTATAGTGTCTTACTTGTCGAAAATAATTTTTTGAGGCTAGAGAACAATGTTCTTAAGCTATGGTATTTTTGTCATTCGTAAAATAATATATTGTTTTTAGTTTTATTACCTCAACAATAGTATCCACTACGGGAGTTGAAAATTTAACTTTACGATACCTCACGTTGTGCGCCCAATTTAAAAGTTAGGAGTGATGGTAACCATATGTAAGTCGTTATGATTATTTTAAAGTACTTTGAAACAGCAGATTTCTTACCTTTAAAATATTATTTTTTTTAAATTCTGTGCTGGGATGGAGTGAATTAAATGCCAGTAATATATTATATGTTACTAAATTATGCATATGCCATGAAATAAATTCTGTCGTCCGACAGGGAAGATGAAGTGTAACTAAATCTTCCGGGATAGGTACCTATCCCGTTTCCGAATATCCGGTCTAATAAATTCCGGACTCGGGGACACCTTGTACGTAGAGCATACATCTAAATATATATAGTCAATAAGTTTGAAACCGCAGATGTAATATTTACGACTATAATTTCCTCGCGAACATGCGGCGTACACAATGCTCTCGCCTACCTACGACACACGATTTAGTTTAGCAAAAATCGAACTGTAAATTTTGGTTTGGGATTTTCGACGAGGCGAATTATATCGCGTGAAATATTACTATCCGGACTTTTACCGATATTTATAGCATGGTTTTTGCTGTATATTTGCGGCTAATATCATTCATTTTTTTCTACTATTTCTGTGGAAATATTTGAAAATGATTTTACGTGCAAAAATGCCCGAACATGGGATAAATATTATTATTACTGGCATTTGTGTGAAAACCTAAAATAATATTAACTTGCTATTTTAAATAAATAATATCGTCACGAGGATTTTGAAAATATGTGGTTTTTCGGATTTACCACTAGCGCAAATGCACAAAAAAGGGTTTCACAATTATTCGGATGTTTATTAAAATATGGTTACAGGAATTTTTTATTACGAGAATGAATTAATTTTAATTATAGAATAGGTAAAAAATCTGAAAATATTTTCATATCTATTTAATTGTTCTAAATTTACTTAAATATCTCTAAAAAACTTTCTTTTTAAATATTTATAAATATATCTAAATCTTACTCTAAATACTTTCAAATCCCTCTAAATATGTCTAATTATCTTTAAATCTCTATAAAATACCTTTAAATGTTTCTATAAATATCGTTGTTAACATGTCAAGCTATTTTTGTTTCTTTTCCACTTTAAATCTAAGAACAGTAAAAAAGTTTACAATATCTGTGAGTACCTCTAAATTTTTCTAAATATCTTAAAGTCTCTCTACATATACAAATCTCTTTAAATGTCTCTAAATCAATTGAATATCATAATGAAAACTTAATAACTCTCGATGTTTATATATTTTTCTTAATATTTTGCAGTCAGGCGTTTCTACTTTACTTCTAGGGTAAGTTATAACTAGTGTTAATATCTTAAAATTTTATTTAATTATCTCTAAATATATTTAAATCGCTCTAAATTTTTTTTATCTTAATTTATTCAAATATCTGAGAATGGATAAATTTAAATCTCTCTAAAGCTCCCAAAAACTCTCTAAATTTGTCTAATTATCTTCAAATCTTTTTAATATATCTTTAAATTGTACTAAATATCCATATACCTTAATGATTATATATTTTTCTTAAATTCCCTTGTTTCATCTTCTAATTTTCTCAATTTGTTGCAGTCAAATTTTTATTTATCTGCTACCATTTCAAATCTATGATCAGTAAAAACGATAGAAAATACCTGTACATATTTTTAAATCTGAATTAGTCGCTTTAAATATCTTAAAAAATCTATAAACATCTTATCTTCCTGGCATCTCATAATTGCTCTAAATATATCTCTTTAAAAGATACTTAATCTTTTCTCTCAAGACATCTTTAAATATCTCCAAATCTCTAAATTTTTCAAAATTTCCCTAAATTTCTCTAAATTTCTACCGTTTTTACTGATCATAGATAAATAAAAGTTTGACTGCAATAAATTGAGAAAATTAGAAGATGAAACAAGTGAATTTAACATAGGATAGGAAAAATATATAAACATTTCTCTAAATTTTTCTAAATTTCTCTAAATTTTTCTAAATTTTTTTAAATTTCTAAGGTTATTTCGCCTCGTGTTCTGTGTAGGCTTTGTTACTGTTTCCCAGCGCCACTTTTGGAACAGCACTGTTAATTAGAACCCAACAGTGAATGGTTAAGTGGAGAATCCTACCAAGGCATCAGAATTAATTTTAATTAATTAAATTGATTAAAAAAATCCCGGACAACGGTGGGATTCGAAACTGGAACCCTTGGATCCACAGGCAGAGACTCTACCACTAAGCCACCCACCCCCTTCTACTAAATATTTCTTTCAATTTTTCTAAAATTCTCTCAATTTCTCTAGATTTGTCTAAATTGCTAAATTTTTCTAAATTTCTCTAAATATCGTTAAATTTTTCTAAATTTCCCTAAATTTCTCTAAATGTCACTAAGTTTTTCTAAATTTATCTAAATGTCTCTAAATTTCTTAAAATTTCTCTAAATTTCATTTAATTTTCTCTACATTACTCTAAATTTAGAGAAATTTCTCATAATTTTTCTACATTTCTCTAAATATTTGTACATTTCTCTAAATGTCTGTACATTGCTCTAAATGTCTGTACATTTCTCTAAATACCTGTACATTTCTCTAAATTTCTTTAAATTTTTCTAAATTTTTCTAAATTTTTCCAAATATTTCTAAATATTTCTAAATTTTTCTAAATTTTTCTAAATTATTCTAAATTTTTCTAAATTTTTCTAAATTTTTCTAAATTTTTCTAAATTTTTCTAAATTTTTCTAAATTTTTCTAAATTTTTCTAAATTTTTCTAAATTTTTCTAAATTTTTCTAAATTTTTCTAAATTTTTCTAAATTTTTCTAAATTTTTCTAAATTTTTCTAAATTTTTCTAAATTTTTCTAAATTTTTCTAAATTTTTCTAAATTTTTCTAAATTTTTCTAAATTTTTCTAAATTTTTCTAAATTTTTCTAAATTTTTCTAAATTTTTTTAATTTTTTTTAAAAATTTTTTAAATCTTTAAATTTTTTTTAATTTTTCTTAATTTTTCTAAATTTTTCTAAATTTTTTTAAATTTTTTCAAATTTTTCTAAATTTTTCTAAATTTTTCTAAATTTTTCTAAATTTTTCTAAATTTTTCTAAATTTTTCTAAATTTTTCTAAATTTTTCTAAATATCTCTAAATATCTCTAAATATCTCTAAATATCTCTAAATATCTCTAAATATCTCTAAATATCTCTAAATATCTCTAAATATCTCTAAATATCTCTAAATATCTCTAAATATCTCTAAATATCTCTAAATATCTCTAAATATCTCTAAATATCTCTAAATATCTCTAAATATCTCTAAATATCTCTAAATATCTCTAAATATCTCTAAATATCTCTAAATATCTCTAAATATCTCTAAATATCTCTAAATATCTCTGTATTTCTCTAAATTTCTCTAAATTTCTCTAAATTTCTCTAAATTTCTCTAAATTTCTCTAAATTTCTCTAAATTTCTCTAAATTTCTCTAAATTTCTCTAAATTTCTCTAAATTTCTCTAAATTTCTCTAAATTTCTCTAAATTTCTCTATATTTATCTAAATTTATCTAAATTTATCTAAATTTCTCTAAATTTCTCTACATTTCGCTACATTTTTCTAAATTTCTTAAATTTTCTCAAATATTCTCAAATATTCTCAAATTTTCTGAAAATTTCTCTAAATTTATATAAAGTTTAAATTGAGATTTCTATAAATTGTGTCTCAGTATCGAATTTCTAGTGATATGGCTATTCTTGGTCTTCCTGTGAAAGTTTTTCTTATTTTGGGGCATTTTCCTCTTAGTTATTATATTTTAACGGACTAAAAAAGTTAATGCGGAAATTTCTAATTGCATCTGAAAAAGAGTGACCGCTATATATGTTTTTAATCTTTCTGTGAGTATTTCTTTTCAAAGAGATTCGTTATGTTTGTCTTTTATAGAAGCATATTTTACATTTGCGGAATCGAAAATAAAACCGTACAAAACTCGTAACCCATTCGAAAGCTTCAGCAAAATTAATGTAAATATGATGCGTGGGAAAGGCACGTACTGCGGATACATGTATAAAAATAACATGTTTAATCATGTTCTGTTTTAAAGGGTAGAATGTATGAATATCTATTTTGATTTGTTTAAAACATAACACTGTTCTACACTGATAAAATTATCTATTTGTATTGAAAACATATTTTTACTAAAATAAATAGTTGTTTCCCTTTAGCCAAAATAGGTACTATTTATTTTATAAATGTACCTTCTCGATTAATTTGATATACATTGTTTCTAGTCCTAATTTCTTTCCTAAAAAACAAACAAACAAATATTTACTACCTAAGTGTAAAACTCAACGAAATATTTACTGCAAATAAGTAGCACCTGCTCAAAAAATCAAATAAAAAATAACGTATTTTTAATTCACCTATTCTGATTTAGCTTTAAAACAAAACTAGTTTAAACGAGATTAAGTCGATTTCTAAATAATAAGATTAGCTAATCTATATCTACGACGAGATGTTATTGGCTAATATGGACTTTAGCAACAAAATGATTTTCCTCATAATTTTTCATTGATTCAAGCAAAACCTTGTAGACTTTAAATCTATGATTTTGTCATTTCAAATAAATGATTCACTCAAATAAATTAAAAGATTCTTTGAAAATAATAATAATAAACAAATACATTTATTTTGATTGAAATAAAATACTTTTCAAAATGTATTACGAAAACTTATATAAAACATAAAAGTATAATTTCTCTGCTTTAAAAACTCCTTAATTAAAAACACTGGAAAGAAAAATACTCGAAGGGAAACATTTCAAAAGTTTTTACACGTACCTACTACCAAGATTATTTGCTTTGAATTCAAGTTGTTAACATCATGCAAATGAAATATTAACACATTTTTTAATAAACAGTTTGCGTGATAGATTAGAATAAAAATAATACTTTTGAACTGGAAACTACTTATAAGTCGGTACCTACTAATGTTATAAAACTTTTACAATATCAAGGGTGTGAAAAAAATACATACTTAATTATTTTAAAACTGTTTTATTTGTTAAGTGTCGTAAAGAGTTTATACTGAGCGTTGTAATTGAAAAAATTGAAAGATATTATCCAATACCTATGCGTGGTTTAAGTTGAATTACCTATTTTTATCATCAAATTATACTATTTTGAAATCATTGTCTACACAGCATAAAAAATGTAAATAAATTGAATTAATTTACAAAACAATCTTTTATACTTAAATGAATGGTGCTAGATTAAGTTTTACAAGAAAATTAAAATCAATTTATATGATATTTCTCTTTAAATACAAGATTATATAAAAGGTTCGAGTCTAACTTTTGATTCTGTGCTAACATTCAATAATCTTATTAAACTAATTTCTTCTGCTGCTTCCAAAGTCTTGGTTTTATATTCGGAAATACCAAAAGATTAAAGAATAAAGTCTTTAAGCGTTGCCAATTTTGCTTTTAAATTCAAGTTAAATAACGTGATAGCAGAATGCTTGTAAAGTTGAGGATTTAAATGTAATAAAGGAAAGTTTAAGTCCAGAAACGAAAGGGAATTGGCAAAATTCGTTCTCGTTTATAATTAATATAAGGTAAGTGATCCTATTTCCGTCAATTTTGAATGTTTTTGTACTGAATTAAAGATGTAAATAATAATTAATTTCTTATTAATTCGGCAACAATGCTTTCTGCTTTTAAAATGTTTTAATAAAAATTATGTAAATAGATGATTGTCAAAAGAGGAGTGAGAAGGGTGTATGTATCTGTAACGTATGGCCCATGATTTGATGTATTTGATCGTTCTTACCTCCTGCAGACTGCGGATTCTGACAGCCCCATGCTATGGATATGCTTCATGGCCAGTCAGAATGCCTGTGATCAGGCGCAGATTTTATTTAGTCATAATCAAGTATTTGTGTGCCATTGTGTTGTCAGGATAACTTGAAAGCTCCCTGGCAACTTTGCAGCTTCTTGTTTTATTCCATCTTTCCTTGAATTTTACAAGGGAATATTCTTTGATTAAGTTTGTCACTACAAATGTTGTCAATCCAATGAAAACGCCAAGTCAAAAACTATTTACCTTTCGATGTTGCTTGATCTTTGATACATCTTCGATACATCGTGGTTCGGTGAAATTCTTTATAAGCAATGTATTCTTTTTAACTCTGTTTTCTAGGTATTAACTTGCTGTCAAATATGAGATCTAGGCTTCACCTCTGTTGCAAAGTTTAGTTGCAGTTTTGGAGGCTTTAGTTCCATTCCTTAAGAGTATTTAAGTTACTTAGGTGGGCCAACTGCAGGTTTTTGCGATATATTTTATTCCAAGCATTTAAAATTATATTTTTTGATAATATAAGCTTGTCGGCATTAATAAATTTGTTCAAACAGTTCTTTTAATAAATATTACTGATATTTATATTGTTTATAATAAAATATAGATAGTGATGAACTTTGGGATACAATGTCCCTAATTTTGTTACCATTTACTAAATTAAATCCAAGAGTAAGGGTTACTATCGGTTTGTAATATCGCGTCAGCTGATGAAATCATGGTCACTTACCTAATATTTATATCAACGGGTAAAAATATTCCTTACTAGCTAATTACCAACCTTTAGACTTTAAACCAACAAACAAACTTCTACTCGCTCAAATTCTCTGCATTTCCAGAGAAACAAATATTACTTCTGCATAAATTGTAGTCGTATTTTATTTCTTTCCATTTCCATTCTTATTTTCGTAGCCGCTTCTTTTTTTACATTGTTTGTTGTGCATCGCATCCTGGGAAGAGAAGATGCATGCGATGCGGGGTCCAACTTTCATTTGAAATATGGAAATTGTCAAGTAAATGGATAAAAGTTGTTTGGAATTATTCAAAAGGGATGTGTGAATAAAGAAAAATTGCTCGTTTTGGTTTAAGAGAAGAGATATAAAATGTCCCGCGGTTTCGAGGATCCGCTCTCTCGGCGGGTAACTTTGCAGAAAGGATTTTTTTCTTTCGGTATTAAAGCGGAAAGTGTATGGGGAAATAGAGAATT
The DNA here is from genome assembly GCA_927349885.1 of Psylliodes chrysocephalus. Classification (NCBI taxonomy): domain Eukaryota; kingdom Metazoa; phylum Arthropoda; class Insecta; order Coleoptera; family Chrysomelidae; genus Psylliodes; species Psylliodes chrysocephalus. Next base: position 4,327,652 of record OV651823.1, on the reverse strand, counting down.
TCAAGTTTTTTTACCTTATCAAAAGAGGCCACTTGAGGAAACTCGGAGAATTTGATATAATTTGGATTGGCCATAAAAAGTTTCGTCTACGTGACCTCACGTTGGGCGCCAATAAAACAAGAAATCGAAACAGTTATTTTGAGAGACTTAAATGTTTCTTGACAATTTTAGTCGAATAGTACAAACATACCATTCGTAAATTATTGGAATTACAAAAAAATATATATATATAATTATTTAAAATATTATACATTGTCTTACACCGCAAGATAAGTAGGCGCCGTAAAGTAAAACAGTAATATTTTGACACAAATAAATACTTGTATTCTACAATAATTATTATTGTGCCAAAGGGGGGGATGTAATGTAAATTTATTACTTGAATTTACTAATATTAAGTAGTTTCTGGTAAACCTATAGAACAAATTATATTTAATGAACATAGTTACTGAAAATTATTAAAATTTATTTCCCAGAATAAAAAACGCCGTGCCGCCGCTGATATTAATCTAATCATTCAGAATGTTTCGAAAAACCAAACAGACCAGACGAAGTGAATAATTATAAAGTTAATATCATTCCCAGGAGTAAATGTGTACACCGAATGAAGCGACTTTTGGTTAAATTTCGTAAAGACACTTTCCGCCGTTTTAATCAGAGCAAGCTAGAGAAGAAAATGCCCCGGGGATTTCGCTGATACCGTCGTCAAATAGTTTTTAGGCTGAACACACTTTAAAATACAGCCACATAAAACATTTGTTAAATTAAAGATGTCGAGTTTATTACGGAATTTATTCCCCTTAAAAAGATGTGTTTAAATATCCACCAATATTTGATTGTTGACCAAATATGTATATTGTTTTAATCACCTTGAGTAACAAATAAAAATAAACATATTGTAAAGGATTTTTAAGACCCAAACATAAAGTTTATTTCAAATAAAATAATGAAAACAATATTGTTTTAGAATCTTAGTTATTATGTATCAAGAAATACAAGGGAGGCAAAAAAGAAGATAAAAAATATTCTGAAAAAAGAAAAATAGTTGTTTAAAAAAAACATAAGTGCACGAATTTCGTTAAATAATTACAATTAGTGCCCTAAAACAAAAGTTAAACAATGCATTTGAACTACCTAAATTAAAAATTGATTAACTTTAACTGTTATAGTAAACAATAATAATTTGTATAAGTATTTTCACTCTTTGGGCAGATATATTACATTTTAAAAAAGCTAAAAAATTAATATAAAAAGGAATACATTTAAAAAACTAATGAAAATAACTCGAATTAGCATACAATATTGTTTAACTTAAAGTAGAACATAATGAGTTATACAAAAGTGTTGAAATATAGTTTTTGTTAATATAATTAAAAAAACTTATTCATGGTTTTTGCTAAACACACACTTATCTTTGAGTATAAAGAGCAACATACAACAACTACTGCCAATTGAAATCTAGATATATATATATATATATAGTCATTGTTGCTTGTACTTGGGAAAAAATCAAAATAAATAAACTAAAAAATACTTAATTTAAATAATAGTAACTATATCTCACAACCGTCAAATTAGACGGGTTATATATAGAATGGAAAAAGGAAGCCAAATATCTAGACCTAATCCTAGACAGCAAACTTTTTTGGAACATACATGAGAAAGAAGTAGTGAACAAGGCCACAAAATCCCTAATGGTTTGCAGAAACATTGTTGGTAAAAGATGGGGATGTAACACGAACACATTGCAATAGTGAGTCCAATCATCATTTACGGGGCTAAAACCTGGAGTAACAGAACTAGTTTAACTACTACAAAAGGTAATATTTTAAGAATTACAAAGACTAGCCTGTGTTTGCATCATCGGTGCAATGATAACCTTTCCTTCGACCGCAATGAAGGTGATCTTAAACCTCACCCCTTTATATTTAATGCTAGTATGTTAGTAGTCGGATAGACTTTGACTGTCAATAATTTTTTTATTTTGACATATCACAATTTCAGCGTTCTTGCGTTTGGGTCCCTCTCCTGCGAGATTATTACCTCTTATATAAGTCTAACTGTATTTTCTCATCTAGATCATTCAGTTTCTTCAGGAATTAACTTTTGATTATTTGTTATCTAACTGTCTTCCTTTGCAATTATTAAAACTAACTTGTTGTGCAAAGAAATATATTAAATTAAATCCCTTATTTAAAACGAAAATAATCCGAGTGACGCGGGTCTTATTTTAATAAAAACCACCCCATAATGGTGTTTCGTGCGTATTTACAGAAATATAAAGGCTTCTGCACCCTCCTCGTGGATAAGAACGTATCAACAAGGGTTTTGCAGGAATTTACTTTTAGATTTTCCTGCGATAATGACACCGAAATTACTTTTTGACGGAAGGAATTCAGTATTTTTTTATAGGAGAGCTTTAATAGGTTTTTTGATTGAAATTACAAAAAAGAGGTGGTATCGGTACTATCGATAATCGCATAAACTAATGCACGAAATGTCAGAAATAGTCCAGATACCAAAGGTGTATTTAATAGATTATATTATGAATTCATAAAAGTAATTTAGAGTTACAGTTCATCAGCAATGACATAACAGGCTTGTTTATTAGACCTTTATAGCATTATACGCAATGGATCAAGCTATAAGAAAGTTAACTGGAGAAAATGAAGAAAAATTGATTTCTTACTTTTAATTCAAAACATTTATACATTTTTAAAAACGAAAGAATATGCCTATATTCAGTTATAACCTCAAACATTTATGTCCAAGAGCAACTGAGAGTTAAATAGTATAATCCATTCAAAAGATATTTTTGAATAATACATCCATTTATGCACCCTTGATAAGTGGATTTGGATATACCCTACTTATTTTTAGAAGTTAAATTATCCTTTAAAATTTTGAAACCTCATATTTATAAATATAAAAAAAATTAAAGTCCGCCTCTGTTTGCCAAATCTATGCGAGTCATTATTAAGGAAAAATAATAACCCCGAAGGGATGCTGCAAATCTTCCCCGACATATTTGGGAAAATACGTCCACCGTTGGTTATATTTTAATACTGTTAACAGCCCCGAGACGTATTTTTTAAGCAAAACAAGAGAAAGAATGTTCGAGAGATGCAAACAAAGAATAATGATTTTTTTATTGCGTAAATTTCACTCGTTTTCATTTATTTGTTAATATTATGAAGTGGACTTGCTAGGGAAGATCGGGAAAATAAACGAAATGAACCATTTTTTTTGTTTGTAATAAATAAACCATTTTTATTCTATAGGTACCTCTTTTTTCCTTGCCTACTATTAGAATAGTTCATGATTATGATATTACGATGCAAAAAACACAACAACAAAAAAAACAATAAACTGGCAAGAAAACAACTAAAAGTTAACGAAATATCAGGAAGGCGTCCCAAAAAATACACCGAAATTAAAAAATCAAAAAGTAGAAAAATATATTAAATTTTGTTAAACAGCCATATTAAACAAATATGTTAAACAATAGTATTAACTATGTTAAACAACTGTATTAAACAAATATACTAAAAAAATATATTGAACAATTTTATCAGACAACTATATTAAACAAATATATTAAACTACAATATTAAAAAACTGTTAATACATCTATGTTGAACAATTATAATAAGCAACTATATTAATTAGCTATATTAAAGAAGTGTATTAAACTACCATATTTAACAACAATTAAAGAAATATATGAAACTATATTAAACAAATATATTAAACAATTTTATGAAGCAACTATATTTAAGTACAATAGTAACAAAACCATGTTAAGAGCGATATCCATGGTAAGAAACTGGCTTAAAACGACTTCAAGGTTCTCTTTCTCAGTTTTAAATATTTTTTTATAAAATTTGGTATACCTACTAAGCAAATGATAGAGAATCCCGCTGTAGAGCCCGAATTCAGAAATACTTATTTTTTAATTTTTTCTATACAAATTATGAAAATTATTGCAAAAAGGAATCTTTACCGGGAATTGTTATATAAAAATCAGCTAATTTTTTCCAATACACGTTTTTGTCTAACGCGTATATTTTTTGAAAACCTTGAATTACGAAATCTGAGAAAATCTGTCAAGATTCAAATCCATATTAATTGATTTGGCAACAAGGCGGCGGACGTTGGCGGTGCATGCAGTACCGGAAAATTAGGATAAAAGTATTTAGGTAGTCATTTAAATCGCTTAGGATGAAATTATTAAAAAAACTTTACTCTTTTTAGTTCAAGTGTAGGTGTTTTCGTTTCGTATTTAGTTAATGTGTTTATATGAACTTTTGTGTGTAAGCTAAGTTATAATAGTTTGTCGTAAAAATCGGAAAACTTTCGGAAATGCCGAAAATGATATTTCCATTTTGACGAAAATCTATAAAATATCGTGCAAGATTACTTAGAAAAAGACACACACTATCACCTCATATTCCAGTCCAGTTCAGTTCCTGCCCTTTTAAGCATTAAAGTCAAAATATATGGGAAATTAATATACTAAGTATGGAACAGAAAAAAAACGCGGAATGTTCTGGGAATGCCGCTGAGGCTCGAGAAACAGGTAGAGTGTGTCGTTGAGTCAGAGATGAAATTTTTGGGACCGTCTAGAGACTTCTAGTAGCAGAGTTGGACTTAATATAAATAGCCCGACTCATCGTCGGGCTGATTAGTTTAGTACAGAGTATTGGAATGAAAAGTTAAATTGTAATAAATAATTTAGAATTGTTAGTCAGTGTCTAAGTATTATATAAATTAATTAGTACGTCTGAAATAAATTGTAAATAGTGTGTTTTAAATAAATAACCTATAAAATAAATTAGACTATGGTTACAATACGTAAAAATGAATATTTCTTATGTATAATCGATAAGTAATAGCATTTCTATTTTTATTTCGTCCAAATTTACAAACAAATCTTACATTTTAATTAAACCATATAAAACTAATTTAATTACAAGTATTAGAACTAAAATGGCAATTGTGGCGATGGCGTGAGGGCACGGATGAGTTTGTCTCCAAGCAAGAGGCCTGAGTTTAAATCAGGGCTGGGGACTAATTAAATTATTTATTTTATTTTATAAATTAGTAAAAGTCATACATTATTTTAAAATTATTTATTTTGTCTTAATAACATACTTTTTTAAGTTTGTAGAATTTCGTTAGTGTGTCGTAGAAAAAATATACTGTATAACTCGAGTGGATTGTCCGTATTGCACTCAGACGATTAACCTCTCCGTCTACGACGTCGTTCTCAAACTTCGTCTTCGTGCGATATGGCCATCATATCCAATTTTGTTGCACAAACTACTATTCACGCACATACTACAAAATGAAAAAATATACTATTGCGTTCAACTCGACGAATATATTTCATATCCATTTTAGGTAGTGAGAACACTGCAAAATAAATTAAATCCACCAATCACAGTTTATATATTGGACACCCACTACTATTATTTTAAACATTTTAAATAAGTGGCAATTCTGTCAAAATAATTGTCAGTATGTTTTTTAGGTATTGAGATTAAATATACATTAAAATATTTAAAATGAGTTATTTTTGAGTAGAATCCATAAATAATTTTAATTTATTTTTATTCGGACCACATTTTAAAAAATCTTAAATTTGAATCAAACTACTTATATGAAACTAATTTAATTACTATTAGAACTTAAATTCCAAATGTAGAAGTGAAAATGAGGATACGGCATCTGTCTTTCACGCGAGAGGCCCTAGTTCAAATCTGGGCTTCAAGTTTATTTTATTTCACAAATTAGTAAAGTCATAAATTATTTTAAAATTAGTTATTTTGTCTTTTCCTAAAATAATACTTTAAATTTGTAGATTTTCGTTAGTGGGTCGTAGAAAAAAACATACTGTACAACTCCAGTGGATTGTCCACTGTTGTTGCACAAACTAGTATTAAATGGATTATTATTTAAAAAACGTATTTTTATACAGGGTATTTGTAAATAAGTACGAAAGATTTTTGCAAATTGTTATTAAAGTTCCTATAAAAGTAGGTCGAAATATGCTTCGTTTCCGGGATACAGAACGTTTAAATTTTAATTTATTAAATTTTATTAATTATTTCAAATAGTTTTAAAGATATTTACTCTAAATTTGCAAAAAAACTTTGAAGGGACAAATGTGTATTTTTTGGGGTGTTCCAAATATTTCTACTTGCAGCAGTGGCGTTTGTGCGAGAATGCCACTTTTTTTAATAAAAAAATTCTGCGCCACTGACTTTTTTGATCTATGTTTTTTTATATAATAACTTCTGCAAACATTCCCTAAAATCATTCACACTTACCAACAAACACCTTGTATATAAGAAAATGTAGAAATAGGTACTTTTTAGATATGTTTTCGAAATAATCATAAGAAATACATATGTATATTTAAAAATATATTTCGTAAATAAATTATTAATTATTAAATTATTAGTTAGAAAAAAGAGTTTCGAAAATGTTACACCAGGTTATACCTTTAAAAAATATTTTAAACGAGAAAACAAAACAGAAATACTCTTTGTTAGACCGGACCTGCGATTTATCGGCCTTTTTTATATTTTAAATCATCTATAGTTTATAAGTAATAAATTGAAGGGAGCGTAAGTCTGGGAATAGTTAGAGCAACGTTGCCAAAGTGCGTTCAGATGCACTGAAAGTTGTCAGTGTTCTAAACCTGAATTTGCTGTTAGGTGTCGCATGGATATCGCTCTTAATACAACTTTATTAAATATATATCTTAAAAAATGTATTTAACAACTATATAAGAACTAAATTAAAAATATAAAAAGGAAAAATAATTTTTTATTTCGTCAATTTCTCTCGTTTTTCATTTATTTATTAATATTTTGTAATGGACTTGGTAGGGAAGATCGGGGAAATATAATTTACCCATATTTCTTGTTAATAATAAATACACCTCTTTTCCATCTATAACCCTTCCTCGCTTGTTTACTATTAGCAAACAATGTAAAATAGTTTATAATTATGATGTTATAAAAATGCTATTAAAAAAAAAAAAATCAAATAGGCTACAGAGCAATTTAAAGTTAACGAACTATGAGGAGGAAGTTGCAAAAAAATACAAACAAATTAAAAAAACGAAGAGAAAAATATATAAAATTATCTTAACCAACTATATTAAACTTTATTAAACAACTCTACTGACCAACAACAAGTATATTAAAAAACTATATGGAAAAATATATTAAATAACTATTTTAAACAACTATATTAAAATACATTATTAAAAAACCATGGTAATATAACTATGTTGAACAATAATAATAAATAACTATAATAAACAAATATATTAAACAACAAAAATAAATATCTATGTTAAACAACTGTACTGAACAAGTATCAAACAGATATTAAACAACTATAATGAACAGATATATTATATACATATATTAAACAATTGTAATGAAGAAATATATTAAACAACTACATTTAAAAGATTTTAAACTATGTTGAAAACTATATTATAAAACCGTGTTAAACTATATTAAAAACTATATTACAAAATTATATTAAACAACCATAATAAACAACTGTAATACATAACTATGAAAGAAAATATATTAAACATATATACTAACCAATTTTATTAAACAACCATATTCAACAACTATGTTAAACAAATATATTAAACAACAATATTTAACAACTGTATTAAACTATTAAAAGGTATATTGAAGAACTGTATTAATTAACTATATTAAATTACTATTTTAAACAACTATATTAAACAATTATATTAAACAACTGTAATAAACAACTTTGTGAAACCACAATATTAAACAAATATAATAGATAACTATATTACAAAAATATAATAAAATACTATATTAAACAACTATAATAAACAACAATAGTATACAACTTTATTAAACAACTGTATTTAATAACTATGTTAAACAAATATAATAAACAACAATATTTAACAACTATAATAAATAAATATATTACACAATTATATTAAATAATAAAATTAAACAACCATATTAAAAAAATATAATAAACAATTATAATAAAAAACTATATCAAACAACTATGTTATTCTACTATATTAAATAACTATATAAAAAAACTTTGTATTAAACAATTATATTAAACAACTATATTAAATATATTAAATAATTATGTTTAGTCAGCAATTATATTGTATTAAAAATATAAAAAATGATGAAATCTGATTGCAGTTAATCTTCAACAGCAAGAGCATGATAATCTGACTCATTTAACTGGAAGAAAATGACAAGAAGCAACTTTGCAGGGTTTAGATAGGTAAAACCATTAAAAATTAAAGCGAATGACGGTTAGCATTAGAAAAAAATGATTTCAGCTTTATAAAACTCTTAAAAGTAAGAGTTTTAATTCAATAGTTCTGATAAAGTAATTTTATTTAGCACATACAGTGACTAATTCGAAGTTCCCTCTACACCAGTGTTCTACCAAGAAAAACTCCCGGAAGTTGCAACTAACTCACCAGACGCTCAGTCACAAGTTATTTCATTCTTTACGTGAAACTTCGAGTTCCCAAAGACAGGAGTTCCTCGTAACTTCGCCTGTCCATAAATATTAGAAAGTTGTAGATCGTAGAAGCCAAGCCCTAAAATTTCACTCGCTCAAACAAAAAGTGCGAATAGGAAGTTCCTAGGAAGTTGCAACTTGCAACAATAACTAAATGTGCGCGGCGTAGACTAGGTGGCGTATGGTATATGGTTTTATGTATATTACGAAATAACTTTAGTTTATGCGCTTTTCTTAGCGAAATTCCCGAGAGAAAATTGTCTCAGGAGCTTGTGGATGTGTTTTTGGAATAGTTCGCTTGTACGAGGGGCACTGTTGTTTTCCGTATGGAATTACTCTACCTTGATTATGAAATTTTTATAGAAAAATAATTATATATTATGTTGCTCAATAATTTAAGAAGTGATACTCAAAATTAATTCCACACAAAAAAGTTTAATATTTATATTATCGATTCCGGTACTAAGGCCAACTTCAGGCTTCATAGAAAAAATGAAATTAAGTTATAAAATTCAATTACAAACCTGTAAAGACTGATACAAATTGTTATACAACTACTGATATGAACATATTTATTTATTTAGTTATGGGCAAGCCCATTTGAGAAGTAAATTACAATTTTAGGATCAGTTCCAGATCAGTTCTGGTTAAGTTAGGTCAGGTTGGCAACAGTTGGTTAGTGACGTCATGACACGTGACGTCAAGACGAGTGACTTTGATATGGACAAAAATTGCCAGAATGAACCTTAGCGATTTCCCATGTTAATTTACATAAGGTTTGCGCTAGAACTCTTGTTGCTCCTTTACTCTTGAGTTCGTCTTATATTGAATTGAAGTTTCAAGAGGAGGATGATAAACATCAGGTGGGATCAATATATCAACGGCTACCATCACTGTAAGTTCCATCGGGGACAAAACAAGTTCGAGGATAATAACTCCTCTTTGGTTGAGCACTTTGTAGGACGTCGTTGATAACAGCTGTAAGCCATGTTTCAGTAAGAATAATTACATCGTAGGAACAATCTGTACCATTGAGACATAGTTGGGATAGTTTTGTTCGAAGGCTTCTAACGTTTTGGTAATAAACAGCCAGCTTATCCAAGTCTAGTTTTTTGTAATAATTACAGGAGTATTATTGACATGTTAAGTTTAGCTCACCAGCTCGCTGACTTCTCAAAAACTTGCTTCTGACAGTGTCCAGAGTATTCCTTTGGTTAGGAGTTTGGTCCAGATGTATAAAAATCTTTTTATCGCGGCTGATATTGTGTACGTCACGAGTTGATTTCAACACAACTTTAAGGGGTTGATGTCCATTTTTATTGGTATTTCCAAAGCGGAAAATATTGGTTTCGTTAATGTGATATTAACCTCAACAGCTTTTGTTATTAGAGTTTTGACTTGATTAAGATCATCAGAGACATTTTTTGGCTCAGGTAGGTTAAAGATTAGCAAGTTGTTGGCTCTATTATGACGTTCGTGAAGTTCGGTAATAATGTCCTCACTGATCATCGGGATGTCGCTCTTTCTATCTTTGAGCTTTTTGACTTCATCTTTTAATGAATTTATTTCTGATCTAAGGCTCTCAATTTATCTCAGTAGTATGGGAACACTTTTAAATGCCTGGCGACAATCCTTGTAAAAATAAACCAGAGTTCTTTGTTGTAAAACAATAGCACGCAGTTCGGAAGCCCTTAGGCCGGTGCAACCCTCTGAGACATGACAACTGTCGCAAGCAATTAGTTTATCTCCAAGAACACAATTACTAGCCATTTAGAGTGAGTATCACTGCATGTAAACATAAGTGTTTTATAATTCTGTATCATATTTAAAATGAAAGAGATACTACAGATATGTAGTAATTATCCAACATAAACGTAGTTCTTAAAACAAGCCATTTTCCCTGTATTTTCTTTATGTATACGTATAACTTTGTATTTAAAACATTTCCTTAGATATTCTAAAAGCAATCCGGCCGTCTTTTCAGCTCTTAACCCCCTTGTCGCTAGCTTTAAATTAAGTCGTTTTCTTCTCTATTTTCGGTTTTTATTTTTGCAGCTTGCGTTTTCCTTTGTGGAAATGGAAAAACCGACTTCCAACGTTGTAGTTCGTTTCAGTGTCCGCCGACCTGGTTGGATCCGTTTCACAGAGGAATAGCCCGGGAGTAAAATGCTAATTCAACGACTGTTACTACTAGATAAAACAACATGCTCTCCAAAACATACCCTTGATGTTAAGATTTTAGAATATTCTGTTTAAAATGAACAAAGTTTTCAATTAAATACTTGTAGAATTGAGGACAGCATCTTTAGTTAAAAGGAATTGTTATTTGTCAGAATTCTGGCATTTAAAAATTCCAATAAAATTGACAAGACGTAAAATAAATAATAACTAAAATAATTTGTATTATACAAAAAATGTATTTACATTGTTTGTTACCGTGTTTTCGGAAAAGGGGAAATGTTTTGCGGGGCATCAGGGCATTCTCAAAACTCACCTTTTTAAGCTGTGTAGTTTTAACATTCTAAAACCTCTCCTCCTAGGTTCTATACGGGCTTACGTGTCTTTTTTCTGGTTTATATCCTGCCTAGTATTGCTTCCTTTTTCTTTTCATTGCATCCTTTTTCTTTTCCTGTAGAATTATTTTTATTATTTTAATAATAATAATATAATAGTAATGGTTTTGGATTATTTTAATTTTTATGTTATCAGCACTCAATTTCGAACCCAGTACTGCTTCTAAACTTCTTAGATTTTTCCATCTTGTGCACTCGAACAGAGAATGGTTAGATGTGTCTTCTGATCTGAAAGACCAATGTCTTGTCAGAAATCGACAGTACATAAGGAAACAATTACTTGCCTGCGTTCGTCTGATCGAAATTCAAGTGTTCCCTTTCTCTCGGGATAGTCCGACGGGTACGATGTAGTGCCAGTGGCGCCCGTCTCCCTAATTTGCTGATTCTAATAAATCCACCCTTCTATGATCGGTATTAGACTGTGTCCAAGCTGCCTTATTTGTGTGTGTCTATTTGGCTAAGATTCTAAGGTTGTATTTCTATCCTCCGCGTAAATATTTTCCCCTTCTTTTTTATATATTTTGCATCTTTCGTCTGCTAGTAGATCAAGTTGGATTCAACCGGTAATGGCTACGTCTGCTAATACTGTCTTGTATGCATTTTTCGTTGGTTGCTGATTATTATACTTCTATATATTTTTATTTTGGTTATCCTATTCCATGTCAGTGCGGCGTAGAGTATGGCCGATTGCATAACGCCGTTCAGCAGAAGCCTCTCGCGAGTGCCAGGACCTTTGATATTTGACATTATTTTTGTCGATGCTGTAATTTGTTTCTCAGCTTTTTTAAGTGGTCTCTTAATATATGTATTAAATATAAGTCTATCATCGAGCCAGATTTCGAGGTAGTTGACCGCTCGTACAGGAGTTATAATTTTTGTTTGTCGACCTGGAATAAGAACTCTTCTCTTTTATGACCTGTTATCGTTAATGCTCTCTGGGTTGCACTAGAAAGCCTAGCAGCTTACATAAGTCATAATTACAGTAGTACCATCTAGCGGAGGATGAGTTTAGTGATAAATACAGAATCCACGTGAACGATGACTAGTTTATGAAAATTTTCGAAAAGATATACTCCAAAATGAACGTTGTTTACTCAAAGTGAATTTAGTATTATTTGATTCAAAGTGGAATGTTATTATCTTTCTGTATTACAAATTAAATGTAAATCTGTAAGGTGTGAAAGGTGGGTTGACTCATGGCACTTAAGCATTACTGAAGCTAATTTTTTCTTTCTAACTTTGCTTAAATTTCGCAGGGAAAGGTTCTTTAATAGGGTTTGCCACGACTGATGATAGTTTGATGGAAGGGCTAGGTCCTAAAAGTGTTTGGTAAAAGGGTTATCTGTTTGGTGACATTTTAATACTAGTCCTGAGTAAATTTGTGATCTATCTAGAATGAGGAGTACTTATATGCTATCTGTAGAGATGAGCATGTCCCTTCCAGTGATATTCTTCCGAGTAATTTAATTTGCTGTCATGTAAGCTCAGTTTGATACACTGGCACTATTGCTTATGACCCTGAGCCGTATTTTTAGAAATGTCCATATAGGTATGATTCTTATCTGCCATTTCTGGCTCTTCTATATGTTTCATGCTAACTTTGTTAATACTGATTACAAATGGTGTTTAGCTTAGATTCGTGACGCATAACTTTGATTTGAGCTCACATCAGAAAAAAACAATAAGTGGTAAATCTGGTGACCGAGAGGTCTATTTAAAATGGAGAAATAACCAAGAAATAATATTTCTAGTACCATCTTTTAGAAATTAAACTTCTCTTCGTGAAAATTGATTAGAAGATTTTAAATGCTATGATCTACCAGTTGTTATATTAACGAGAAATGGACGAAGAAATCATAGTAGAAAAGCACCAACGAAAGAATTAAAAATCACTCCACAAACCTAAAAAAATAGATTTTGTTCCAGCACTATACATGCACGCCAAAACTCGAAACTTATTTCAAACACAAACAAATGAGAGCAAAAATTCCGAATGAGTCCTTTAACGCTTCATTTGTTATTCATATGGAAGTTGTTTTTCCAAGCCGCCTGCGACTATTTATTAACTAAGAAGATGATATAATGACTATTTTGATAAACGCTCTAGGTGCGCTGCTTTTTCCTTTTCAATGGAACTTGAAAGGACGAAATTTGAATGGGTGGCGCGTTTCAGAAAGGACGATTTTTGCATTTTCGAATTATTTGAGATGTAAATTGAATTTTGTGGGTGCTTTAAACAGCTACGAGGTTATTTCAAGAAGAGGTTGATGATGGAATAAAAATATTTTTTATGAAGTAGATACGTTGTCATTGTTCTCGTTATTTTAGATTATAAGGATGAAATGACATTAAGAGATAACGATTGAGAAAAAAAATCCAATCTAAATTTTTAAAATAGATTACAACTGTACTCTATATAATACCAATTTATTAGACTGGAAGATGAAACTTAAATTATTCCTATCCAATTTTTTATATTTATTTTTGACTTTTTTAAAATGTTTGGAGGCATTTTTAAAAACGTTTACAAGTCTTAAAAAATAATTTAAATTTTGTATTCGGGTAAATTTTGAGTGGTTTATTTAAACTAAGTTTGAAGGACTAAGGTAAGTTCCACGTTTAAGTAGATTTGACAAGGTTTATCAAGAGTACATTTGAACCACTAAAAATTTGTCAGAACTTAATTATATTTAATGAGATATAAGTTAAACTTTTAAATAATTATTTATGAAATTTTCAACAATTAAAAAATTTAATCAATATATTTACTTTTTCACGGTACTAAAAATTAATATTAACCATATGAAATTCCAGCAACATAAAAAGAATTAATAAAACATTGAATAATTCAAAATTGATTTTCAAAAATCCATAGGAGTATTCCTCGATACTACAAAAGCGTTGGATATTGGGGACCACTCACAGTTGTTGGATTCTTTGTAGGATACAAAGAGTTGCACAAATATTGTTTGAATCTTATCCAATAGGAAGAAACAATGTGTTAAAATTTAAATTACTTTTTTAATATAGACTGCAAAAGCATTTATGTATCTTATAAACTCACTCTGGAATTTTTCTTGTTTAAAATTATTTTTTAAACAAATTATTATATTTATGTTATTTTTGTTTCAGATTGCTCGTACGAACTACTGAAAGTAAGTCAAATTTTTTTTTAATTACTTGTAAAAAAATTGGTCTCTCTAACTACGTCAAGGTCTGTGAAATATTTCATTATTATTCGAAACTACATCCGTATACTATATGAATAAGGTATTTCACTTATTTGAAAATGTAAAAGCGGATTTTCGAAGGCAAGCAAACCACATTGTGTCTGGGAGATGCATTTCCTTCTGGCGAGGGCCAATTTTCTTCCACAGACTGAATTATTGAAAACCAATAGCACACGACGGATGACCTAAAAGTAAAGAGCAAAACATGACGTGTTGCCGATGCTCTCTTGTTTTCTGTTAAATTATTTAGAGTAGAAGGTGTACTATTGATTCACGGCCTGGCGAACCGGGACCGTATCCCCAAAGTTATATAGTCCGTGGAAGTTCGTTAATGCAATTTTGACTTTAGCTGGATATCTAAGTATCATATTTTAATAACCAGTTGACCAAAGAACCAGTATTTGTCACCAGTGTCTTTAACTACTGTTATTAATATACTCTTAAGGGAAGAAAGCAGCACTGTCACCAGCCTGAAGAAATATCCATTCACCAGTGGCAAAAAAAATAAAAAACAAATAATGCCTTAAAAGAATACTCGAGCAGGTAAAGACTCTAATAGTCCTTAGGGGTAGGAACGCTGAAGCTTCACAATTACTCTAAGTATACAGTGCTTTTCAGATAAAAGTATCCACCTTAAGTAACTTTTGAAGGACTGATTATTACAAAAAACAAAAAAATACGTCAATTAATATTCGAAGGGGGAGATATCGTGCCATATTTAAGTTTGCTGAAAAAGTCACCCTTTCACCCCTACTATCATCCCTTCAATTTTTTTAAATGGCTTCCCGCATTTTTTTATCCATTTTTGGATTGTTCTCGTTTAACTGATTTCAAAAATGTATAAAACATGGGGTTTAAAATAATTAGTTTATGATCTACAGGGTTCCATTATTTGAGTGACAAATTTTTACATCTCACCTTACTGACTGCAGCAAAATTGGATTTAAATTACATTATACCTTAATCGTACCGCTAAAAACTTGTTGAAGTTTTTTATGATACATGGTAAAGGTATTGGAGATTTGAAAAATGAATTTAAATTACTTTTATAGTGTATTTTGATACATGTGCACATTGATTTGTTGAGGTTATTTATTTTATTTGAAAATGGTTTACAGATTACAAGAAAGAATTGAACTTGTAGGTTTATACTACAAAAATAACAGTTCTGCACGAGCTGCTGCTAGAATTTTCAACGAAACACACCAAGGAGGTCATGCAACTCATGAGTATGTAATTGATCTTATGCATAAATTTACATCAACCGGGTCAGTTGGCAATAAAAAACATAACCGACTGGAACTCGTAAATAACGAAGCAATTGAAGTCGCAGTTTTAGGACAAGTAAGTCTTGAAAATCAACAAGCACAGTCACTGACAACAATAAGCAGAGAAGTAGGTGTTTCATCTTCCACAGTTTATCGAATATTACACAAGCATAAGTACCATCCATACAAAATTAAATTGGTTCAAGAGTTGTATGAAGATGATTTTGATCGTCGTCTTGAATTTTGTGAACTATTGAGTCAGCGCTTGACTGACAATCCACATTTGTTGCACAACCTTTGTTTTTCGGATGAATGCACATTTTCAGTTAATGGTTTAGTTAATAGACATAATTGCAGATATTGGGCTGAGAGTGATCCACATGTTGTGCGTGAATACCACACACAGAATCCTCAAAAGTTAAATGTATGGTGTGGTATCCTAGGTGACCACATAGTCGGACCTTTCTTTTTAGACGGAAACTTAAATGGAGAGTCATATCTTGAGTTATTGAGAGAAGTAATTGATCCACGTATTACAACAATAATAGAAAATTATCATAATCTTTCTGAAGATTTGCTTGTCTTTCAACAGGATGGAGCGCCTCCACATTTTGCTTTGCCAGTACGACAATTTTTAAATAAAACTTTCCCCAATCGTTGGATAGGTAGAAGAGGCTCGATGATGGAGTGGCCACCTAGATCACCGGATTTATCACCTCCAGACTTCTTTTTATTGGGGTTATTTAAAAACAAAAATGTATGCTACCCAACCAGAATCTTTAGAAGATTTACGACAAAGAATAGAGTATGAATGCCTACATTTAAATGCACACGTGTTCGGTAATGTCAGGGAGGCTTTTCAATCTAGGTTATACCATTGTATGGAAGTAAATGGTGGACATTTTGAACAATTTTTATAATAAATTTTGAAAATGAAATATTCGTTTTGTCATTGGAAACGCTTGTGACAAAATCATTAAAATAAAAGTTTTGCACAATTCAATTTTATTTTAATTTAAAATTCTGTAGATCGTAAACTAATTACTTTAATCCCCATGTTTTATACATTTTTGAAATCAGTTAAACGAGAGCAATCCAAAAATGGATAAAAAAATGGGGCAAGCCATTTAAAAAAATTGAAGGGATGATAGTAGGGGTGAAAGGGTGACTTTTTTAGCAAACTTAAATATGGCACGATATCTCCCCCTTCGAATATTAATTGACGTATTTTTTGTAATAATCAGTCCTTCAAAAGTTACTTAAGGTGGATACTTTTATCTGAAAAGCACTGTATATAACTAGTTTTGGAAAGGGGATAAGAGACTAAACATTAAATAAATAGTAACTTAATATGTATATTTTAAATCACTACAAAATTACTAGTAGTCTCAATTTAAGACATGCGTTAAAATATATTCAAGTCAATGAATGCCTTACAAAGTATAGTATAATTCCACTTCACCAATTTGGCTTTCAGAAGGGGTTTAGCACTATAACAGCTTTGGCTTATCTATCTGAAGACATTTTGGACAGCATTGACAAGAAAAAGGCAAATTTATTAGTTCTCTTAGACTTCAGTAAAGTATTCGATACGATAAATCTCTGCTAAATGGTTTTGATGCAACACCACTAGGCTTCATAAAATCGTACTTACATAATCGTTACCAACAAGTCATTGTTAATAGTCAAATGTCAACTTCAATTCAAATAAAATCCGGCGTTCCTCAGGGTTCGGTCCTGGGACCATTTTTACTGTATACATCACACTTTGTACAGTGTGTCTACTTAAGTTGGAACTATATGGAAAACTTTTTTATTATTGGTTTTATGAAAAAATTTATTCTTGATAAAAAGTTCTGCAAGGTTCAAAATTTAAAATATCACTATCAGATATAATTTTTTTTAAGCTATATACGAGGTTTGTCAAAAAATATGAATTTTGCTGAAAAGTAAAGTCTTTAATTTTTGACAAACCTCGTATACGACTAATAAAATTTGATACCTAAAGATTGTATTTTAGGTTTTAAACCATGCTCGACTTTTTACTTGATTTTAATTGATATTCCTAATTTGAAAATAAAAAAAGTTTCTCACATGACACCAACTATCTACGTAATGAAAAACTTTATTATTAATATTAGAAAAAAAAGTTATTCTTCATAAAAAGTCGAAAATAATCTAAAAACTAATATACAACCATCTTATATCAAATTTTATCAGTCGCATACGAGATTTGTCAAAAATGAAGGTACTATTCTCTTCAGTAAAAATCATATTTTTTGACAATCCTCATATACGGCTTAAAAAAATATTATTTGATTTGATCAAGAATAAATTTTTTCACAAAACCAATAATAAAAAAGTTTTCCATATGGTTCCAACTTAAGTAGACACACATACTGGCATTTAAAATCACTGATTAATGACTCCTATTAATGAATGATTAATCAACGATTTTATTATATGCAACCCAACGTACATTGCTCTTATTATACATTTATATTGACAGTTACCTATGGTGTAGGCAACCAAACATACATATACCTTTGAAATCAAGAAGGTGTGTTAATACTATCTGTCATTGTATGTCATTATTTAATTTCTTAAATTTCAAAAACTCTATGTATAATTTAAAATCAAAAGATGGATGTTGACGAAGAGTAAGATATCTTTATTTTTGAAAAGTACTGTCGACAGAAAAGTTCTGTAACGAACTATTTAATTAAAATGGCCATTAATACACTTGTTCGTTAACCATATCTAAATGTTACTACGTTGGGGCTGACCCTTGTACTATGCTGTACATGGTACGTGATGTGATGGAGAGAAGAAATATTTTGGTGGAAATTTCTCCCCGGTTTCGTGTTTGGAGAGGATAGTTTGTCTAACATTTCGGTGATAAATGATTCAAATAAATGGTCGGGCATTTAACGAAGGAAATAATCTTGAAAACGAATTACTACCAACCGAAATATAAGTAATTGATGATTTATTATTTATGTCGTAGAGAATATTTTGTTACAATCTATTAAGGATATAATTTAATAAATTTGTTTCGATTATCAAAATGATCAGTTGAGGTTTACTGATAAGCGATAAGATATTTCCGTTATTGATTACTACTAGCTCTAACAACTGAATATTTCGGCCGTTAATCATTTTTTTCCGCAAATATTGCTTTGGATATATTTATGATTAAATTTGTATTATTTATTGATTAAATTCGTATTATTTATGCTTAAATTAGTATCATTTATGATTAAATTAGTATTATTTATGATTAAAATGTATTATTTTATTTTCACAAAATTATTTCCACTAGAATCCAAAACTTGTATTGAAAATAAAGGTAAATATAGATGTAATTACATAATTCTTGTAAACAGTATGTCCAAAATATTCTGAGAATCACTAGAGTTGGGAACTGATAATATAAAGTAACCGAAAATAACAAATGACGTAACAACAAAAAATATTATCCGGTAATAAACCAAGGGAATTTCGTGTACCAGATGCTCTTTTACATATGGATTTTAGTACATATGGATGATGTTACCAAATTAAGGAACATACTAGATTTTTTTAATTTAAAAATATGGATTACACGTTGCACATCTTTTGGAATATCAAACCCTTCATATCCTACCTTTAGAACTATGGCACTTTGTCCTCTTTGTTTCCATTTTTGTCTCTTTCTACACTTGTGTACACTAGGCAAGGAATATTTAAGAGATACCAACACAGGGAATCGAATTTCGGATAAAAGGTATTCAAATATGAGATATATTTCTATTTAACGATATAATTTATTAAATAATAATAATGAAACTCAAAATTCATAATATATATTTTATAAAATCAAAAATTTTACAATTGGCGCCCAACGTTATCCAGTATATTCTTAAGTTTGTGTCCATATTCTGTCATCAAAAATAAAAGACGTTATATTATTAAATATCTATTTTGTAGCGAAAAACTCCTTCCACGACATTTTATTTCTCACGAAAATAGAATTCGTAATATTTCATTTCCAGGAAATAAATAGCTATGACATTATCAGAGTAGAAATTTACTAGGGACTAATTGAGTGTAAAATGTCGTTTCCTGAGCTCCGCAGGAATTAAGGTTGCGATATTTTTCCATTTTCTTTTATCTCAATCTCGACATCTCGTCGAGCCTTTTCGCAAAATCGAATGTCACTCATTCTTGATGCAACTCGAGTAGGTAAAAGAATGTAGATGAAGTCAGCTTTAAATTTTTAAATGAATATTTACTCTTTTTTACTATTAGTTTATAATTATTGTAATTATCTAATCAACAGTAATAAAAATGTTACTGCTAAGATGTTACTATTAAACAGTTTAGTAATGCACTCACGTATATTTAATTCATCCGAGGAAAAATGCACTTGTACTATTTTGTGAGCTCTCTAGCTAATAAAATCAAGAAGTACGGTATTAGAACATACTGGAAGATACTAAAAATCACTGGTTAAAGTGACAATCCATTTATCCCATGGAAGTAAACACATAGTTGAAGATAATTTTCGAATTCCAAAATCTCTTTGATGCTGTTTTCAACCGGCTTGGGACTGCAATTATAGTAAATTACTTAAAAATTATCTTCAGCTGATGTGAATTGTCGGAAAATACTTTGTCAGTAAAACGTTTGGTGGATTTCTGTAATAACTGACAATTTCGAAACGGCGAGTTACCACTATTATTTTAATTACTGTGAATGGTTGCAGTGGCGTAGACAATATTAGTTCTTTACTTTATCAAAAATCAGAAAACTAGTTAATTCCTGACTATAACGTTACTCATAGAAAAAATTACTCCGTGCTTTTGTTATGTGATAATGGCTTTGAATGTCATAAATTTTTGATAAACGAAATACTTTTATGGGACCTCTTTAGTCCTATTGCTAAAGTACAGGGTGTTACATTATTATTTTTTATAAGGAAATGGCCGTGGGCGACAATTTTCATGCGAGACTCGAGAATTCTACCCCAGGCCCCAAACATAAAGGGTACAAAATTGCTTTTGCAAAAATTGACAAAGTATTTAAATTTTAAAAATGTATAGTACAACTTCTCGTAATACTTATTTATTTTCATTTATAATTGATAATCCAAAATTATTTCGGCTTTTGTTATAATTCTAGACACAATATTGTACGGCACTGCCATAGAACAATTTTAATTTTCTCGATAGACAGTACGTGAACTGTGCAAATATTTTGACGTTACGATGAACTTGTTTTTTTTTTAACTTTTATGCGACAGATTTATTAATTGGAAAATACAGAACAAAAAAAATGTTTTGATTAGTTTTTGCAGATAAATCGCTAGTGTGTGTTTCTGATGTGTTCTAGACAATAAAAAATTGGATTAATTGACGAATCAAATTGTATTCATTTTAATGACAGAGGCAAATTTTATTTTTTAATTAAAATATTGTTGGAATTTGCTCTTTATTGAAAAAAAAAATACTGGTAAAATATATTTTTTTGTTGATAAATAAATATTTAAATATACAGAGGCGTATATCTGAACTATATATCACACACCTTCCCATCACCTCTATAAAACAGAAAAGTGTAAAAAGAAAATGTACGTGTGGGATTTAATAGTCTTGGTTGTCTCCTTTTTAATGAAAAATTTCTTTGTATACCATTAAATGTAAAAATTTTTAATCCTTTTCTTTTTCGTACTTTAGGTATTAAAGTTTTTCTATGAGTAGCTTAACATAAAATTCAGTGACAATAAAGAGTTAAATGTTTGGTTTTATGAAGCATTAATATATGTTAAACTTAAAAAGAAAATAAATAAAACTCAGTCTTTAGTTATTGTCAGAAGCTTTTATTTTTATGTTAGTTTTCATACTTTTATATTAGACACAGTTACGTACAACAGAATAAGTTACTTTCAGAAGTTTTTTATTTTAAATCAAATATGCATTTTTATGCTACAACATTCATACAGGTTATTATATATTCCACATGCGCTCGTTGTAGTAAATTTAATAAATTTTAATAATAATACACAGTGAGTAACAACTAATTTTTAACAACCTCAATTACCGGAATATGAGCTAAATTATTTATCCTACATCCTTTGTTACACGTTCGCTAAAAATTTAGTCCATTGTTGGCTAGGACATTTCACTAAAAGTAAGTACGTATATAGAGCGATAAAAAAGATAATTGAAAAACTAGGATTTTATATTTTTGTGCATATTTTAAACTAGATATTAACAATTTGTATTGAGCGAACCTCGTAACTGAATGACGAGGAACGATCAATATATCAAGTAAATGTAATTAAATAAAGTAAAAGAGTTATAATTTCTGCTGTTGTGAAACAAATAACTATCTTCATTCTTATGTAATTGTATATCAAGAAGCATTCTTTTGAAAAGAAAATTAGTTTCTTTGAAGTAATACCAATCAAGTTAATACTGTCAACAACAGTAATTGATGTAGTTGATTGTTATTGCTTCCTGTTTAACCTTCTATATAATATTGTTTTTATTGAAAAATTAGAAAAATACCGTGTTGATTAAATTTTTCTTCTTAAACTATGTGTGCCACGGTTTTTGAATTTGGATCAAGTACTGTTTTTCAATAATATAAAACTTTTTACACTACAGAATTGGTACTAAGATGATCTTTACAGCATTAGCTAAATAAAGCATAGAATTATTATTTATAACTAAAGGTTATAATTAGGACGAATATACATCAAATAAAAAATTAAACTTCGCATAATTGGATATTTCTTATAGTTGCATAGAAAAATAGCTCAAAGCAAAGAAGATAATCTAATTGTCTATGCCTTTTTCTAGTCAATAAGTGAAAAATTTTAATTATTCCGAAAAAAATTAGGTGCAAAAATCCTTAGAGTAAAAAAAGGTTTAAATATTATTATAACTACTCCATCCAGTAAACATATAAGCCTACTGTAAATAGTAATGTATGCAATAAGAATTCCCAGCCCTGATTTGAACCCAGTCCTCTCGCGTGGAAGACAGACCTTGTGTCCTCACCTCCATCGCCACATTTAGGATTTTAGTTTAAATACTCGTAATTAAATTAGTTTCAATACATTTCTCTTTCACAGTAACTTTTAGTTTAAAATAATAATACTTGCCCTAAGTAAGTTTCCCACCCTAATGGTTAATTTGAATTCGAGCCGAAATCGAGGGCAAAATCCACAATAGACCTACATTTTTCTATAACTTTAATACACAAGAGACCACTAACTTCAGTTCTACTGTGCTCCGAATAGAGTGCAAGTTTGACAGTGACATATGAATACTGAAACGTAGTTTCCGAGCGGGCTAATGAATGCGCTCCGTATTGCAGCTTTTCCGTACCGCTTGGAATTTTTATGAAATAACTCCGATTTATATAAACCGTAAACGACACACATAAAATATATGCAAATGTGTAGCCGCTGCAGAAGTGTTGAATGCGTGCCTCGAGCTTTAGAGAAAGCCTGAATAATCGGCGCCTACAAATAATAGATATTTTTCATACCTGAACAAAAATGAATAATAAATGAAAAATCGATATTTCATGTGTACGCGAGACCCCAAGAAGGTAAAAAGTAAAAGAACGTTGGTTGGTTTACTTTATGCCGGAAAGTGTTTACTTTAGATGAGGGATTAGATTTGTATTTGTAGGGGAAAGTGATTCTGATAAACACGGTCTTTTTTGTTATTGGAAAAATATTTGTGTTGGACGTAGAATAACATTTTTATTGTGTTTTCCACTCTAAGTATATTTAACGTAGCTTGTTTTTGGTTAAAATTCATGGTAACCGAACAGTGATTATCAGCGGAAAAATACAGGGCTTCAACTTTAACTCTTTACTACTGTTTAATAGAAATCTTATTATAAATGCCATTTTTTCTTCACTTTTACACACACGTATACACATAATAAGGACTTGTAAATTACTCTTATCAGCCTCGCTTTATAAATTACTATTAAAAAGTCTTGTGAACTAGCTTTGTTCTCAAATTAAAAATGAAAAGCAGGCTCATTTCTGTAGCATAATAAATAATTCAGGAAATAAATCAAAAACAATTTGGCAACTAGTCAACACTAAATTAGGAAAAGATAAAAAAGATACAATCCCAGAAAAACTTAAACATGACGAAAAACTCTACGAAGGCAAAAAAGAGGTGAGTAATGGTTTTGCTATATTTCTTGTTGATTCGGTTTTATCGATATTGCCACCTGAAACTGATACTGTTTGTACACAAACAAAAAAAACACCGTGTGACTCATTTTATTTTAGGCCAATGTTAGATATTGAAATTGTGGATGTAATAAACAGTTTGAAAAATAAAAAGTCTACAGGTTTTGACGATATACCTGTATTTCTCTTGAAAGAATGTGCAGATCAGCTTGCCCCATTCTTTACCAAAATAATAAACAAATCAGTAACGTCTGGTAAATTTCCTGATATACTGAAAGTATCAAAGGTCGTACCTATCTATAAAAAAGGGCCAACTAACATTCTTTCAAATTATAGAGGTATATCCATCCTCAGTGTCGTTGCAAAAACTCTTGAAAAGGCTATTTTTAATTCCATTATCTCATATCTGGATAATAATAATATTATAACAAGCAAACAGCATGGATTTCGACGTGGATATTCATGCGAAACTGCCACAGTAGAATTTACCCAAATAATTCACGACAAAATTGATAAAAACTTGTACACTTACGGTGTATTTTTTGACTTATCGCGAGCTTTCGATTGTTTGGACCCAAACATCTTATGTCAAAAATTAAATGCAGTCGGTATAAGAGACCCTGTAAATTCATGGGTAAATTCATATATATTAAGTCGTCCGTTTTTTGTTTCAGTTGATAATATCCAGTCTGATATATTTTATAATGACCTAGGAACCCCTCAAGGGGGAGTACTAGGTCCATTACTTTTTCTACTGTACGTTAACGATATGCCTGAATATTTTAAAGACCAGGATGATATGTTTATTTATGCTGACGACACAACAGTAATATTATCTGCCGATTCTTTAGGACAGGTAGTAGAAAAAGTTAAAAATATTATTATGGCATTTAAAGAATGGTGTGACTGTAATAGATTGGTTTTAAACTTGGAAAAAACAATTTGTGTTAATTTTTCCTACGGCGACAGAAAATTTGTCCAATCACCCTTTGATGTAAATATCAACAAAGTTAATGTATTAGTAAATTCAGCAAATAAAACTAAATTTCTTGGGACACTTGTCGATTGTAATCTAAACTTCAGAGAACAAATAGATAATATTTGCAAAAATCTTAATAAAAGCTATTTTATGTTGTATTCACTTAAAAATGATATGCCAAAGGAATCTTTAATAACAATTTACTATGCCCATGTATATTCAACCCTTAACTACAACATTACTGTTTGGGGACAGGCGTCAGATATCTCTCGCGTATTTATTATTCAAAAACGAATATTACGGTTAATTTTTAGTTTGGGTTACAGGGATAGTTGTCGAGAAATATTTAAAAATAATAAAATTCTTACTGTTACAGCAATATACATCTATAAATTATTGTCTTTTACTTTTAATAAAATAAGAAATCTCATAATGAAAAAAGATATACACGGGTATAATACCAGAAATGCTGAAAATATATATTTAAAACAACATTACCATACCAGCTACAAAAAATCACCATACTACGCCGGTTCTTACCTCTTTAACAAACTGCCATCAAATATAAAAAATAATCAAACCCTACAAGGCTTCCAGAAAGATCTTAAGCAGCTATTAACAGTGAATGTTTTCTATTCATTAGATGAGTTCCTACAGTATACGGTTGCTTAGCTGATATATGAGATTTTTATAGATTTTTATATTGTACTGTGTTGCATTGTTACTTTGTTCATTTTATTTATTTATTTATGTATGACTTACCTTATTCATATTTTGTAGATATGGCTTCAAAGGTCAATAAATATTATTATTATTATTATTATTATTATTATTATTATTATTACCTACGACTGCAAACATAGACATTTTATATTATTCATTAGAACGTTTTGGGAATCTCCTAGCAAAGAACGTGCATCAAAATCACGTAAATAAACGACCCAAACACTACAACTACCAAATTACGAAATTGTTTGTTTAAAAGCAAGAAAGTTGGATGGCGGCTGCCGTTCTAGCTTCGGTCGTACACACGAAATAAACAAATTTTACCTTTGAGATTATGTTAAAAGGCGAGCAGCGAGCTTTCGCTAATTAATTTATTCGCTTGCGGGCGAGCTACGAGCTGCGAGCTCTCCGTTGGCAAGAATGCCGAATGTGTACGCTCTTCTTTCTGAAAAGGTTCTAAGTAGTTTTTGCGATTCGCTGTGGCCCGTAAAGAGGGTCTCTAATTGGGTTTTATAGTAGGTTTATTTTTTATTTTTTATTTTTTCGGGAACAGGTGGAAAAAGCGACTCTGAAGTTTTTCAAAGGTTTCAAAGGCTTGGATTTATGTTAACCGCGATGTAGCGTTTGCCCAAATATTATTAAGATCTGTGTTTCGGAAAAACTGTGTAAATTAATAAAAAATTGACCATAGGGTGTTATTCAAACCGATTTTTCTACATTAATAATTAAAATTTTGTTTATTTTCGATTCCTATTTATTATACGGGATTAAAAATATATAATCTTATCTGTTATTTGATGATGGCAAAAAATGCAATGTAGTGGCCCGCGTAACGCTTCTCTGTCCCTCTCCCTGATCGCGCTGAAAACTTAAGCAACCATGGATGTAACACAATTTTGACAAGGTAACCTAATACTGTTGGATAGAGAATAAAGTTACCTTTCATTTCATATATTTTTTGCCAATTCTACACGAATTATGCTTGATTTTCATTAGTAACAAATCGGGAATCTGATAAAAAAAAGTTAATCAAATGTAATATTATTTAACAGTATTGGCTCGTGATTTAGCAAGGCAACCTATTTCTGATTTATCAGTTTACATATTATCTAATATATAATATTTGTCATCATCAAATAATACCGTTTCTAAGATTATATATTTTATTAGGTAAAAAAGTAAATTTTTCTTAATTTTTGATGTAACCGTATCGTTATCTAAAGCTTTACCTTATTTTGACAAGTTTATTGCTAACCCAAAATGTTCCTTCTATCTCCTCTTAATATTTTCTTCTGTCTTTTCATTTTATGTGTTTGATGTTTTGACAATTCTATAAAACAATTTTTCGCAGAATTCTGTCAAAGATTTTTCTTTTGCCTATTTTTCCATCTTTTACTTTTGTTTGTTATCTTTTATAAATTCTTCATCTGTATCTGTAACGTATATTGCACATTGTCCTATTTATTATTTCATTGTTTTTCTTCATTTCCTTCACCATCAAAGTAAAAAAATATATCTTATGTTTTCTTTATTTTCTTTCCTTACTGATTCTCCACTACCTTTTTTTGCTATAGTATTCAATTCCCGTTGTGTTTAATTATGATTTTCCATTTCAAGTATATCTTCCTATCTGATTTCTTCTGTTCCTTCAAATTATTTTACCTGTTATGTATCTAACGTGTGTAGGGTGGATTAACCCTCGGCACTTAGGTTTCACTATACTTATTGTGCATCCTTCTTAGTTGATAGATACTTTATAGCTCCTTAACCCGCCTATAGATTTAATGTAGCCAACGTAGCCAAGAGGTATGTCTCTTATATAAGCCAGTGTTAGCCGAACACACAAATCTTTCAATAAATGAGAGCGTCGGGTAATCGTAGAGAACATTCTCCATGGTCTCATCTTCTTGTTCGCACCCCCTGCAGAGTGCGCATTCTGACAGTTCCATGTAATGGAAAAGCTTCCGTACTTGGTAAGGACCAGTCAGAATGCCTGGGATCAATCACAGATACTGTCATAGTCATATTCAAGTATTTTTTTGCTGTACTGTTATCAGACTCCCTGAAAACTCTGCAGCTTCTTGTTTCTTCTCATATTTCCTTGATCTTACAAGGAATTATTCTTTAATTGGGTTTGTTTCTACTAATTTTTACAGTCCAGTCGAAGGGTTAGGTCCAAAAAGTTGGCTGCCTTCTTGGCTAGCGAATCATCAAGACACCTTTCGACGTGGCGTGACCTTTTTTCCATCTTAAGGTGAGTATTGTTGATGGATACTTTGGTCAAAGCTTCGTGACATTCTAGTACTAACCCTGAGTAAATTCGTGAGTAGTGCTTGTCTGCTGTCTGTAGTGATATTGTTTCTGATAACTTTTTGCTGTTATGAGAATCCCCGTGTGCTCGATTTGAATTAGTCTGACATTGCTTACAGCCAGTTTTAAAATTAGGTTTAAGGATTTGGAGTATATTCTACATCCTAAGCCTTGTTTTGTTTTTGAACCATCGGCCGGCGTAGATATGAGTTGTATCTGCCTCTTCCGGCTCCTGTCATATTGAGACATGCTGTTCTTTAAATTTATTCTAGTTTGTGAATAGCTGTTAATGTTTCGATTTTTGGTACCCAGACAACTGCACCGTACGTTATCATAGGTCTTATAATGACCATGTAAGTCTCTGATGAGAGACATCAGGTAGGTCCCACTGTTCGACGGCATTGTTCATAAGGATTGTATGCTTTTTTAATTTAGATGTAACTTCCATATTAACTTGCTGTCAAAGGTAAGACCTAGGTACTTCACCTCTTTTGCAAAGTTTAATTTTGTGTTTTCGAGTTCCGGAAGTTTTAGTTCCATTTCCACTTCTGAAAAGGACAATTTCTGTCTTCTCGGGATTTCTAGACAATGAATGGTTCTTACACCATTGTTCTATAATTTTAAAAGCTTCTCTCCATAATTTATGGCTGTTTTATTTTTTAAATAATTTTTCATTTTGGTTTGATTTAAAATGAAAATAAACTTTTTTTAAATTCTTCTGCATCTTTCATTTGAAACTTTATTTATTGTATCCCTGAATGCTTTTCATCTTACTGCTGTTTATGTCTTAAAATATTGTCAATGTCAGTTTCTACGTTCTCTGCATAAAATTTTGTAATTCTTACTCTTTATATGATTATTATTATTATTATCTCTATTTTCTCTTTTATTTCCTGATTCTAATACCAATTTTGAGACTACACGTTGTTATATAATAATTTAATACTTTTAAAACTATAATTTGCAGTTCTAGTAAATCAACGTTAAAAGACTGACATAACAAAAATGATCATGAACCGTCACGAAACGCCAACAATAATTCGATAAAATCTTGTGCCACGTAATAGAGTAAAAGTTCTTTTCCGATAATACAACGATGTGTCCCCGTTCACGAACTTATCGATCAAGTGCACCTTGAATTTGAGTTTGAAACCGTGGGCACTTCTGTAGCTGCAACCGAGTCAAAACGCAAATTGGTGATTATTCGCCATATTTTCAGTCCCGATGAACTGTAATGCTCTTCGGGGCATTCGAATGCGACGAGGAGGTGGTTGGTTTATTAGGGGATGAATCTTATCGACTCGCTAATGGGAAGTCGCATTTCGCGAGGCTTTAATCATCTCTTTCTCGAAATTGAGTTATTAAAAATCATGTTTCTACCAATTTATCAATAACGTCAATATTTATTTGATGCGTACTTTTACTATAATGTGCATCATAAATTTAAAGTATATATATTTTTCATTTGCTACCTCTGTCATATTAAAAGTTTCCCTTATCTTTCTATCTGTTTTTTCAAAATCTTCTTTATAATCATTTTGTAGAGTTTTCATATTGTTTTCAAATCTTTCCTCTAATAATTTTACATCCTTTTTAATTTCCTTCTTTGTTCTTAAGTTTTCTTCCTCTGCTATTAATCCGTAGGTTTGTAATCCTTCCTTTATATTTTCTCCTAATCTTTGAATATCTCTGCTGATTTGATTTATGTTAGCATTCGTTTTTTTAATCTCTTTTCCTGTTTGTTCTATGGTCTTTTCTTGTTCATTTAGTCTTTGTTCTGCAATTTTTTGTAAATTTTCTATTTTTTCAAATTTTCTATCCATTCTGTCGATTCCATGTTTAATTTCTTCTTCTAATTTCTTTGTATTCTTTTTCATATCCTCCATCATTTGTTTTAACATTTTCATTATCTTATTCCCTTCCTCTTCTTTTTCTTGTGTCACTTGCTTTTCTTGAGGCCTTGAATCACCTTTTTCATGTGTATTAATTTCGGTTTCTACTTTATCTCGAGGTGTTTCCTCCATAGCAGCTTCAGCATTGTTTCCTCCATCTGTCTGGGTTCCTGGATTCTCGTCCATTTTGCCTTCTTTTTGATTTGATTTTATTTCTTCAGTATCTTGTCTTTCATCCATCTTTGTTATTTTCTTATTTCCACTTCTTAGATCCATTAAATTGTTTATTTAGTTTATTTAGTCTTTATCGAGCCTCTATCGAGCCCCACGTTGGGCGCCAATTGATATGGAGTGTGTGTATGCGGGTTATTTTAATTTTTTTTAATTTTATTTTATGTATCTTCATACACAACCCCAATCAGTAATTCTCTATCGCAAATAACAGAAAGTTTTAGATTTTTTTATAATGCCCGGCGCCACTGCTTATGCGATAAAGAAAAAAATTGTGATTTATTGTTTATGGAAAATTTACCCTTTATGAATTTATCTATTAAAAAAAAAAAGAAACACAGAATTAACGAAAAACATTTAAACACATTTATTCGAGATCTCATTCATGCAGAAAACTACTTAGATACTGGTTAAAATTAAAGATTACTACTTAAATAAATTGCAAGTTTTGGTTTGGTTTTCAAGAGGTCACGAGGAAAACTCTGATCGGTATCAAAAGGTAAATGCGATCTGTTGTCGCGTTTTAAAAGAAAGAAGACAGATTTGTTCGCGCTAAGCTAATATTCGTTTCGTCTTACAAATTATTTATAATAAACACTGGCCGTTATCAGCAACAAGACATTAAAAGAAATAGTAAGTGATTGTTTAATGTTAGTAATTTAATAATTGTCTTATGCCTTTTTTCGGTAGTGTTCGTAAAAGTTTGTTATCTTCTTGATATTTTTAGGCTATGTTGACATGTTCAATAGTTTGTGTTGGCCGCGTCCTTGGATAGAGTCACTAAAGCATCGTCAGGAGCTGCTACGTCACGCATTCGTTGCTATGGATTTGTTTGCTTGGTTAAACATGTATATTTTCTTAAATTTCAATTTAAAACTCGCGTTTCACTTTATTTGGGATCACTTATATTTTAGAAGTCTTATTACAACTTATTTTCACTTTTGAAGTTGATTCTGTGCGTATTTTTAATAAAATAGATAAAAAATTTAAAATGTTTCAGGAACAGAAAAGAACGTAGTTTTCCCTTTGGGAATTCAATTCCAACTGCTTTTTGTTTTTTCAACAAAACCCTTGGTAACTCAAAAATTAGAATCAAATCTTTTATCGAAGGATCTAGAAAGAAAAATTCTGACCAATAGGATATATTTAGCTGACTTTAATAATCACAAGTTTGCAAATTTTAGGTGAGTAAATTTAATATACGTTTTCAAATACTTTGAGAGTAAAATTTAAATAATTTCTTTAATTTTTTATAAGATTAGTTGCCAATTTTTTATTAATTTTAATTTTAATTGTATTACTTTTTTGTGTTGGCACACCACGCCATATCCCTAAACACCTTCAAGACCCCTGTTATAAAAAAATCTATTAAGAACAATATCGTTACCCAAATGTAACCCAAAGCTATCGACATTTAGAAAATCAAAAACTAACACAAGAATCCCTAAAATAAAAGCCCTACAAAAATTACAAACTTACAAAAACTACATACATCTACCGATGCAAATCTGACGAAAAAGTTGGGGTTGCTTTTATTCTAGAGGGTAATGAGTCTTCCTTCCAACTTTCATCAGAAACACCAATTTTTTTCATCCAAACTCTTTATTTTTCTTTAGGGAATATAAAATTTAGTCTAATCTCAGTTCTACAATATCCTTAAACAGTTTGGAACAATCTTGAAACCTATTAAAGAAAGTATCCATCCATGGAACCCCAGTTATCTACCAAGAGGATAGACCAGGTGATTATCTCAAGATTAAGAATAGGACACACGAAGATAATTCATTACTACTTGCTCAAGAAAGAAGCCCCTCCCATGTTCTTTGCGTGTGACAGTGAAATTTCCGAGTTAGAAATACAGCATCACCCAAAAAGAATGTTTATGTGACAGCAGTGTTGTTAAATTTCTAGTACAAAATGGACTTATTAAGAAAATATACCTCTTGTTATTATGCTCCTAATCATAATGCTTTATAACTCTTTACGGTTCAAAGTACTAAAATCTTTGAAATACAATACGCATGCTCAGGCTTTACGAATATTTTATGTTAATTCTTCACTACGTTATTTACGATACAGTGATTATAAATTTTGCTTTAGTCTCTTTGGATCAAGTATAATAGTTAACCGTAGGAGGTAAAATGAATTTCCTATTATATCTTAACCGATATTGTACAATTTTTTAACAAACTGACAGGATATTAGACAGTAAATACCTAAAATTAATTCAAAAATCACCGTTCACCGACGATAACGTACGCCATCGATTTCACAGCCGGTGCCACCTTCCGAATGGCATATTCTACGCACCCCCACATACGTTGAATAAGTAATTACCAGGGTTCTTCCACCCCGGAGTAATTTTCTCGCGCCGGAATACACTACGACGTATAATCTTTAGCCCAATTGAAAATCCTGTAAAGAATTCTTATACTGTAAATTTATAGAGCGTTTTGGAACAGCCATTGAGCCACTTTGAGGGGTTTGTGTATATGAAAAGTGACCTTGATGGGCCCATTAAATGAATATCGATCCAAGTCGGCGTGGGATAGTTTCCATTAATTTACACGGTTACACTTAACATGGTTTTATACAACAAAGAATTTACATTACAAATTTTGTTTGTTGTTTCTTTTTTATATAGTTATTCAGATTGTCAAAGACAAGTATAAGTAGATACTATTTATCACAACTTTCAGAAAGTCTTTGATCAGTAAAGCATTTCGTATTTCTTGGTGAAGTAACCAAATTGGATTTGTTCAGACAATTGCTGTTACTATATAAATTAAATCATATTTAGTTGACAGAATAATGTTTATCGAATAGGCACTTTTGTTATTTGAAACAATCATTGAATAGCTAAATTCAAAATTTATGACTCTTAACCCTTTCAAAACTAACGGGACTATATATCCCAAATCAAATTTTATTTTGACTGCTGGGAAATATGATCCCAATTATGTATATATAAATGCCGGTTTAGTCTTTTCAGTGCCTCCGGTCATCTAGCAGTTTGTTGTTTGTAAACAAAGCGAAATAACCTCAAATTTTTCGAGCTGTTTTTAAGTCTTTTTTAGGGCAATTATATACTGTTTATTCTATGTACCCAAGTAAGTACCTTTCTTTTAGTATATATATAATAGTTTGAACATATTTTACGTATTCTTTGATGCGAAATTTTCTGATTTTATTGGTGGGATCATCAGAAAAAACCACTAGTTCAAGCTGAGCTTGACAGAATTGCTGAAAATCTTGATTTCTCCGAAAGTGATACTGATCCTTACCCAAATAGCAGTGATGAAAACCCAGATTGGTATAGCTCGTATTCAGAAACCGAGTCCGAGTTAGAAAATAACGAACTCGTCGAAGCTGAAGATACAGGTAACGATAATGGTGATGCGAATCGTCAGAGTACTTTGTTTCCTCAAACTACATCTACAAGTTCTCAGCCTGGGCCCTCAACTGCATCAAGCGACTCTAACCGGATATGTATACGGTATAAATGTATATAGTGGTAAAGAAGAAGGCCAGATAGATGGAACTCTAGGGGAAAGGGTAGTGTGCAAGCTTACCTCTTGTTGTAGTTTGTTTTGATAGATTCTTTACATCAGTAACGTTGATGAAAACATTACCATACGCAGCAGTAGGGACTTCTATTAGTAGCCGAAAAAATATACCGAAAAGTCAAGAAAAACTAGAGAAAAGTCAAGGCAAATTCTTGTGTACAAATGATGGGATAACTTTTACTAGATGGCAAGATACAAAGGAAGTCATGGCAATTAGCAACTGTCACGAGAATCAAATAACCATGGTTGAAAGAACAGAAAAAATGGTGTGAAAGCCTCTCTTGAATGCCCCGAGATCATTTCCTTTTACAACAAGTATATGGGAGGTGTTGATTTGACAGACCATTTGACTAGTCTCTACGACTTTGATCGGAAGTCTACTAAATGATGGAAAAAGGTTTTTTTACAAAATGATGTTGAAGACTGCTTTAAATTCCTACATTATCCATAATGAAGTAAAACGCAAAAAGGTACCATTTTTGGATTTCTTGGTGTCTTTGCAAAAGGTCTTATTGAACATGGGAAAAGTAAGGCGAATAAAAAGAGACGTTCAACATCTTCGAAGAGGCAAAGAACAATGTTGAATATTGGAGATCACATGCCTATTGTTGAACAACAGCGAAGAAGGTGTACTAGATGCTCACAAAACAAATTATAGTGGGTTACATAAAGAAAGATTAAATTTTAAATCCACAATAATACATTTTATCTATGGATATTTATTATCTCTAGATTAGAAAATCCTATGATTTTGTGAACAAACCACAATTTAATACTTTGATCCACCAAAATAGTTATCATTTATTTTGAATTGATGTTTTACCTCAAAAAGTTAACAAAATAAATGTAAGCAAGCGTGAAAAGTGCAAAAGCTTTACTGAATTAGACAAGATACATTTACTATATATTACCATTATAATTAGAAATAAAACCTTAAACTTATGTATACAAATGTCAATTTAATATTTTAAATAATAAAAACCAAATATGAGATAATAAATACATGTATTTTCCTGGGATTAAAATTTAATTTTCTTTTATGCAACCCACCATTAATGTTAAAGAAATACTTTTAAATTATTAAATTCAAAATTATTGTAAACATGACAGACACGCCATGACAGATACGGGCAACAGTAGATTGGTGTTGTACCATGGTGACTGCATATCAGTCTTTAATTTCGTTAAAAAAATGTTTTTAAAATTGAAATAAACCCCGCGTAATAAATTAAAGCAATTCCAAAGCACAGGGACATTCTTCTGACATTCCTTATTTTTTTATTACACGCTTCCGTTATTTACAATGGCCATTATTTTTCTAAAATATTCCCTACAGAATTTTAAGGTTTGACAAAAAATAAAGAGCCAAATATTACGGAATTTTACATTGTTGCTTATTTTATATTCTTATCTTGTTTCAGGTACATGAGCCGTCTCTGATGCTGAAGGTATGTTAGAAGTATAAATTAAATTTTTATATCCTTGTCTTATCCGTTTCCAGATTGTCATAAAATGGAGTAAAATACTCGCAAAGAAAATAATGTAAATGTAGCATTTTGTCAACTTGCAACGTACGTTTTCCAAACTCTTTCCATATATTGCGTTTTTTAATGAATAATTTGTATAATTATAATTCGCCAACCGTAAATCCGAAATATACATATTCGATTTTAATGTATTAATTATTTAATAAGGCAATGAATTTCATACAACGAAATCCACTTTATATGTGGAATTACTGATGCCAGTAAAACAAAGTTTTATGGCATATAATGATAGAACTGATAAACTAAAAAACAATTTTGTGAGTCCTATCGGCTAGAGATAATAAACATTAACGACTAAATGGATTTAATTAGTTTTTTAGATAGATTTAATTTTTTTTAGCTCTATTAATTTAATTGTGTTACTTTTTTAGGCGTATAATAAATTTATTTTAAAATGAGATACATGTTTCGTATTTTCAACAATTGCAATAAATATATAAATATTATTAATTCAATTATTTGTTTTTTGTTATTCACTTTGTGCACAAAATACAGAGCAAATAGGTGGATAAAATTTCATTTCTATTCTAGTAAGGATATTAAATCCACTAATTTTGATTAATTAATAACTGGCGACTATTGTTTTTAAAATTTTTAATTAGTAACAATTCAAGTTAGTTGTTAATATATTTTTAGTTATTGAGATTAAATAATATGCAAAAACTAATGAACCTATAGAAAACAGAATAGAAGTAAATATAGATGAAACTAGTGATAATTCTAAACAAAAAACATACAGATTATAGAAATAATAAATAAATACAATGTAAAGGGAGCGATACGTAAAATCCACTAGAGTTGTACAATATATATTTTTTTCTACGGCTCACTAACAATTTACTACCAAGATACTTATTGGAATACCCTAAAGAATAAAATTATTAACTCTCTACCTAATGTTTTAGATTTTTTTCGTTTTTAACAATTAATTTTTTAAAACACATTTCTTCCATTTACTAGTTACGATTCAATTAATATAAAATGTTTGTATAAAAATGTCAGAAAGTAAATACTTGGGAATTATAATAGATTGTCATTTAAAGTGGAATACACACATTAATAGTGTTATAAAGAAAATTAGATTCCATTTAGCAAAATTTAAATTTTTAAATTGCTCTAAAAAAAACCAAAATTACCACCGCGGAAGTTTCAATCGAGGTGTATTTGTACAATTCTTAAGGATATTAAACAAGATAATGATATTATTTACAACGATTAAATAAAGGAATTTTAAATTAAAGTTTTTTTAATATTAAATAAAAAATCATTTGGATATTTAAATTTAAAAAATCAAAAACGATTGGGTTGATTCAGTTATGCCGTCGCTGGTAGATTGATTTTGAAACTTCGAAACGACTGTATCGCCGCTGCCACTGC
This sequence comes from Psylliodes chrysocephalus, assembly GCA_927349885.1. Lineage (NCBI taxonomy): Eukaryota > Metazoa > Arthropoda > Insecta > Coleoptera > Chrysomelidae > Psylliodes > Psylliodes chrysocephalus. Next base: position 4,291,182 of record OV651823.1, on the reverse strand, counting down.
TTCAAGGGCCTATTTTTAATATTCCTCCGTTCCCTAATTCGCTTGTATGAGAATTTAAAATTCAAAAGGATTCCATTTCCCTTTGGATAAATGAAATCGCGAATACCATTGCGACAAGTTTTCGCGTCGGAAATTAACGCGTAAAGGCCAGTTGAACAATTCTCATTAACTTTTTAGATTAAATTCTCAATTTTGTTACCGCGAGCGACTACATTATCGCGGCCTTCTCTGTTTATTTCTCCTCGCCGCAGACTGGGCTCCGAATGACCCAATGAAAGGAAATATGTCGTCTGTGCACGTTTTTATCCATGGATTTTTTGACTTGCGATCAATGCGGTGTAAATTTAGAGCTATTCAATTGTTTAGTCGAAAAATTTGATTAACCATTAAATTGCAAAATAAAAAAAAATACAACGAATTTCTGTATTGGCTACGTTGTCAACTACATTAAGTCTGTAGGTTGGCTCATGAGCTAGGAGATGCCTATCATCTTAGAAGGATGCACAATGGGTCTAGTGAGGCCTAAGTGCTTGCCCTTCACACGTTACAGATATATGTAATAAATGTTTGGATGCACCTTATTTTTAATAAATGATTAAAATATACGTTTCAAATATTTTGTTTTAATCTAAATACTGATGGCTTTATGTCACCTCCTAAAGATGGCACATCCCATCTTATATCTCGTACTCATTGATATAACGCCTGCTAGGTGTGGTTTGCAACTACGTAGGCAGTTTGTTTGGGATTTTATATGTTCGATGACTTTCTTGGACAGTCACAAATCCAAATACTAACTGCGGACGACCCTGCTTGAATGCAGATATCGATACACAATAGTGAACCTATAAAGCCAAATAGCTCCTCAATTTTCTGTTTCTTATTCAACCTTTAACTGTTAAGTGAATCAGCCATTGTGTAGTAAAAAAAAAACATGTTCTATACTAATTCTTTCCAAAGATTATCACTGAATACGGTTATTTTTATTATTATTTTGTCTATGGAAGAGACTCGAGTCTATTAACTGGTGTCATTCATCAGTAGTTTGTTTTGTTTCTAGTATTTTTTGGAAATTTGATCAAATAAATGGAAATGACATGCTGATTCACCAATTTCATGCATTAAATTACCATACTGTTTTATTTTTCTGCTTTTGATACGTCTAGAAACCATAATTACGTCAGAAAAGCTGCTCTTAAAATCACTGCTTTTATCAGTGATAAGTAATCTACTTCAATAATATTTTCAATCCATCACTTGGCAGATGTAATTCATATAAAAAAAAACACCTGGTTGTTAAATAAACAAAAACATTCCTACTTAATAAAAAATAATACTCAAACTTTATAAAAGTTAAATCTGTATTTGTTTAATCCTACCGTTTACCCCCGTTTATTTGTTCTCGTTCTACAACATTTTTCCTTTTCTACGTCCAACGCCAAATGTCCTTTAGTTAGTTCTACATTTTGTTTGAATATTTTATCGCTACAATTTATGAATATGCATAAGACTATGAAATGCAGTAGGTATGCAAAGTTGTTTTAAAGAAAAATAAATATTTATACCGAAAAGAATCGCAAACATGAAAAAATAGAAGCGTACGCGATATTTTTGCTGACATATCATGTTTGTTATTCGTGGACAGGATTTACCCTTTATCGAGAGTTTCTGCACCAGGTATTCAAATACCTAACTTTTTTTTAATTAAATCTGTCAAACGTTAACTCACCTCTTCTTATCTTTTTTAATAGTTGCACGCTATACGATCCTACTGTTCTATTTAAAAATGGAACAACTGTACGATGTTTAGATGTGGTTTAGAGGTAATACATCGCATGCGCATTACAGAGTATTTGGGAAAATCCTTCGAAAGTCTGTTATATGTATCATTGGATCAGGAATGAATGGTTGCTTGCTTGTTGATTTAAGAGTTCAGAGTAATTTTGTATTTAATGATTATCCCCGACATACATACTTGCCAAAGACATTACAACATATAGACAAAATGTTTCATTCATAAATCCCATACACATGCGGACTGTTATTGTTTTAAAATTGTTAGTGAGTGGAAGAGAGAAAGACAGATCTCTTATGACCGGTTGGCAACGTTGTAAACAGTGTCCATAATATGCTCGCCAGTGGCGTAGAGTTTTAAACTTACCAGTATTGTCAGAGTATGTTAAAAAAATACGTAAATATGTAGGTATATTTTTTTAGTGATATAATTATGATGATTTTTTCATGTAGGTAGATTAGATTATGAGTTGGACGTTATTTGTCCTTGTCCACCGCGACCTTTTCAGATCTATTGTGGGACTCTTGTTTGTTTTAGAGTATGTCGTCTAGCCTGGTCTTTTTTATTAGTCTTAGTAGCTTTGACAGTGGCTCCCGCATGTAGTTGCATGCAATTGGCTTTTCTTCGCCAAATGTTAGAAACCTCGTTCCAGCCAGGCATTCACATTGGCACAGGACGTGGAATATTGTTTCCTCTTCTTCTTCACAGAACCTGCACAAAGTTGCTTCTTCTGCTGGATTTATGACACTCATGTGCCTTTTGAGACGACAGTGTCCAGTAAGAAGGCCTACTGTTATCCTAACGATTTGACGCTTTTGATCCAGTAGGTCTTTCGTGAACTTGGCCTATGGTTCCTTGATGAACTGTTTGGCCTGTCTCAGTCTTGGATTGTTGTTCCACCATTCCTGAGACTCTGTTTTTGCATCCATTGTTTAATGGATGCCTTGCACAATGCCTTAGCCACTCCACAGAAGGGTCATGGCCTTATCTGAGCCTCCTCGGGCTAATTCGTCGGCCTTTTCGTTGCCCTGATATCCCTCATGGCCTGGAACCCAGGCTTAGGTCACCTTATTTTAACTACTTAGCTCTGTCAGGTCTTCTAGACAGTCTTTCACCTGTCGTGATTTGATTTCTGGTGAGAGAATTGCCTTCAGAGTATATGACAATAATTAAAAAAACCAAAAAAGGTTGACAGCTGTGTGCACGTAGTTTAGATTCAAAAGGAAAAACTTGTATTTCGTGCAAAACTTTTTTATTAATCAATGCAAAGCGCTTTCGGCTTATTTGCCATCATCAGTGCTCATCTACAAAAATTGTGGGTGTAAACTTACAATTTAAAAAGATTTTAAAAAATATATTATAAAATCTGAATTAGACTTTTAAGTCAAAAGTTAAAATGTAAGCCCTTACAAATCAAATCTGATCTCCAGAAGCAAGTTAGCTTGTGTGGAATTAAGGAATCATGCCACCCTCACTATTCACAAAATTGAAAAAAGTTAACAAATTAGTTAAAATTTAAATAAATTTACAATTAGAGGGTGACTGTGGAAGATATATTGAAATTTGAATCTAGAATACAATACTTGATATGAAGAAAGTAAAACGCAGAAGGCCAAAGTAAAAAAACTGAAGGTTTTTTTTTTTTATAGACAGGGTAACAAATTCGAATTTAGCATATATAGAAAACCCACCCAAACAGACCACGTGATACACTATTCTTCAAATCACCCCCACCAACATAAAATGTCTGCTTTCTATTGCTATATTCATAGACTTCTTTCAATTCCTCTAAATAAAATTAATTATCTTCAAGAATTAAATATACTTAAACAAATTGCATTTAACAACGGGTATGACCCGGACATAATTCAATCTCTAATCACCAAAATTAAGTTCAAGAAAACTCAAAAATTAGCCTACCCCAATTTAAGTCACATTAATAATTTTTACATATCAATCCCCTTCTGGGAAAATAACTTAGCTAAGAGCATTTCAAAAATTTTTGCTAACAACGTAGATAACATCAAAGTATCTTTTAAATCAATTAATAAACTAGACTCCCATCTAGTCAACACAAAAGACAAAACGAATTTGTTAGATAAGAGTGGAGTATACAGGTTGCAATGCAGCGATTGCGATGCCAGTTATATCGGCAGAACTTGTAGATCTCTGGGAGTCCGGATAGGCGAGCACATCAAGAAGCCGGACACATCTGCATTCGGACATCACTTAAGGTTCAATCAAAATAATTTCAGCCCAACAAAAAACTCCAAATTATTAGTTAACTTAAACACAAAAAATTTCAATTTATTAGATTTTCATGAAGATGTTGAAATTACTCTCGAAAGAGACAACAATATACTCTGTCTCAACACTCAAGTGAACCTTAACAGAAATTTCATACCACTCCATAGACAACTCAATTAACCCTCTATGATGATGTAGGTCTGAGTCACCCAACACAAGCCTTCGAGAGCCATCCCCTCCTAAACTCGATTTCACCCATCAGAGCCTACCTTTGGGACCATGGTACTCCTTTGTTTAAAACTTTTTTGTTCTCTATTTTGTCTCTTTTAACCATGAGTACGCTTGTTGAGTGATTTAGTAATTTTTAGGACTAAACATCAGATTCACCTTTAGGGACCGCGGGTTCAGTTGTGCCATCTTGGGTTCTCTGAAAGAATGTTCTGCAGAGCCCGGGCTGGCACATCAGAATCACGCGAGTGACATTTTTGTTTTGTCTTGACATCAAAATAATAATATCATTTATATTAAACATTTATTTAAATTTAACTAACAATAAATTAAATCTTTAAATTCAATAACAAATTTTGATCTCCGTTAACCTCCAATCACTCGAATCACACTCGGAGAAACATGTTCCACACTGAGGTGAACGCACCTCCTTCTGTTGACATTTGACAAGTCAAAGTCTTCAAGTGTCGCTTGTCACCACTGTCATGTGGAAACGGTTAAACAACTTGAACCAAAATGAAGAGAGAAATTTAAATTTGAAAATATTAATATTAATAAAATTATGATTTAGCAAGTTGTAAATATCCCGAAATATATAATTTTGGGAGTGAGGATGACCAGGAACTTGTTGGATACGTTGTGGACAGTAGGTAGACTTTTTCATAATTATAATGTATAAAACATATAAAAAAACCTTCAGTTTTTTTACTTTGGCCTTCTGCGTTTTACTTTCTTCATATCAAATATTGTATTCTAGATTCAAATTTCAATATATCTTCCACAGTCACCCTCTAATTGTAAATTTCTTTAAATTTTAACTAATTTGTTAACTTTTTTCAATTTTGTGAATAGTGAGGGTGGCATGATTCCTTAATTCCACACAAGCTAACTTGCTTCTGGAGATCAGATTTGATTTGTAAGGGCTTATCCCACACTCACTATTCCCAATACCAGTTTTTTGTCACTTTGTTTGTTTCTTGTAATTTTTAATTTGTTCAAACTATTGTATATATACTATTTTAACTTTTGACTTAAAAGTCTAATTCAGATTTTATAATATATTTTTTTAAATCTTTTTAAATTGTAAGTTTACACCCACAATTTTTGTAGATGAGCACTGATGATGGCAAATAAGCCGAAAGCGCTTTGCATTGATTAATAAAAAAGTTTTGCACGATATACAAGTTTTTCCTTTTGAGAGTATATGACAATAGTTTTGCATGATACTTGCTGATTTTTCATGTAGGTAAATTCAAGTACAAGTAAATTCAAGTACAAGTAAATTCAAATACAAGCGAATTCAAGTTACCTTTCGATTTTTAATATTTATTGGTTTATAGTTTATTGGCATTTACTATATATTTGCCTGATATGATGATGTTAACCAAAATTATTTAAAATTTTAAATTAACATTAAGTAGGTAGGGGTATCTAAATAAAACACTGTCCTAAAAATATATAATTTTTTAATTAACAATTACAAAAAAAGCATGGTATGGCAAAAAATATCGTAAAAAAACTGTAAAAATTTTTAAAATAATGTTTTAAATATATAAAATACTTTAATTTTATTAACTAAAATTTTATTTAATTTTTTTATGCTTATTTATTAATGTTATAACTTACTGCAACGTTTCTTTTTGCAGCAGGTGGTGTTCCAAAAACAGTTGAATCAGAACTAAAAACCCATACATTAGATATACATACATATAGGTAATAAATAATGTTTAGAGGTAAACAAAAAATTAATATTTTGTATTTTTACCTGTTGGATAAGTCATCCAAAAATAGAAAGCCCTCACACCGTCTGGAGTTTGCATCTTTTCTAATATATCTAGTACCATTTGCACGTACCAAAACATTTTCAGGAAAACCGTGTTCTAAACATAACTCTGGGTTTTTACGAAGGCGCTGATTTTCAAGGATTCCTATTTGAGAAAACCAAAGTTTTCTTTTCTCAAGATCTTGCCGAAACATAAATAGAGTAATAAAAAATAGGTGCTCAATAGGTAAATCATTTTTAAGGTATTCTACATTTTACGTTAAATTTTCTTTGCCACTATTCAATAATTGTTTATTGGTATAAGAAAAATTTACTAATTTATAAAAGGAATATGACTTTAAAAACTGTTTTAAGACTGTTTTTGATACAATTTCTTGTACAATTTAAATTGTATATTATCAAACCTGCAGTAAATTGTCTGAAAAATTAGATTGGATAATCATTTTTCAAACAATTTACTATGTGATCCTATATTATTTAAATTCTATAAGAAATTGTATCAAATCTTGTACAAGCCCTACTCCACTGGTTCAAATGAAAACAACATATTTTAACCCAAAAATACTTACCGATGAAACCATACATTTTTACTTAAATGATCTACCTTTTTGAACACTACACATGCATGTACAGGGTTATTCATTATAAATTACCCACCCCTTATTATCGTTATTATTGTCTATAGAAAAAAAAGTTTTAAATAAAAGTTGTGTGGTAATAACTGAATTTTGTTAAAATGCTATCAACTATACAGTGGCGTGCGGATTTAAAGGGATACAAAAATATAATATATTTTTTTAATGGGACACCCTGTATATTATTACATTTTTGGATTTGTCATTTTTTTCTGATTTCAAAAATATATAATATGTCGAATATCTTAGGTAACTTGTTACTGCAAATATGAAAAAGTTATCATTGTTAAAGTAGGCTATGAAAGTGAAGCAGTATATCTAGCTGCTCTTCCTGGTTTGCTTGAACTACACGCTTTTTTCTACTTAAACTGGAGGTGTGATTCACCTTTAGATAAATATTTTTGAACGTATTTTCTGATGGTGTTGGAAGATTTGGATACAATAATATGCTCTTTTTCTTGCACGTTAATTTTTGGTATTTTGCATATAACAAGTAAATATTTGGACTTTTTCTTCCTCACTGTAAACCATTTTGATTATTTCAAACATAATAGTAGTCATTTTCATAGCCTACTTTAATATAATAAAAACTTTTTCATATTTGCAGTAACTAGTTACACAAGATCTTCGACGTATGATAACTCAAAAACGGTATAAGGTACGGGTAATATATTATATATTTTTGAAATCAGAAAAAAATTACAAATCAAAAAAATACGTTCAAAAATATTTATCTAAAGGTGAATCACACCTCCAGTTTTAGTAGAAAAAAGCGTGTAGTTCAAGCAAACCAGGAAGAGCAGCTAGATATACTGCTTCACTTTCATAGCCTACTTTAATAATGATAACTTTTTCATATTTGCAATAACAAGTTACCTAAGATATTCGACATATTATATATTTTTGAAATCAGAAAAAAATGACAAATCCAAAAATGTAATAATATACAGGGTGTCCCATTAAAAAAATATATTATATTTTTGTATCCCTTTATAGCATCCCTTGATAGCATTTTAACAAAATTCAGTTATTACCACACAACTTTTATTTGAAACTTTTTTTTCTATAGACAATAATAACGATACTAAGGGGTGGGTAATTTATAATGAATAACCCTGTACCATAATTCTTTATATTTCTCACAAAAGTTCACAAAAATAGTATTTTATAAATGAAAAAATCAATATGTCAATTTGGTCTCTTAGTTGTAATGTCTTTGATACTTGCTTTGGTTATTATTTGTTTTTTGTTATTATTTTGACATTTATGTTGATTCTACAAATTTCAAAAGGACCTAAAACCAGCTGTCACTTAAAAAATTCCAACCGTTTATGAATACGACATCAATAAATATAACTATAAAAAGCAAAACTACTTAATAACATAATATTTCAAGCCAATACTGCAATTTTAGAAACTTAGAGCCACTAGAGTGCTCTATCTATATTACCTTATAAATAAGTTATATTTGGCTCAGAAATTACATTCTGAATATTCGGATATAAGGATATAAACCTAAAGAAAACTTGGATCTAATCCAAGTCAGGTGTTTATCCAGATAAGGGGGACGACGTTCACTGTCTTATGTAAATTCCTAAATAACTATGAAAATTTAGCCAGTGCTGCTAATCTCTTACTTTCTCGAAAGTGGATCGTTAATTTTTTACGATGTTATTTCGTTTATTACTGAGGACACGGCCGAACCGGCTTTAAATTTTAGAATCAAGCTGTCTAATCTGTTTCGACGAAATTAGGTTAATCTCGTTTAAAATGCACTAAATTATTTCCGAAAAGATTTTACGGGTTATGAATCTGCATAAATCGAGCATTTATATTAAAAGAATGTTTTTAAGCTTAGCTTGCAAGATTTTAAATTCCGGTAAGTAATAAAAATATCAAGACGCGGATTTGAATAATATTATTTTAATAATCATCTTCGTGATAATGTCAAAATGGGCAAAAATGATAATGGTAAGTGTAGTGCCTACTGTTGCACTGCCTACTTCAATTTTTGTGGCAGAATAAATATTAAGCTCACTTCACCGTAGCTCCCTGGTTGCTGGGAAAGAAAATATTCAAAGATAAACAAAAACTTTCATTATAACTTTTAAAATTTACAATTTTTTATATACATGACATGTCATAGATTTTTATTTCACAATTATACATCTATAAATACATATCCAACTATAATTAATCAATCTATTGATGAGATAAACACGTTGAAAGATTACACAGTAATGAAGAAAATAATAGTAATAATATTGAAAACAATATTTACAAAAAGTAAAAACAATAGTAGGAAAATTAGTTTTATGAAAGTAATTTTAGAAAACCGACTTCAAATTCGTGCCGATTTTCTCATGGATCATCAGATCCCGACCAATTGTATACAGAATTACTCCTGAGGTATCCCCTTTCTAATATTTATCTTTGTTTTTTATCAATTCAGGTGCGCTAATTTATTTATTAAAATGAAATTTGAATTTATTACTTGATTTGTGTATCCACTCAATAATGTGACTATATTTATTAAGAGGCATTTATCTTCTCAAAAAAAAAATTACAAAATTAAAAAAAAAATGTCTGTAAAAAAATTGATATATCTCCTTATCCTTATCCTTAATAACAAATTTCCCCTTTTCCTTCCAACCAGTCAAATACTATCAAAAAACACCGCTTGTCACCAATTGTAACAACCAGGAAGCCTAAAGACCATTTGTAACTACTGATAGGTCTTTAGCTACTGTTGTTAATGTACTATTAAGGGATTAGGACAGCGTCGTCACCAGCCAAAGGGTCCTGGAGTCCTGAAGGAACATCCATTCACCAGTGGCAAATAAAAATATAAAAAATTACATTAAAAGAATAAAAAAAAAGCATCCCTTAATAGCATAGTCGAGCGGTTTCTTGGCAACTAGTTTTAGACTCTTTTAGTCCTAAGGGAATAGAAACGCCGAGGCTTCTAAAATGCACGGAATATTTTGCTGGTTTGGAAAGGGAGGAGAGATTAATAATACGTATTAAAACATTAACAAATGTATATTAACAAAAATATAAAATTTGACAAAATAAGAAAAAATGAATAAAATTCCATTTAGGGAATAAAGCACTAAATAGTAATAAAGATATGCATAGGATAAATATAAATATATGTAAATCAATCAATCAATTATTATTAAACAAAACACTTTAAAATTAAGTTAAAATATTTACCCATAATTCACATCGTACACAAAACTTTACTCTACACATCACATAAAAAAGACGAGAACTTTCGCCCGAGGGGCGAAAGTTCTGGACCTTAGTCCGAACACGACTGCGAGTTTACCCCCAAGTAATCCTTTCTTTCTGTCTCCTCTTTATATAAACTAAAATTTACGTGATATTTCGTTGTATTTAAAAATGTCACGTTCAATGTAGGTTTGTTTCATTTTCATGCGTGTCTTTTTAATTATTTAACCGGGTTCGGACTAAGGTCCAGAACTTTCGCCCCTTGGGCGAAACCCTGGTTTTGTATTGTAAAGTAAAGTGTAGAGTATAGTTTTTGTGTACTTATGGGTAAATATTTTAACTTAATTTTACAGTAATTTTGTTTAATAATAATTGATTAATTGATTTACATATAAATGCCAATTTTACATTTTTGTCCCGAATTATATTTTATGCATATCTTTATTACTATTAGTTATAGTGCATTATTCCCAAAATGGAATTTGATTAATTTTTTCTGAAGACTATTTGTCAAGTTTTATATTTATTGTTAATATACATTTGTTAATATTTTAATACATATTATTAATCTCTCCTCCCTTCCCAAACCAGCAAAATACTCCGAGCATTTGAGAAGACTCGGCGTTTATATTCCCTTAGGACTAAAAGAGTCTAAAACTAGTTGCCAAGAACCGCTCGACATATGCTATTAAAGGATGTTTTTTTGTATTTTAATATTTTTTCTTTATTATTTCCTTTTGCCACTGGCGAATGGATGTTCCTTCAGGACTCCAGGACCCTTTGGCTGGTGACAACGCTGCCCTAATCCCTTAATAGTATATTAACAACAATAGCTAAAGACCTATCAGTAGTTACAACTGGTCTTTAGGCAAGCTGGTTGTTACATTTGGTGACGAACGTTGGTCTTTATGCTTGCTGGTTGTTACATTTACATTAAATACTTATTTAGAATTTTTGATAATTTCTTTAGATTTTTTCAAATAATATTAATGCCAATTATTACAGTTTGCCTCTAAAAAAAAAGATAATCATTACCTTACCTCAAACTTTCATTTCTTTGTCTATGGCGTTAGGGGTTAAGTTTTGTTTCCTTTTTATTGAACCCTGGTTTGCCTCACCTACAGTAATGTCATTATCCGTTATTCAGATCCATAGTTAGTAATAAATCACCTTCCCTTTGAACACTTGTTACTATACACGTGGATATAATGTAAACAAACAATAGTAAATAAAACCAATATAGCATCATAGCCTCCTTCACACATTAGATGTTGACTTTTGTCAGTTATTACTAGGCAACGTTGTCAAATATCAAAATATATTTTTTTTGAAATCGGGTATGATTTAAAAAAATGTTTATAAATATCTACAAATTTCTAAACTAAAAATAAGAATAATTCCCCATTGTCTTGTGGTTTAACATAAAATTCGAGAATACACTTTATTGTAGCAGTTATTACCAACATTGGTTGATATATCACTATTTGATTTAGGTAAATTTGAACAGTCCACAAATATATGAAAGATAAAAAGTGGAAATAATTCGCAAAATCCATCGAAATACATCCGCGAATTCCCAAATGAAATGATTTAATCAATTCAATTTAAACTTATGCCAATAAATTTCGTTAATAGTAATCTGTATGTGGCACACTGATTAAATATTAATTAAATTAAATATAATTGCAAACGTTTACTCTTTTTATTCAAATCAGCATCATAGTGCGCGCTTTATTATTTATTCAGTCAAAAAGGGCATTTATTATAATTTAATGCCATTATTGGGTTTTTGATTATTCGATTGTTTTTTATTGTGAATATTTAATCAACAGTCGTTCAGGTACTCAAGGGCTTGTTCAGTATTTTATAAATGAATGTATGGATGATGCTTATTTTTATTATAAATACAATAAAGATGACAATTAGGTTTAATTTATTAAATTAACATACTTAGTATACCTTCCTGGAAAGAGTTTTCTTGCTGTTAAACCACTTTTATTTACTACATTCCTTTAACGAGAAGCAATATTTCTCTCCCAAAGTAAATAATGGTAATAAAAAAACATCTCGTCCTGTGAGACTACTTTCAAAGTCACCGCGAGATCCCGCCACCTATCATTTCTTTTTCCAACTTTTAATTTTACATTTAAATGCTTAAACATTCAATTTTTTTTTTAATAAATTTTTTGTATCTAATTTTCCTCTGTATTTACTCATTTTTCGTTCGCCGTAAATCATTTAATTATGAGATAGCAGTACTTACCGTAACTCTGCTCCCGGCCTATATGTCAAATCGTGAACATCGGCAAAATATGAAGCTACTTAAGGTAATTCGAAGTAAACTGCACGCTAGAGACCGCCGAGATTATAAATTGAAAGGAATCGTCACGCAGGATTTTTTAGTTGCCAGGGAGATGGTTATAGAGCTCCCCAGGGAGCAGTCTTCTTTGATCTATTGCCTATTGATGGTATAAACGCGGTGACGGTTGAAGATAAGATTCTTAAACAACGAAATGAAAGAATATTGAACGAGTGCGAAACTTCGATATCTAAGAAATTCATAATGGTAAAATGTTTTAATTTTCATTTAATTTTATCTTGGGCTTTACTATTGTCGACTGTAGCAACTAAATAGAGGTAATGTTCAAAATTTTTGTTGTTTTTGATCGAGTTGTGGTATAGGTGCTTGCTGTGGAACTTGCTTGTTAAAATGGAAGTGATCTGTGTCACATAATTTTATAATTTACCTTCCTTGTATTATTATTCCTTATAAGGGGGTAATAATTGATATTACAATCTAACCTACACAGTTTTTCTAATGAACTAGGTATACTACAATAACTAACGTATACACTCATACGCATCTATTTTTCTGCGCTTTTATCACATTCACTGGAGCAGCTCAAAGGGCTCGATCCTCTTGAGTCTACTTACTGGGCCTGCATTGTCAAAGAACTGGATTGTTTTGACGTTGTTCGTGACTCATGACATGTTTAACATATCCAGATCTAGATCCCGATCCCAAACAATCTTAGTGTATTGAATATACAAAGGTGCATTTCCAATGTTCATTAGTACTTTATTCTGGAATCTTAGAATTATTTGTATATTACTCTGGCAGACACAGCCCCATAACTGAATAGTATAAAAGAAAGAACTGAGATTCTTCCAGTGAGCCAATATATTAGGCTTTCTAGCGAAGCCTAGCGTCAAGAATATTTTTCTGTATTAGCAGTTGGAATGGGTTTAACATTTATGCCACATGTTGAGCTCTGTTTGTAAAGTTTACTTGAACAGACTTGATTAATTTCTTGTTCAATTGTTAATGCTTAACGGTAGTATTATTTTTCAATTGTCTGTTATTTGTGTACAATAGGTATAGGACTAATCCCATCACAATTTCTTGGAACAACTCCTGCACTGATTGTCTTAAACTTAGAGTATGCTTCATCTTGCTTAATTTTAAAAACTCTATAGATATATAAGAGTCTAAAATGTCTAAAAACTGTTTAGGAAAATGCATCTTCTGTTTATATTTTAACCGCTTGTGCCTAATTTTATCGAATACTTGTACCACATCAAGAAAAATTGTGAAGCAGACTTTTTTCTTCTCTTACAATTATAATTGATGTGACTGAATCAAATTCTGTTTTTAAATGATTGGATTCAATTGCTTTAATATGAATTTTCAAATAGTTTAGATAATACAAGCAGGGAATATGTTCACAAATATATGATGCATACATGTAATCTTAAATTCATTCATAATTTAATCGTAACGACCGATTTCTATTTACCGGTATAATCGCATTAACGAAATATGATTTAGCCATTTTGAATACACCTGAATGCGGTATATAGCGTAACCGCTAATTCAAATATAACGCGTATATTATGTGCATATTGAATGGATGGTCTGTTTGAAATAGGACTTGTTAAAAAAGCCGGTAAAAGGAATATTAAATTTTGTCATATACAAAATTTAAAACGATTGTTATGGGTACATGAAAAGTATTCCAGGCATTGTGTGTGTATTTGGAAAATATGACGTGAAATTTGATATAAAATTCTGTGTATGAATCGTAATTTTTTATGGATTTACTAGGATATACGGGAGGTTTTATTATAATCACCATGTCTACATTAATAATGGTCAATCATGTCTATTTTGTCTTCGTTTGTACCATTTCCATTCTTTTCGCTCTTATATATCACTCAAAACAGTTGCTGCAACAATCCCACTTCTGATTACATAATTACCAAGAAACCGTTTTGTTCATTAAATACTCTTAAGAGATTGTGAACCGTAATAAAAACCGAAGTTGTTATATCGCCGAGCAAAGTTGCGTTTTAATTTACAACTCATCAAAACAAATTCAGCTTTTGTAGCTCTTAGAAACAGAGGGGAGAGAAGAGAGGAGAGAGGCGGGTATATAGAAGCAGCAGCAGCAACGATGCTGCGGCTTTGGTCTTTTTGCGATTTTGCGAAAACTTTCTACCGCCAAGGCTCAACCTACTTATAAATCAATTTAACTTATGTGAGAAGGAGGATATTCTATAAATGCCGCTGATATTTTAATAACATTAAACGAAACTTTAGAGGGATCGTTCTCCAAACCGCCACGGTATACGCGGCAGACTGTACTTACTAATAAGATTAGAGCTCGGAACATTGCCTCGTAAATTTTCTGTCTCTAAAATATTGAAATATCCTAGAATTGCCGACGTGCAGAGCTGCTTAAAGGTAATTTCGTAGTCAAGGCGCTAGCGATGATACAGTAAATATTAAATTTTTGGTTTTTATTGAGAAAAAAATACAATTTTATCTTTGTTATGTAAAGCTACCTTTATATAGGTCAGTTGGTAACAGCTGTCACTGGTCACTATGTCATCATGTCTTGAATGTCAAATACACTACTAACGCTACCTAGTAATGCTTGATGTCTTTTACTTTCAATATTTATTAAAGCCATTTAATACAAATCGTCATGAGGTTATTTGACACACTCGCCACGTCCAACAGAAATTAAAATGGGAGAAATTAAATAGTAGACAATTAATATAAGATAAAGTTAAAAGTGGGAAAACTACAGTAGGAGATATTTAAATATTGGAATAAATTAATATAGGAGAAATTAAAATAAATTAGAAAAATTAAAATTAAATAAGAAATTAAAATAAGATAACTTGAAATAAATAAGAAAAATTAAAATGAGAGAAACTAAAATGGGAGGAAGTAGAACATGAATTAAAATAGAACAAAAAAGACAAATTAAACATTAGTTATTATTTAATCCGGTTAATAAAAATTCAATAACAAAGTCTACGACCCTGAAACGTAATTGTAGGCTTATCCTGAAAATTCCAGGATTCAATAGCGAAAACGGCAGAGCAGATAATTTGATTGTTGACGTCATGACGGCGTAGAGCTTTTAAAATCGAATGAATCCGATCATTGGAAAAGAACAAATCTAAAATTAAATTTTGCATTTCGTCTATCTTATCGAGTGTAAACATCAGAATTTGATATCGACTAAGCAAATGGACTGTAAAAACTGTATTGATTGTATTTTGGCTTGATTGCACGATTGCCAGTCATCATTTTCCAATTTTAATTTCCCGATATGCACTCGCAGCCCATTTCATTCTCATTCGAGGTTGTTTGCTTGAGTGTAGACGATTGCTTTTCGCTACTTTTCGGATTTGCAGAGTCAATTTACGGTACAGGTGTGTTCGAAATGTATTCAGCTTTGATAGCCAGTCATGCAAAATGCAGACTTGCGGTTATTTATTTAAAAAAAAAACGAGGTTAATTTTGGTTTACCAGAAATCAATTAATTCGTTGAATATATTACGGAGAGTATTTTAGCATATTTTATGTCAAAAAAAGCAACAGAATAAATATGTTTTTAGCTATGAAAAAAAGCCAACTGATTTCGAAACGGCTGAAATTTTAAAATTAAAAATTGAGGATTCATTCATGTTTTAGCTTTATGATCACTTTCAATGGGATTATTTTTGTTTGACATATTATTATTATTATTAATATGAGCAATTGTCACTTGAGAAATAACCATTGTCACCAATTGTAATAACGTAAAGGTCAACTAGGAATCACCACTGTAATAAATAAAGGCTCTAACTGTAATAACACTAATAATACAAAGCACAAAAGGCCAAGTGATACAGAGGGGGATAACTTACATTGTAGGGCAGTGACTTACCAGATGTAATATGAGGAAAGGTTCCCAGGGATCGTCAGCACACTTAATGGTAAAAAATTAAAAAGAAATTAACCAAAAAACTAAATAAAGAACTAATGGATAAAGCTCTTCATATTCCTCAGAAGATTTGGGTTCGCCAGAGCTTCTCTTTTATACATAGTTCTGTAAAGGGGATGAAATAATAAGTAGACAATCGAAGGAAAAAAAATGTGTTTCCCAAACACAAACAGCACAACAAATCTAAATCTCACAACTCTGAAGATAATAAGTATTTAAGGAGAGAAATTTCCTGACTTTATTCCAGTGGAAAGGGCCAACAAACCTGGTCTATGGCCACTTATTGACCGAAAATTAATTACCTCTTTTTAATGTCAGTTTTCTTTTCTGTATCAAAATGTACATTTGTGTATGTATTGTTTAAAAGTGTAAAAATAATGTAAATATCTCCACAAATAATGGGTTATAATACAATTTCTACTATTGAAATTAATAGCATAGAATACTATCAGTTATTTTTGAACATTAATTCAAATATAAAATAAAACGCAACATTCACTTTAACCTGAAATTAATAATATTTAATAACAGATTAACTTCACAAATGTTGATCTATTAAATTCAGTTTCCCCTGGTTCTACGGGTATTTAACTTTGTATAAGGTTGATTATTTTAGTATTTTCCATTGACAGAACTTAATTACTAAGTATGACATCATTTTTAAATTTTTTTAAAAATAGTTTACTTCAAATTTAATAACAGACAATTGTAAATCTCGTATCCCTCCCGCACAGGACGACCATTTTAAAATATATAGGAATTTATTTTTCGGACATCTCGTGACAGTTCAATAGCTATTCGGGTCCCCCCTCGGGACGTGCGAGTGCCATCGAAGTGAGCAAAGATTAATTGTCATTTGTCTCCGGGAAACAATCACGTATCGTGGGTGTTTCCCCGCCATAAATAATGCCGGGCCTATCCCGATCAAAACAATTCGGTGCTTCCATTTGCTGAAAAATAGTAAAGACCTTTGGTTCTAACATCGTAAATCAGTTCAAATTGGGATTGTTGGGTTGCAGTGGACTGTTCGAACAGCGAACATGGCCGAATATCCTGTCGTGATCCAGGGGCGTTTCCAGATGGACATCTGATCGCTATTCGAAAAAAATTAAAAACCAGAACAATATTGGTTTGCTGTGGTTTCTGCACCCCTTAAAATAATAACACACTAATGGTACACCAATTTTATGGTTGCTGAAACACTATTTTATAGTAAAGAAATAATGAAAGAAGAGCGTTAGTCATACCAACGAAGAACATGAACTTTGTAAGCCAAAAGGGATATGGAACACATTACATAGAAAATCCAGTATAATCTTTGCTTTTTCCTTTAATGGAATTAGCCAAAACTATTTTAAATAATCTACTTTTGAAAATGCTTTTACATTTGTAAATTCTTTTAATATTTGCTGGTGCTTCGTGCTGGGGTATTGTGAATTTATTAACATTTCTTACATCTAAATATAATCTTATTTCGCCATTATTTTTTTAACTACTACTATAAAACCAACATATCTAGTAATATATTTTTCTATCAACCCTTGATGTAACATTTATTAATTTCTTCATTTGCGTCTTTCCGATAGTTAGAATACGTTGGATGTTTTTATTTTAAAATTTTCGATTCATCTTACTTCTATTCTATGTATATATATCTTCTTGCAACCCTCATCTCTTTTAATATTAATCCATAATACTTCATGAGTAAATTCTCCATTATTTCTTTATTTTCAAACTCCTTAGCTTATCTTCTTCATATTTACCTATACATTGCAATACTCTTCATTGATTCTTTAACCACAAAATCAACACTCATTTCATTCACTTCTAACTTCTTTTTTTTATTATCTTTTATTGCTGCATGTTTAATTAACATTCCATATTTTTAAAATTAAAATATTTACAGTTCCAGTTCCCTAATTTATATCGTATTAATTACTAATACTTTAATAACTTCTATATTTTCCATTAGCCCCCACTTATGCAATTTTTGCGACCTTTATTACATTATTCTTTAAACTTTCTATTTTATTTACAATTTTTTCATTAATAATCAATATTTCCGTGCCAGTATCAATTAAAATCTTAATTTTTTTTCTCTCCAATTTATATTTATATTTCAACATTTTCCAGTTCAGAAGTTTGTTCATATTTACTTCCACGCTTTACAACTTGTCCTGAATTGAAAATCCTGTATTGGAGTATATTTTTGTCGTCATTTTCTAAATTTATATGATTAATTTTTCTATTTTCAAAACAGTTCTTCCTGTCGTTTCGGTTATATCTTGGATATTGCTGAGTATGTACTCTTTGGCTATTACCAACTTGATCATTTTTCCCTGTATGCTTTTTCCTATTTATATCACCTTCTGTCCTCCCTTATTCCATCATATTCTCATTTTATCCATAATTATTATTACATATGTGACTATTCCTATTGTCATTATACCTTCTTATTCCTGGCTCCCTTTCTCCTTTACTATCATAATTCTTTTTCCATTCACTTCTATCATAAAAATCTTCATCTCTTCTCTCTTGCTCTTGTCTATTATTCCAGACTACGATTTAGAGCTTATCTAGATCCATCTTCTTTATAGTACATAAACAAACAAAATTTTGAGCATCCTGTACCTGAGAAAGAAGCACATTGTATCTATGTGTTTGACGTTAAATCTCCAGATATTCTATGGTTAATTATTAATGTAATTGTTACGTGTGAAATGAAAACAGTTCAAATCTCTCAACATATTCCTTTTCGTATTAAGTTTGAAAAACCCATTTGGATCATCACCGGGATATATAAACAAGTTGCCATAAACTCATAATCTGAAGAGTACCTATCGAATCTGATAAAAAATCCAACGAAATCGGCTTCGAATAGAATATTTGAAGTAATTTTCTTTATTAATGGGTCTCGTGTTTGGTTAGCATTTGCAGAAAACTCATCTCATAATGTGTTTACCGGGCGTTATCGGTTTTTCGACTATAACGAGAACGATTTCCTCACTTGTAAACTCTGAGCCAGTATGTGTATTGAAGAATAATCTCAATGTATTTTAAAATACTTCCGAACTGTTTAATTTTTGTTATCTATCGTTAAAACTGCGCAATTAATTATCAAAGCACCATATTGTTATATATAACTAGAATATTATCAGTAATAATAAATCTTTTATTAACCTGTAAAAGTTATGAGCTATTATCCATTCAAACCTGACAGTAATCTCATCTAAATCTTTAGATTTAAAGTTTTTGTTCTCAACAAGGTAGTCATTCTATAGCATCACCATTATCTCTCACAATCTGCTTTTACCTTTGAGTGTTAAAGTAAGATGGCTAGCAATGTTGAAAGTTTTGCTTAGATCTATGAACTTGTTTTCAATATATTGATGCCTTTCATTGAAACTAGCCTCATGAAATGATAAATAATTAAGTTAGTTTATCGATTTTCATTATATTGTTATAATTCCTACATACAAGTCACTCGCGCACTCTGCTCTGCTTTTATACATACAAAAGAGTACATGGATCATAAAGCTTGGTCCTCTTTAATCGTAGGATATGGCCTGATTGTCTAGTAGCTGAAGAACTACACTGATATGTAGGTAAAGTTTTCCTTCATGATTGCTCCTCAAACCTTTTGTTGGAATTCCATGGTCTTGATAAAGACCTGGTTACTCACATACCTACTTGGTATGTGACTATATTGCGCAACACTTTTTCTTATATAATAATAATAATAATAATAATAATAATAATAATAGTTTATTTTGCATTTACGGTGTACAATAGAATTACATCAATAAAAAAAAAATAATTACGCAAATACAAAAAGAGAACGTCCAGACAGTTAAAACTGATACAAAGTGGACGCCCTCGGTTATGGTTTTGTTCGCCAGTCGCCAACCCCGGATAGCCCCAAGAGTTAACAAAAGTATTAAAATATTAAAATCGTTTTAAGTACTTATATCCTCTCTACTTGAAGACTATCCGAAGACGGCGGCAAACGTAGAAACTAAACAAGGGTTTTTATACCTATAAGTTACAATGTATGAATTGTAAGAGATAAAAATAAAAATATATAAAAAATATATAAAAAATATATATTTCACTCGCTCGACACACACCAGGTCTCAAATTCCAAAATTATATTTTGTTTAAAGGAGGATGAGTACATAAATGCTAAGCGGTTTATAGTCTAATTAATTAATCTCCTATACGACTTTTTAAAGGCTGATAAATTTAATAATTTAATAGTTGCGGGAACTTTATTATATAAATTGTATATTTGAAAAGAAAATGATCGCTCGAAGATGGAAGTGCGATGTAATGGAGGAGAAATCAAGCCACGATGTCTTACATTTAAATTATGTATATCATTTCTGAATGTAATCTTTTGGTAGAGGTATGGGGGAGTTTTAAAAAGGATTATTTTATGGAAGAGAGTTACAGCATGGAGTTTACGTCTGCTTTTCATATCGAGCCACTTTGCACTGGCCAACTTGTGAGATATTCTGTCATACTTTCTAATACCATAAACATACCTCAAACAGGTATTTTGGACTTTTTGAATTCGGCGTTCCTCAGTACTATTTAAGCAAGGTCCGTAAACACTATCGCAGTAATTAAAATGGCTAAGCACTAGTGAGTCGGTGAGCTGAATCTTAGTTTTTTCAGGAAAAATATGTCGATTAGGATATAACATTTTAAGGTTAGAATAGGCTCTTTTTAAACACTTGTTCACTTGCGATTTAAAATTTAATTCAGTATCTAGATCTAGTCCCAAATTTTTTACGGTTCTCGAATACGAAATATCGTTACCAGCTAGAGAAATATTGATTCTCTCCTCCATCTGACGACGGTACTTTCCAAAGAAGAGCACGATTGATTTAGAAGGATTAATGGTTAGTTCGTGTCTAGTTGATTCAGATGCTAGTAAATTAAGATCATAATTTATCAATTCTTGTGCTCCTTCAAAATCAAAGTGGTCAAAAGAATACATCAATTGTGTATCGTCGGCATACAAAAATGGCTTGCAGTGTTCTAGACAACTGGTAATATTAGCCGAATAAAGAGAAAAGAGGATAGCACCAAAATGGAACCTTGTGGCACTCCTCGAGAAATTATTTTAGTATTGGATGAGCCAGTATTAGTTTCTACGTACTGCCGTCTATTTTGAAGATAATTTTTGAGAAGATCAATAGCTTTTGGTGAAAACCCACAAAAGTGTAAAACACTTAACAAGATCTCATGATTGATGGTGTCAAAAGCTTTTGAATAGTCCAGGAGGATGAGTGCAGAAGTTTTACCATTGTCAATATTCTTTAATAAGTTATCTGTGATGTCTAGAAGTGCTGTAGTACAACTATGATCTTTTCTGAAACCCGATTGAGTTGCTGGCAATAATGCATACTTATTAATGTGTATAGTAATTTGATACTTCATAATTTTTTCCAGAACCTTAGAAAGGACTGGCAAAATAGAAATGGGCCTTAAATCGTTCATATTAGTTACGTCTTTTTTCTTTGGTAGAGGAAATACTTTTGAGAGTTTCCAAGTATCTGGAAATATAGATTGTAACAGACAACAATTTATAATATGAGCTACTATGGGTAAAATAAAGGGACAGCAATGTAATAACATCTCAATATTAATTTGATCAGCACCTGATGCACTAGACTTAATTTCTAGAAGATATTTATATATAACTGTTTGATTGACGGGAGAAAAAGAGAAGAGATATGGAAAATTGTTTTTATGATTGGTATTATAAAAGTTTATTAAGTTTTGATCTGGAGGGTTATTTGTTGATGATATGTTTAAAAAATGATTATTAATTTCATTCGGATTGTCGGCTATATCTGAAGGCAAACATTTGTGTGACGTTCTACCACAAACATTTATTTCTCTTAATTTAAACCAGACGAGCTTAGAATTATGTTTGTAATTATTAATATAGAACTCCACATAAGCTTTTTTTTCAGTTTTAATTGCGTTATTAGTTAAATTTCTAACTGTTTTATAATACTCCCAATGGTGTAGTAATTGTGTTTTCTTATATTTGTGAAGAGCTTTATCACGCAATGACATCATGATTTTTAAATTATCTGTAAGCCAGCCAGGTTTCCGTTTCTTTGTATTAATAGATTTTACTGGTGCTAAGACATCAAAAATATTTAACAGAATAGCATTAAAATAATCTACCTTTTCGGTTAGATCATCAATAAAGTAAATATTTTCGAAATTACTGATTTCTAAAAAATGTTGCAATAATATAGGGTCGACTCTTTTTAGATTTCTAATTTTAATGATCTTGACTGGACTCTCGGGCAATTTTAAATTTAGAATGCAGTATGTCAAGCAGTGATCTGATTGAGTTGCATTGTAAACTCTAGGTAAACATTGAACATCACAGTTAACAGCATCAATATTTTGAGGTAAGACAATAACATCAAGTAAAGTTCTCGAATTTCTAGTAATCCTAGTTGGTTGATCTATAATCTGTTTTAAGTTGAATAAATCTATAATAGCTAAAACTCTCTCTGAAACACTGGATTCGTCTAAAATGTCAATATTAATATCACCACCCAAAAATATGTCATTTCCTATCAGAATCAGTTGAGATAAAGTATCTTCAAGAGTCTCCAAAAATTCAGTTATATTCTTACCCGCAGGTCTATACATAACACCAAAAATATACCAGTTTCTATTTATCAAAACTTTAATCCAAAGATGCTCGAGGTTATCAGAAATATTACTAAAAGGTAAAATTTCATATGTTAGTGTCGAGTTTAAATAAATAGCTAAACCGCCTCCTCTTGTTCCCCTATCTTGCCTTATTAAATTATATCCATCAATCTTTATAAATTCATTAGAAATATCATGTTTTAACCATGTTTCAGAAACACCCATTAAATCAAATTTTTTTTCGAGTAGATAGTTTTTTAAATCTAGAAACTTAGAAGTTAAAGACCTGGCGTTATAGAAAGCAAGTGAAATATATTTCATATGGTGATTATTACAAAATACAGAGTACAAAAAAAGAACTTATGCAAAAAAAGAAGAAGAAAAAAACAATAAACCCTAATGCCTACGAAAACACGAGTTATCTCACTCTTATTGCAGCTCCTACAAAAATTTATTTCATAATGAATTAAAAAATTAAATTACATTCATAAAAAAAGCAAACAATAAAAATTCCTATTATTTATAAAGTTTAAAATAAAAATAATAATACCCGCCCATGTTAACATAGTATACATAAAAACAGAAAAAAACAAAATCAGATAAAGGATCAAAACAACGACACTTTAATTTTCTGGTGAAAGTACCTGTACCGTATCGATAAAATAATCTAATTTATGACGAAAAATCAGTAGAGTTTTGGAGACGCTTTCTCTGTCCATTAACTGTTGCATAAATATCTCCATTATAAGTCCAAACTGCATTTCTGCCATATTTAGAAACAGCTTGTTTATATAAATCGATAGATGACTTAACTAAATCTTCTTTTATAGAGAGTGTACTGTACTTT
This sequence comes from Psylliodes chrysocephalus, assembly GCA_927349885.1. Taxonomy (NCBI): domain Eukaryota; kingdom Metazoa; phylum Arthropoda; class Insecta; order Coleoptera; family Chrysomelidae; genus Psylliodes; species Psylliodes chrysocephalus. The sequence goes on along the minus strand of OV651823.1, from coordinate 4,267,445 downwards.
AACATTTTTTTCTTCATAAATATTAAGTTACGTAGTTTATACGAGATGAAACGGATTAATATTGCTCTAGGGCGATCATTGGTGTCCCTTTTGCCAAGTCGGAAGCAGAGGTCAACGTCTGACACATTTATTGTTATATTCAATTTTTCATTAAATAGTTTTACAATAGCTTTTTCGAGATCACTTCCTTTCTCTTCATCCAGTTCAGCCAATCCGTAAAGAATAAGATTATTTTGTTTATAATATTTTTCTAGACGATCTACGTTTGATTCAAGTCTGTCTATCTTTTGCGTGTTTTCACTAACTTGACCAAACAGGGCTTGAATATTTTCTTCAAAAGTTTTGAATTTTTTATCTAATTGTTCGCTAATCATATTTGTTTGCTGAGTGCAAGTTCTAATAATTAAATCTTCCATAGAATTATCTTGATTTGAGTTATTTCGTGTGGTCGGCATAGTAGACACTGACTTATCAACGTGTTTAATAATTTTAAAATGGTTACCTTGTCACAGAAGAATGTTTTTTGAAGAATATTTTCAAATAACTATTTATAGGATTGTGTACCATCAACAGCACTTACTAGCCACTGTAACTCACTGAATGCACTTGAGTAAATAATTAATAATTTAATTTTTCCCAGTAAAAATGTACTAAATTTTGGGAGCTCGCAACAACACGTGTTACTCACACATAGGCGTAACGAATCTTTGAATAGACTTAATGTTACTATCTCTGGTTAAATGCTGTATAGCTTAAGACAGTTTGTAGATTAATTTATTATATATGAACAGTTTTGACATACTTCCGAGAAGCCAGTAGTATTGTTTATATTTTATTCTTAAGTCAGTAATTTTTTGTCTAATATGTTGTAATCAAAAATTATAAATATAATAATATAATCAATATTTTTTTTTTCTCAAATCAGGCATGAATTAATGATTAAAGGCAAGAATGCATTTCTTGAAGATTTCAATAATTTTCAATAAAAAATTTCCTAAATATAAAAAACGTCGTCTATTAAAAAAATCCAAACGACCTACTTCATCACATTGCGTGTCTAAAACGCCGAAAAATTCAACCAACTTAGCTAAAGTAAATTCTTCGTTTATATTTCTTTGCGTTTCACACTTCTCATTCACCCTTTATTGCTAGCAATTTCTTCGAAATAATTTAAAAAGGAAATCGAGGGTCCCACCCATCGTTGCTCGTGGCCACTTATATATCTTTACTCCCTTTTTTGTGTATCTCAGTATGGATTAATTGATTTTCTGTTTGAATTTAAATGAACAATCGTTTTGTTTGGGTCTTTCACACGAGTTTATTAGGGTTTGATCCGGGAATTCTCTGTCAATATTGAATTTTTAAAACGTTTATAGTTATTTATGGTATAGCTACTAATATGTGTACTGGAAGAAGTCAAGGATATAACTCTAAACAATATGCAACCTGCTTGAAGATATTAGCTTCTTATTTAACAATAATAACATATATCTTTTAAGGCGTCTTACATTACATATGAATATTATTATGCACTCTTTAATGGTAGTTCCCAGTAAATTCTGCAATCAATTTTTTATCTGTAGCCTGGCAGTTGTTAATTTTTACTGGTAGACAAGTTTCTCTACACATTCTAAAAGTGGATGATTTTGACTCATTGGCCTTTAGTCTCTAGTTCCCTTGCCATTCTATTGTCTTAAAATCAAACTAAATTAAAGGATACGTGAAGCAGTTATGGAACACTTATTTAAAGTCAATATCGCTATGTCATGGTTAAACTATTTAGTGTTTAATCGCTTGTATATAACAGGTTTTAGGACGCTACCTTGCGGTATGCCTGGTAGAATAAGGTTAAGGTGTGAAGATTCCTTGTTCTATTGTACAAAGACATGTTTATTAGTTAATTATACGTTTTCGATTTCATAGTGAGGATAGGGTAGGTACTTTTTGGCTTATATTGCCTAGCAATAGTTTTATTTCTTAAAATCTTCTTTACGTTTTCCAACCAGTCAATGAATTGGTACTATGGGTCTGTGTTGATTTCAAAACCTACATTGGTATGCTGGAATAATGCCTTTTTCTTTACAGTGAATATTTTGTCAATAACTTTAGTAAACATAAGAAATGAGTCTGTAAGACGTAGTTTCGTCTGGTTTTGGTATCATAATAATTATTTTTGTCGGTCACCACTCTTTTAAATCACCATGTATATCAATTTGTAGTTATCGATGTATTAATGGACAAACAAAAAAACATTTTGGCGGCTTTGTTGTTTGTTTATATGAAAGAGGCTTAACAGATTTTCCAGTAATCCTCTTGGAAATATGGAGCAATGTAGAATTGGCTTATTTAAAAACATTATAAAATCTGAAAATTCAAAACAATGAAAATAATGTTTCAATATGAAGAAATAGTAAAAAACTGGTGAGATTATACATATATAACAGTTCCTGTTAGTAGGTAAACATATTTAAATAATACTAAAATAATATTTTAGGACGACAGGAATGAAAATTTAGGGTTATAGTAACAATTTTAAAGATTTTCATACTGGAATTGTAGTTAAAATTTTTTTAGTGTACTGAAATCCTTTAAATTCATAATTTTTTTAATCTTTAAAGGCGTAAAGCTTAATTTTCTCTTCGAAGCTTTTCCTTATTTTATTAGAGCTTGTTTTTATCATATAATTGGACTTTAATTTTTATATTACCATGGAGCTCATTCTGTACCATCTTATTTAATATCAATGTGTTTTTTATTATCCATGTTGTATTCTCTATTATTTATGGTGTATTATTCTATCGAAGCTGTGTTATTTACTCTGCATTCCCAATGCTACATTCTTGACTATCATTTTTGTATATCTTCACTCTTTGTTGTCTAATCATTATTGTTTTTGTGTTTATCACTACTTATATTTTCGGGTTTTTATAGCTTATTATACCTTTTGATTTGTAGTCCCTAACTATGTATCTTTAACCTTATATTCTTCCCCATTCCGGTAATATTATTTGTCCCCTTTGATAAATATTTCTACCTTATAAGAGTTTTTACAAATTTGTTTACCTCTTAAAATTTTAGTTATCCTTTCTGTGTATTTATTTTTAATTTTCTTTGATTTTGTTTGATTGTATCCTGTTATCAGTTGATTATTCTTGTTAATCTATATTCCCTTATGTTACCCTGGTAGTTTTTACGCCCCTAACTAAGTTTATCGTCTCACTTTTATTATTATCTTGTTTCACCTTAACCTAATTGAGTTATGCCTCTATAATTATATTTCTTGGATAAATATTTAATGAACTATTAATATTATCACTCGCTGAAAACCTTAGACAACGATGATTATTTTTTTAAACGTATTTAATATAGTTCTCTCCATCCATCTTGCTTCGGTTTTATAAAATTAATTGTATTTTGTAGCAGTGAGTAACAATTGCATGTAGACGTTTTATCAGAAAAATGACGTAGAAATGCGTCAGACAGAGCAAAGTGGAATTTTAACCGAAATGGTTTGATCATTGTCGATAAGGATCCCTTGTTAAATATTCCTGAACATGAGGAAATTAAATGTCTGAAAAGTTTATTAATATTTAAGGGAAATCTTCAGTGCCGTACCTCATATTTTTTCGTTGTAAATAAAAATATTAACAAATCAGAGTTTTTCGATTCTGCGGTAAGATTCATGTAAATATATTGCATCTATATTCAAAGGAAATACAAGGCAAAAGGACATTGGGAGGAAAATTAATAAAGGATATACCTCAGAAAGTATTGATAAACTTGTAAAGATTGTTTTAAAATAATTGGATATGTTTAAGTAGAAACAAGCAAATAGAAAATTTTAGAAAAGTTGATCTTACCCAGTATGGTTTTCACTTAGTATTATTGTTCTATTGGTTCAATTTCTTCTGCGATTTGTTGAAGTAGAAAATAATGCTTTTGTGCAGTTTTAAATTTTTGCTTGGCTGTGGAGAAACATGCCCTTCAGAATGTTTGCTTTGTCCGAAGGTACATCAGCAATATATTGTCTTTATCAGGATTATGAATGGTGGCTTTTTGGTCTTCAATTATAACAGGATAGTTAGATTCAATGATTTAAGAAGAGGATCTTGTAAGGAATTTACTTCTTCTATTTTTCTTGAATACATTTTGGAAAAGGGTTGTTATTGGGACCCCTTGCTCTTTGTTCCTTCTGTCGATGATTTTTATATTTTAAGATTTTGTATCTGTATCTACCGCCTTGCGTTAAAGTACATATATTGTATTAAAAAGAGATGAAAGAGAGTATTCCCTTTATTTGTGTCTTTGTTAGTAATGTTACGCTCACTCATGTATTAAATGTTTTTAGTTTATACACTATTTTAGTTTCTAACGTTTACCACTGATTATTTATTGATTATTTAAACAAAGTTTCACTACTGCTTTAATTCTATCTTCTTTTTCCTTTGTTTTCATCCTCTTATTATTGATAATTTTCATTTAACAACTCTTTATCACTAATGTTTGTTGATAGCTGTTACATTTAGAAATTTTATCCGCACGCCGCTGTTTTTATTATTATTTGAACAAAATCTGTAGTATGCCTTGGCTGGTCTTACATTCATTTCTTCTTCTTCTTCTTTTCTATTAAACTGACGTCGGGCTTGAATACACATCGTCGAAATGTTACAATGGAAAATGAAATGTATTAAAAATTTAAAAGTTCGTGTGTGTTTTACACTAATTGTCATTAATTTCCTTTGTTCGAGATAATTACACGTTAATAATTAAAGAAAACGTGTACCGAAGCGAAGCCATTCCACGATTTTATCTCCTAGAATATTTAGTGCTGCTTTGGAGGATTATCCAGGAAAAAGGAAAGAAATTCAAAGGATAATGACATTGGGCCATATTTATGTTAGGTTTTTCTTTTCTGATTGGTTTTCTTTAGAAAAAGCGAGTTTCAATTAAGAATATTTTCGTGATTAAGAGTCGTGGTAAATAATTAAAAAAAAAATGCACGTAGTCCATCCAGATCAGGATGCTGTAGTGAGTGATTGATATATCGAACTGAGCCTAAGATTGCCTAACCTTACATGAAACGAAAAAATATTATATAAGATTGTACGATTGATTTTTTAATTTATCCAATATATACTGATTTACAAGTTTTCGTTCGTAATTCAAAATAGTATGAATTTAATTTATTCTGTTTTTATTTTTGGCCTTCTTTTGAGTCCTGCAATGTGTGATATTTCTTCGTCTATCCCTGCAAATATTTCGATCTTTTTATTCCATCCTTTGTAACAATATAAGCGGTGTAAAGCTCCGGTATTAGTAATCCCATTGTCAAACCGCCTACAAACTGTAGGGTGACCACCTTGACATAATGGGGGTTCATCTGAAGAGCACTAATCGTTCTACTTAGTCCTGTGAACTGGGCAGTTCCTCTGTCTTGTTCGAGATCTCTTTCAGCTCCATGGGTAGTTACTTCTTGGGATTTGTGCCTCTAGAGCGGACTGATCCACTGTGGGAAGATTCCTCGTTGTCTTCTACTCCTCCGTAGATAACTCTCTGATGTTCTCTTCCCTACTTGTGCCTTGGTTTTTCATCTTGTCAACAGGCTCTTGATTATGTCGTCCTTTGATTCTGAATTTAAATCACCTAAAGTCAAAGTAGGAGAACATGTCTAGCTTTTTAGCTCCTCTAAGGATTCAAGATCGATTAAGAAAGCCCATATTTTACCTTTTTACGATAGAGGTTCGCCCCACACTATCCAAAAGTGTGCGCTTAGCCTATAGTTGCCTATTTTTGGCCTTTTAGGAATCTTTCCCCTTTAGGCCTTTGTCTTTCTTGGTCTGAGGCGAATTTTGTACCTTCTAATGACCTAGGGATATTAATACTTGGATAGATCTTATACTCTCTTATGGAGGATTCTCTTGTTTGATTAGTTTTTGAGATTAGGTATATTATTCATATTGTTTCGTGTTGTTTTTGTAGGATTTCATGCCACAGTTATAGATAAAGTGAGATGAACCCCGATTTTGAGTTAACTATGTCAAACGTAAGCCAAAACCGACTTTGCTGAATGTAACACTGATATAACTCGGTCAAAATATTTGAAATACTAGAAAAAGATGAATCTTAGTGTTATATTCAGCTAACGTTTGACAGAGTTAACTTAAAATCGATTTTGTTGGGGTTCATCCCACTGTTGCTTTCAGATATCGATATATATTTTAGATTTGAGAAAATAGTTAGCAAGTAGCGGTGATCTTATTGCAAACGAACAATTAGCACTTAAAATGTCGAAAGATAATTGTTATTGAAACGTCTACTTAAAATACAAAAGATTGTTTTCAATTTTACTTTATTAAGTTGTTTGAACCGAACGCACGCCGCTGATTTGGCTGTAAATTAAAGCAACAAGCCAACGGCTTATTGCCACCTATAATGCAGTAAACAGAACGAGAAAGCTTTCAAATATTCGCTTTTCTGACAGATGATTCCAGATTATCCGCTGATAACCTTGATTAATACCCTCGACAGGCGACATCTCTTATTGGCCGTTCACGAATGCGAGCTCGCGGGAATATTACCCTCTAATTGACAGACACGTCCATTAGGATATTATGTGCTTCGCTATCCGGACCCTCATTAAAATGTGATTTTATCGACACAGGTCGGCGGTTTCGACTTCAGAATCATTTCTGAGTTTCTGTTCCGATTCATTCGCACCTGAAAACTAATCTCCATTCGCTGATGAATCGCGAGTGTCAATTACAAGGATTTTTTTTTCTTTATCGCGACGTCTGTCTATTATCCAAGTTTGTATAGGGTTCGTGTAGTTTGAAAGATACAAAATGGCGCCCAAAGTGGGATTTTTCCGCTAAAATTCCTTTTTATTCGTGTATACTAAAATTGCTAAGTAATTAACTAAACATAAAGGTTTATTAATTACAAATATTTATACAATATTATACAATGTCAAAAAATTTACTGCATTTTGGTTTTTGGAGAGAGAGTTATACAGTTACACTAAAATTCAGAGTATTTTTCTTAACTTATGGTATTTTTTGTACATCTTTTGAAGATACCTAATGTAATTTACACTAAAACGTCAGATATGGTTTTAGTTTAAAGACTGCTAAAGAAAAAGCTCGGCAAGCATATATCCTTTACGAAGTCATTACATTTGTAGCTTAATGGGGAAAATAAACAGTGATTTACTTACCTTTAACATTTAGTTTTGCAAGCCCAAACTATGGCAAGCAATTCTCTTTCTATTGTACTATATTTTTGTTCGGATTCGATTAGAGTCCTTGACGTACAAGCGATTGGTTTATCGGAACCTACAGGACCTTGTGAAAGTACTGCACCTAAAGCTACACTAGATGCATCCGTGGTAAGTGCAAAAGGTTTCGAAAAATCTGGATATTGGAGTATAGGAGAATTAATTAACAAATCTTTACAGTAGTATTAAATGAAATAAAATTTTGGTCATGTTTTACTTTATAATTTTTCTTTAGACATAATGTTAGCGGTTTTGTTATTTTTGCAAAATCTTTAATATATTTTAGGTAATAACCTGTCTGGGTTAGGCTTAACGAAAAGTTGAGGGTGAGTTACGAAGTCCAAAGGGCATTCTTTTAAATTCGTAATGTCTGTTTTATCTCGAAAAAGCTGTTTTAGATATGTCGTCTTCGTGCATTTGGATTTGGTGGAATCCGCTTGCTAGGTCAAGTGTTGTGAAATATTGGCTTTTGCCTAGTTTGTCTAAAATTTCTGTTACGTTTGGTAAGGGGTATTTGTCGGGTATAGTTTTTTCGTTAAGTTTTCTATAGTCAATAACTAAGCTTAAATTTCTTTTTCCTGATTTATTAGGACATTTAGGAACAATCCAAATAGGGGAAGAAAATGAAGAATTTAAGGGTTGAATGATATATTGGTCTAACATTTTTTTAATTTGTCTTTTGACTTCTTCTTTGTAAACTACAGGATATCTGTACGTTTTAGTAAAAATTGGTGATTCATCGGTTAATTTTATTCTATGTTTATTTTAATTAGTAAGTGACAGGGGAATATCTTCACAAAAAATATATCGCGATATTCAAAGCATACATTTTCAATTGCGTATTTTTCCTCTAAATTACAATGATTTAAGTCAATATTTTTTAAATTATCTTTTAAGAGATTATCACGACATTCTTCAATATCCTGATCAGTTTCCATTTTTTCTAAGAAATTAATCTCGTTAATGTTTATATTTTCTATCTCTAAAGGTTCTAAGAATTCTAATTTTGTTTAGTGTTTGAATTTATTATGGTTGTTGGGGCAAAATATTTTTTTACGTTAACTAGAGTAACAGGGGATTCAACAAGAGGAGAATATTTTTTATAATCTAATAATTCGAAACCTTCTTTCATGTTTACGGGTATTTTAACTATTTGTTGAGTTCTAGGAGGTATAACTAAATGATAATTTTTAAATTGAATATTTTGATTGAAACTTGTATCGTCTTCACTTTCATACACAATAGGAATTTTTACATACGGGGTAGTCATAGTTTCTGAACTTATGTTTACAGAGACTTTTAATTGTTTTAATAAATCAGTTCCAATTAAACCATCGTATTTATCACTAAATTCGAATACTTAGATAAAATTTTTGATGTTCTGGGACATTAAAATTTGAAAAACAGGTATATGTACTACCTTGTCATGATATGGTATATTATGAGCACTTTGAATATACAAATTTTCTTTAAAAATATTGTTGTAAAATGTATAAGCTAAATCCGGTTTAATTAAATTACGAGTACTTCCGGTATCGATCAATTCGCATAGAGTTCAGGGATGAAGATATACGGTAAATTGTTACTAGATAAATTTAAATTTATTATGTCCTTGACATCAGGCATTTTCTTTGCATTTTTGATCACGAATGACGTAAGTTTATTATGATGATTCCAATGGTGCAAATAACAAGTCCAACAAGATTTTTTTCTTCATGGTAACGGGGAAGAAAAGGTTGTTGAATGACGGAATGAACGGTAGACATCTTAAAAATTTTGATACTTGAAACGAGACTTGAAAGAAAAAGTTATAAAATTTAAAGATAATTATATCACTCTATCAGTAATTTTGTAATGTATGTACAGTTATTTTCTTACGGAATTATAACTATTATAAAGCCCAATCGCTAGAAAAACTTACCCATTATAACATAAACGTCTGCATATGAGACTGGTGTGGAAAAAGTTTCATGAAGAGAACTTTCTTGGTGAATTCGAGCACCAATTCTGAATTATTATTTGATTTTGATAAAGATTCGTTATTTAAAAGAAAGAAAAAAAACCTTGTGTAGATTTCGCATTCTCATAGACAATTTAAAAACGTATTATAGGTTATATTACAAATTTTTTATCGATTAGTAGAGTTTTCATGTACCTAATTTAGTATAGTTATAGTATACTTTAAGTTCTTTTTCATCCCAGTAAAAGTTGATGACAGTTGTGCTATTGCCCGGTAGATGTACATAGGGGTACTAAAATTTCTTTATTTACAAGTACTAATAGTCCTGGAGGTTAAAATACATTAGATAAATTTGATCAAGTTTACCTAAAAAATTCCTTTAGGTATAAGATACATCATTGGAGTAATTAATTTATTTGCGAATTTTGTATTTTCTACAAATGTTATTTTAAAATGTTGAGGTGTTGTTAAATTCAATATTTGTATATTTGGTAAAATGTATTATTTCAAATAGAGTGATATAATAGGCAGAGAGATACATGATAAATAGAAAGATAAACAAATTTTTATTGGATTTAGTTCAAAATTTCAATATTTAGAACCGGCACCCTGAGAAATAGAGTTTGGGCATTGTTGATTTTGGATTGTGTACTAAATTTATTATCAAATATATAAAATACAGAATATACAAGGTGATTCAACATAAAATAACTGATTAACATAACAAGAAAATAAAATTTTGTGAATTTAATAAATAACAAATAAAACAACAATTTTGCCTTAGCTTAAGTATATTCCAAAAAATAACAAAATAATTTAGTCTCTTAAGGATGGTAGTAATATGTAGGTTAAAATCTGTTTTATGGTTACCTTGTATATTTATAAATATTACTTGGAATACTAAATTTAACAGTTCTTCAAACATTAAATTTCGCATCACATCGTCTTTATCAGTTTATTATTGATCAAATAAATAATAAAATTTCTGCATAAAATCAGCCATTTGATTTAATTCAATGTTTAATTAACCAACATAAAATTGCATTAGTCGGGACAAATTCTCCAACAGTCCGAATAATAATTCCCCTTAATGCTATTAATTTAATTAATTTAATTTAAATATCATTAAAATGTTCGAATTAACGCAAACGTTAACATAAATATTCATGTTCCGATTTATACGAATATTCGCAAATATGTAAATATTGAATTAGGTAGGCATTTTTTTTTATATAATTGAATGTGAAAAAAATATATGTTTATTGCGAAATCAGAATATTTAATAACTGTAAATAGTTGAAATATTTTGATGTAAAAAAAACGTTACTGTTTGATAAACACGAATTTTATATTTTTATGAATTTCAGTTTTTTTTTTTTAAATCTATGAAGTTTGTCACATTTTTTTGTCTATATTATTAATTAATATTATTTTAATATTAATTGGACTAGTTTCATCAGCACAAAATAGACATTCTCGATTCCAATCTCCAGGTAATAAATGCAAGCAAACGTTGACCAATAATAATGCAGTTGTACCCTAAAGTCTTTTTGATAAACATGACTTTTGTATAACATTTCGAATCACACCATGTTTTCCCATTCGAATCGATCCGAAAATAGACTGTACTTATCGTATATTTGAACCGACTTTACACGGCGTACTTTTCTTATAGCCCCTATATCTAGGACCACATAAACCATAACCTAAAAATGCAACAAAAAAAATATATATAAATCAAAAAATTAATAAAATAATATCGCACACAAATATAATAACCCAATTTCATTTTAAAAATCAGAAAAGTCTTTTTCAAACTGTTCAAAAAGTAAATTTGTACAAGTACATTATACATTAGAATGCCTTTTGGAAAACTTTCAGAAATATTTCTAATTCAGTTCAATTACGATCAAGATTACATTTTACTTGTTTGTTGTTGCTGACAATATCCAATAAGAAGCTATTAATAAATTTACCTTAAAAAAGATGGTATTTAAAAAGATTATTTTATTAAAAACATTTGTTTTTTTTTTAATATGAGGCAGAAGGACGATTTTTCATGTGTGAGAAACGAGTAATAGTCCCAACTCGTTAAATAAAAAAAATGTGAAAACCCACATGTAGCCTTAGGGACATATTTAATATTCCACAAACAGGAAAGGCTTTATGTTTCTCAATAACTCGCTTGAATTCAGTAGCTATATACCAGAGAACAGTTATATATACATTTTTAATTTAACATATGAATTCCTGGGCAAGAACAGAGTGGCATTCAGCCTTTATACCTATTTGCATTAAATGAAACCATTAAATACATATTATAACAAAAAAATATTGTACCAAATCCGGACAATAATAATTATATTTTTTATTTCATTATTTAATAGTCAATGAATTATAAGCGAGTTAAAAAAATATTTATTTAAGAAAATCATTCGATTTTTATAATTAAGAGCCTTATTTTCCAGTAAATTAGAAAAATAACATGGGATTATTTTTCAAATGAATTTTACGCTAAAACATTAATAAATTAATTGTTGAATGTGGCCTCCACTTTGTTCACTAAATGTATGCAGGCGCATTAATATATTTTATTATGCAGCATTTCTGGTATAATTGTATTAAACATTTTTTTTAGCATTTTTCAGAAAAAATTTCATGTGGCAACAATGTCAACAAACTACATGTCGATATCTTTTTCCATTCTCGAGTTTTAATTTGTTAAACTGTTTCAATTTATAGATGGTCAAAGATATTATTTAAAAAAGTATAATTAGGAATTTAAATTTTGAAATTTTATATTTTATCGGGCTTAGTTAAATGTATTTTATTTTTGTTAAAAATGTACTAATAGGTGTAGTAGCTACCCCATATATTTTAAATTCTTCGAGTCGGTATTATCGCATAAGAATTCTATATTCTCGGATAAATTGTTAGTTTTTTTGTTATAAAATAGACATTTGTGCAAGTGTTAGTGAATTTTAGTGTCATATTTACTGACTGTAGTGACTGCATGTGCACATAAGCCGTTTTTCCATCAATTTTCAGTGTCCTAGGTAAATATACAAATTTTCTCTTACATATTGTTACAAACTGACAAAAATTGTTAATAACTGTTAATATGGCACTTTTAAAACAAAAGTAAAACTTTATTAATGGAACTATTTAATACAGTTTTAATTTATTTGTCAAGCAGTAACGTAAAAAAATTAAATATTAAGAAAAAAAGGAATCTAAACGGACTTTTGTATAGTGTGTTATTGTCTTTAATTGGTCATGTAACTTATAATCCTTTAGTAAATTAGATATCCACTTCGTATTCCATATGTTTCCAAAATTGATAACAATATATAATATTGTGATTAACACAGTCAAATACCTTGCTAAGATCACTAAAGATCGCAGAAGGGCACTCTACTACCTAAATATACTCAATTACGTGATTATAATATAAAGTCATAGTGGTACTTGGTGTCGGGCTTTATTTTTTAAAAATGAACAATATTTCCATTAGTGTTGATTATCATTAATAATATTAAATGCATTTAAAAAGCTTCGGAAACCGTCTAGGAAAGAATACTTACTCAATTTTTTTATGCAAACCACAGGGAACGGTAACCAGACGATAATTTTGGATCTTTATTTTTAAATATTGGTAAAATTTTATCTTTTTTAATTTGACTGGAAAACAACCACTTTAAATAACGAACCCAAATTTGCAGCCACTTAATATTGAAAAGACTTAATTATACCTATATCTTTTGATGAAAGTAATACAGGAACAAAAGTTTAGCTTACTGACAGGTAACTAAGATGGCAACATTGATCGTTTCTTCTTCTGCAATATTATTTACTTCTATTATTATTCACTTTAACATAAGCACAGCAGGACTTAAGGTTCGTTATTTACTCCACTGTTTATTGTATGCGTATATTAATTTCATAATTTAGACATTACTAATACACTCCAATGCTTAAGGGTGGAGACACTAGCTTTTAAATCTTATTTTGTCCCATGTGAGCATCATACTTTGAGATTATTACCTCTAAGCACTAGTCCATTGTAAAGTACCTGTAATCGTCACACATCTAAGAGCTAACCGGAAATTTCACAGCCACATTACCGCGAGTACACAAAAAAATATCGTTATTCATAGCATCTAAATTTATATTTGATTATAAAAGTTGGACTATAAATATTCAAATCACTCAAGCCGACTCTGCGTTATATCAAGTCGAGAACTTGATACTTTTAAAAGCTGTGATTGTGTCAACATAACGGTTCAGAGACCCGGTTCTTTTAAAATCAATACCAGGCGTCATTATATTTCGTCTTGTATTACTTTTATTAGGAATCATAATTAATTATTATAAAAATTTTCTGAAAAACCGCATGTGAAATATCGAATTTAAACTGAACTTTCCTTATAAGGATTTACTATATAGATGTTTATGGATGTTTTGGTATTTCTTGATGTTTTAATAATAAAAATATTCTTTTTTTTTTAAACGGATCAACCACCATAATTTGGCTGAAGGCCGAAACATGTAATGTATTTAAAATATACCGTAAAAGTGGGGTAGTTTTTTTGTTTTCTTTGACTCGAACATTAATAAACAATCTGGCAAAAATCCATCAATGTTATCAATGTAGATTATTTCCTTTTCCTGTTTGGTTTTTAATTTACAAGAGACCACTTCCATAAAGTCTTGTTTTTTAGTTTTGATGGAGGTATCTTGTAAAATTTTTGCTACTGTATGTCCAGCATTAATCCATGTTTCATCTAAATGAAAAAGTAGGGTATAGGTAGTAACAGTGGGACACAAAACTTTAAAATCATATATTTTTCCTAAAACAGTTTTTTCTTCTTCAAAATTTAACCTATCATCAGGTACAAGGTGTGGAACACAATAGTACATTTAATCTTGGTCACTTATTAAAAAATAAAAATATAAAAATTAAACTAAACAAATTCTGATTCAAAGAGACAGTAACCTAAAATTTACAAAACATTTAAATTCGAAAAATTAATTTCATTTCGATATTTCTTTGAACACTAACGACTCGTCGGGAACAGCAGGCATTAGAAATGTTTCATAACTCTTGGTGCTTTTTCTCGGGAACGTAATTTCAAAGTCATTTTCGGTCAGTTGTGATTTGATTTGCACCACATAGTAGACTGGATGTTTTCCATTGAACTCTACCAACACATATTCTTCAGGTAATGGGTGACGATGAATGTCTTCAAAGATGATAGGTTCAGGTATGTGCCCCCCAATAAAATCTTCTTCATCACTAGAATCTTGTAATTCCAGCTGCTCTTCAGCCTCTATATGGTCAGAGTCAGAATCTAGAAATCGTTTTTTTACTTTTTTTTGTTAAGGAGTTTTTTCTGATACTCAATCAGTTGCATTTTTTCGGGAGTGTCTGTCACAATCATCGTTCTTCCTTTACGTCTTTTTTTTTGTGTACTTTTCCTCGGACCAGCCTTGGGGTAACCTTTAAAAACACTTGGACTCACAAAGCTTCTATCTTGGTTTTTCTTCGGTTCTAAAGGAGATTCGCCTGGAATAATAAGCGATCCATTTTTAGACTCAATTCCAGAATATTTCTCAACACGTTCAACGTTTAATCCAGAATTGGATGCAGCATCCCCTATACTTTGTTCTCGATCAGTTACAGAGCTGGGCAGAAAATCTTCTTCAGTAAATATATATTTGTTGAATGGAAAGATACCCGTTTTCTGAATGCATTTGCAATATTTATTGCAGTCATTGCCCTTGCATATGCTGTCCCCACGCATGATGCAATATTATAGATAGTGAATGTTTAGCTTCGTGCAGTGCGGTGTTATAGTTAAAATCGTAACACCGTTGTCTTTGCAAAGGTCAATTGCCTCAATCGACAAGTGACTTTGACGGATTTTTTCTCGAGCTATTGGTATTTTTAATAAAATATTGGATAACTTGTACAAAACACTCGGTGTCCATCCACCCTGCTTTTGTAGCCAAGCCTGAAGTCCCGGGTGGAGCACCAGTTGTATCCTATTTTCCATACCTATTTTCCATATGTATTTTCCATACTCCCTTAATTACTTAATTATAGATTACCTTGCGATATTTAAATGAATATAACATTTTACCCATGAAAAATCTAATTTTAACTTTTTCAATTTCATTTGAAACAATTGGTATATTACAATTTATTATCAAGGAAATCTTCTAATAAAGTTATAGCAGATCCTACTTAAACTACTGGTTGTTCTGCAGGATAAATGAACTTTTCTTGAGATTTATATCTCTTTAAAATTCAAAACCGAGCTGATGTCTCTAAATTTATTTTCCAATACATCCTGATTTAAAATTCTGACCTTTTGTGATTCAATTTTTTTTCTTCGTTTAAATGACTCTACAATCTTCTATTAGCCACTAGAGTGGCTATAAGAGGTGCAAGAAATAGCCAATCTCTAATCATATCAAAAGTCCTTTGTCAATACTACATGTGCAGAGATTTTTTACTCAGCATACATTTCACTTCTTTTCTAGTAGGTGGGAACTTTATGCTGCCATTAAAGCTGTCGAGACATTTATCTACCTACTTAATGAACAAAAGTAGTTGTAACAATGGATATCTATTCCAATTCACCTAAAATAATTATAGCCATTTTGTAATACATTATTAAACACACACATTATACAGTGGTTTTCTTAATAAATTGGAAATTACTTACCTCTAGAAAGAAACGTGTACAAAAACGCGAGTTTGGTTCCAGAAATTGCTTCATGCGAAAAATAATATGCGAAAATAAACATTCCTGTCCAAAGAAAAATTAATTAAACAACAAAATCAAACTCAAAGAAATAAACGGGGCCCAAATTAAATTAGTTTTAAAAAAATGCACACGTTCATAATATTCATAGCATTGTCAGTTGTCAGTTCTAATCTATACGTCGATGTCAAAAAACCAGTAACATCAGCGACCTCTAGGAATGGTGTTAGTTTTATTGGAGAGAGATACATGTAAAATGTAAAAGAGAGAGAAAGTCATATATATAATTTAAATAGACCACCGAACAAATTTTCCTATTAAGTTACACGTCTCTGTTGTCTCTGCTCATAGTAAGAACTAGTCACATGTTAATAAAGTAATTTTTTTATTAAAATGAATGAATAAGAATTAAATAATACATTTAGGAAAAATAAAGAAATGTACGTCTTACCTGGATCATTTACACACCCTTTCTGTCGTTCGAGGTTCGCCACGCGTAGGCCTGTTCGATAAATACTCTGTGGATCATAGTCGCTTTCCTTTTCGAATTGCTACCGTGTAACAAGGACATATGTCTGTTTTATTCTGATAAGACCCTTTTACATTGTTACCTTTAATTAATTTTTAAAAATTTTTTTCAAAGATGTAAATCACTTCACAACTCTCCTACCAAATCTGTGTCAGTTTTAATTTTTGCTATATCACTTCGAAGGAATCCTTTGTTTGTTTTAATTGTATCATCAACATAATTTTTGATTGCCATACGTTTACCAAATGTGGGTGAATTTCTCGATGTTAATGTTTCAAGGTCCTTTGTTTTAATGCTAATACCCTTCACAATATCATTTAACTTACTGATATTTGTATTTAGCGTAGAATTTTTCGCATCAAAAACATTTTTGAATTATCGAGACTCATGTTGAAAATGATTATAAAATGTAATATACTCTATTATATGATATCTGCTTCTCGAAGTTCGTTGATTATGCTCGCGAGTTCGTTGTCTACCGAAGTATTTCCTGCATTCTTCGAAGCCACCAATAGCTTTAATCTATCACAAAGTTCGTTAGGATCATCCCAATAAACATATCCTATAGGCTTCTTATTGTAAATTAATTGGCTTTTATTTTCAATTGTACAACCTTTACCCGAATACTTGATGATCTCACATCCTCTACCACCATACATGAACATAGGCTTTATTATTTTTAAATATTTGTCCCTCTTTGTACCTTTCAAATTCCCTGTAAAATTTCTGTGTACCTTAGATATTTCCAATATAGTCTTTTAGGCAGCTAAATCAGCATCTTGAAAACTAGGATCATTGTAGAAAATAGGCTGATATAATCCTGGTGTTCCCTTTCCATCAGAATTTTGTATTTTTATGCTTCCCATGTTTTTGTCAAAGTCTATGCGCTTGTCACCTAAATACCACCAGTCGTTTTCAGGTTCATATATAGGACCATACACGGGATCGATTCTGCAATTCTAGAATTTTCAGATTTTCTAAATTAACTGGCTGGTCCCAGAAAACCAAACTTAGTCAAATAAAACTAATAAAATAAACTTTTTACCAACTTCGTTATTTTTCGTTTTTTTTTTTACAAAAATCGCATTTTTGATCAGAACTCTATTTAATTTCTCGTGACTCGGGATCAAAGATTGCCTAATTGTCGACTCGCTGTTTTGTTTGAAGACGTTCTTCGGCGAGCGTCGAGATGCATATCAAGTAGGCGGCAAAACGCTCGAAGCGTCGGCGGCGAAAATTACCCGAATACTTAGTTTTATGCATAATGCAACTTCATGTATATTTAAATGAGCATTTGACATTAGCCCAAAATTGTTGCCGAAATACTAGAAATTCAGAATGCAGAATTCGAAGAGATTAAATCTAATGCATAAAGCGAATTTTGGTTCATGTAACTGTAAAACTTTATAAACTGTTGAACTTGTAATGGTAATTAATAATAGTAACAAATTTGAAATAAATTTCGCTATTTTTGAGAGAAGGAAACAAAGCGACGTAGCGTAATCCAAATAAATGCATACAGAAATGATCAGGTTTCTCCATTAAGCTTCTCGCCATCTACCGGTTGGGGAAGCAAGCACATTATTGTCAATTACAGTTTTCTAATTTGTTCGGGAATGTAATCTAAATATTTTATCCTGAAAAATGGTGCAAGTCCCAAATGTGATTACATGCAACCAAGTTGGTCCCAAGGGATAAACCGTGGATCAAACTTCTACACCTAATCCACTTTTATGGACCAATACTAATTACAATTTCTTTTAAATTACTTAGCATCTCATCTGCAACCTGGTTAGTGTACCAAAAGCATTGAATTCAATACTGTCGTTTTTTTTTTTTGATAAAATAACACGAATAAATTTTAAATTAAATGCGCATTCTATACATATAGTTAGTTTTTTTCATCCAGTTTTAAATTCAGGTCCAAAGCTTATTGAAATATGTTTAGTATTTAGTAAGGCTTTTGACGCAGTTTCTCATGATTGCTAAATAAACGTCGGGCAATCGTAGAGGATATGTACGATTGACTCATCTTCTTGTTCGTACCACCTGTAGAATACTTGTGATCGGGCGCTTATTCTCTCTAGTTATAGTGAAGTATTTGTTTGCTGTAGAGTTTTCAGGGTAACTTAGGAGCTCCCTGGCAATTCTGGAGCTTCTTGTTTCATCCCATAATTTCTATAATTTCACAAAAAATTTTTGTCTTATCAATGGAAGGGCCAGGTCCAAAAAGTATTTGGTTGGCAGCCTTTTTGGCTGATGAATCAGCAAGAAGACGGTTGCTTTTCGATATGGCGTAACCTTTGATCCATCTTAAGGTGACCCCATTGTTGATGGATACTTCGGCTAAAGCTTTGTCACATTCTAGTAGTAACCCTGAGCAGTGGTCTGTCCAGGGTGAGTAGTGCTTGTTAGCTATCTGTATAGATGAGCTTATTTCTTCCAGTGATGTTGTTTCTGGTAACATATTTTGCTACTATGAGAGTCTCTATTAGCTCCATTTGAACTAACTACACTTGCACTATTGCTCACAGCTTATGTTTGGATTTAAGAACCTGAAGTATACTCCACATCCTGAACCTTGTTTAATTTTAGAATACTGTTGATGTAGATATGTTTCGTACTTGCCACTTCTGGCCCTTCTATTTGTTTTGTTCTAACTTCATATGGCTTATGGACGATACATCTCGGTGAGGTGGAGTCCATGTTGGGTTGAATCAGTGGAAGCGTATCAATCGCCTGCCACCAAAAGCATCATCTCGCCTCACCAGATCCTACATTGGTTCTATTCCAAAAGTGCAGAATCGTGTCATTCTTATTAGAGCAACCTCCTTGATATAGATTCCAAAGTGAGTGGGATTAAGAAATTCCATGGCTTTGGTTGGTGTGCTTTGCTCAATGTTAATATTGTTAATTCACAGTAACGTTTGTACCAGTTTATACCATAGAATTTCTTGGATTAAACATTATTTGTCCAAAAAAGCACACAGTATGTGGTTGGCTATTTTAGCCTACAATTATATTTCCTTTGTATTCAATATTTTGAGAAACCCCATATTGCACTTTTTGCTACTCCCACATTTGTTTTTGATATTCTATTTATGCGTGTGATATCTATTTTGTACGGTACACGAATTTCAAATGGAATCTTCAAGGTACATCACTTGGTTATATCAGTATTCTCACATCTAGGTTCTTCCGCTAAATATATCTTACAACTCAGTTATCATGGATACTTGGTCGGGTGAACAACGTCGATTTGCTGTGTAATCCCTGGTAATCTTATGAGGAAGAACGGCGATAATCCATGACCATCTCTTTCTTCTGACTTGTCTGCATGTGACTTTTTCCTTTGAGGTACCTAAAGGTACCTAAAAACTAATGCTACGTTTGAAATCTACCTGCTTGAGCAGAGCGGGTAGATTTTTTAGCCACGTGACATCGAGCAAGCTATATCAATGGAGCAAACGGAACTTGGATGTCTTAAAAGAAAGGTATCGAGTAAAAAGGCAAAATCAGGTACACAGCAAAAAGTTTTTTCCCATGGACTATCTAGACATTAATAGGATTCGACGTGAAGTGGCTGCAATACTTCTAGAAACTCTGCGCAATATTATGGGAAAGCTTTGCAACGAGGCTACAAAAATGTGTGCTACAAAAAGAAGGCTATCTTTTGGACACTATTTTCTAAAAATGAACAATTGTGCACTTACACAATATTTCCATTCGTGTAGATTGTGTTTTCATCAAAACATTTTACAAACGATGATTTGTTGAGTGTTTTTGAAATCTTCCCGTTTCATTGGCTCACCTTGTAGCTAAAAATAAATAATACAATTATTATTGAATGCATTAAAAAGAAAATTCTGAATTGAAAAGTCGGAGCCCCGATCTAAAACAAAAGTCAAAAACATAAAGCTAACAAGTTAATTGATTAAAAGAAATGACTCACCTACCCTACGAAAGACCCTTTTACAACCATTAGTCTTTCAGTACAGGGCGGAAGCCCAAAAGACACGTTCTCTAATGGTATCCGGACTTCCTTTATTCCCAAACGAAAGCCAGTCTTGACAATCTTATTTTCAACAACCCCAAAATAGATCTTCCCCCAACGCGTCTAATATTTCAAGACCGTGTGCTGAGATTTTTCCATCAATGTCTGGCTATAATTCACCGGGAAATGCAGCGGGTTCGGGTTTTTTAACATGAAAAACGTATAGACGGTGATACGAAGTTTTTTAAATACTTATATATACAGGATGTTAACTGAAAAATTCTAATATTTCCCGAACAAAAGAGAATATCAAGAATACCTCTTTACAACGGTGTATGAAAAAAATCACATTCTTAAAAAAAATAATTGTTTTATCATGCTTACAATAAAAAAAAATCAAAACTGCATTTTTAAATCAAATGTTTAAATTGTCCTCCATTGACTTCCATACAATAATACAATCTTGACTGAAAACCGTCTCAAAAAGTCACAAAAATCTTGGACTTAAGATGTCCCCATAGGAAAAAGTCCAGAGGGTTCAGGTCAGGAGAGCGAGCAGGCAATCCAGCACTCGTTAAATGGTTATAAATAAAAGATGTCAACTATTTTTAAGTACAAATATCTCTCATACTAACCACTTTAATGAATTCATAAACTATTTCTATTTTTTATTTGAAAAAAAGGTCTATAACTTTGTGACAAAATTTTCATTGACCTTTTTTTAATTAAAACCCAACTTACGGCATCAGATATTACCCTGTTGTGACGTATTTAAAATGAAAGTAATAAACATAAATCATTGTATGAAAAACGCGCGTGTATATGTTAGAGTCACGTGCACTTAGGCGTATACGCTATTTACAACATTTGAGGTCTAGCCTCTCTTATCGTCCACACTTTATCACAACTGATTCATTCCTTCCATTTAAATTCCCGCCTGGCAGTTTCAAATTACAAATATACCGTAAAATAAACGTATTTCGCACTACAGAAGGATTAGTCCTTAGAGTAGTCTCTCGGATAATCCTTCAAAATCTCATTGTTAATGCAAATGATACAGACGACTGATAGTGATGTTGTAATAATATGATCGAGGTAAGAAAATATCTGCAAATTTAGCTGAGCTAAGCTGATTGTTATAAAGTTGTGCGTAGGATTGACAAATAGCGAAAAGAAAAAGGCATTTATGTTAGAGGTTGCACAATAAACAAACAGTAAACATAGTGGACAGAGAAAATCTAGAGAAAATTTTAAGAAGGCAACAAACTTTTTAGAAGCTGGTGACCAAGTTGCAAGTAATGAAATACAACCGACAGTAGAAAGCAGAACTGATCCTGTAACTTCAATGTTGCAAAAAATATAAAATTGATGACCAGGAATAATTCAACAGTATTGTTCTAGAAAGGTTGGACAGACTAGAAAAATAAAATACAAAACGACTTGTCATCTTAACATTATTGAATAGGACACAAATGGGCTCTTACATCACCAGCATAGGTTATTAGATATTATCTGATCAGCAGAGCAGAAACACATTTCATCAAACATACGCACATTAAATTAAAGCAAAAAATGTGTACTTACTGTTGCTATTACAATAACTTCTTGTCAAGTCTTAGTGAACAATTTAAATTAGGTACTGATTTTATTGCAAAAAATGTATGTAGGGGTTTAAGACTTACTACAACTAAAGGAAAATAACTGAACCAGGCTATTAAAAATCAGAAATCACGACCTATATATTGGGACAAGCGGTATAAATAAAATATCTGAAAATGCTTGGGTATTTTCCCAGGCTTTCGGAATGCTTGGTTCTCGGCCCATATACTCCTATTCCAGTTCCTTTTATGGTTTTGGAACCGTCCGTATACCACTGAATAGTACGTCTTTCGATTGCAAGCACGATGGATTCTTGGCTCCATTCTTTCTTGCAACCCAGCTCTGTGGTTTTGAAGTTTTTCACAAAGCTCTACTTCTTTAGCATTTCATCCTGGGGCATGTCTCAGGTATCTTTAGTCCTGAAACAAGAAGACTTTCGTCTGATTACTCCGTTCCTGATCATTCTATATTGTGTTCTTTTTGTCACATTCTCTATCATCAAATGTAGAGGGGTTAGGTTTAAGATCACCTCCATTGCGGCCGTAGGACAGGTTCTCATTGCACCAGCAATGCAAACACCGGCTAGTCTTTGTACTTTTGAGATATTAGCTCTCGTAGTAGCTAAACTAGTTCTGTTACTCCAAGCTATAGCCCCGTAAATGATGATTGGTCTTACTATTGCAGTATACATCCATTGCAGTATGTTTGGATTACATCCCCATCGTTTACCTGCAATGTTATACATGCTATGACAAGCAAAGTTAAAGGACAATCAGATAAAATCAATTAACAGAAATACTATATTTAATATTAAAAAAAATTTGCTTTCCCAGCTTTAGAAAATCAATTTTACACTACACTACTGCAACCATTATTATTTCAAATCCCATTTTTTACCTCTCCAATCTTTTTCATAACATTTTTAATCTAGAAATAAAGAATTCCAGTGCATTTACACCCTCGTCATAAAACAGTAAGCTCGTCAACTGTCAGTCACTGTTTGCTAATAATTACCAGCCCCATAAACTGGCATTTTTAAAGCCTTCGCGTGACGTACATGTAATTTGACGCTCAGGTTTAATACGCACATATAAATTTATAAAATTTTAAGAAATAATTTTTTATTTAGAAATAATAAAAATCTTAATTTTCCTCCATTAGTTACTATTACCGTAAAAAAATATACATAGTTAACTTATAGAAAATTTGGGCTTAATGTTTAATATAGTGATTGTTTCGTTTATTATAACTTCTCTTTAGTAGTTTTTATTTATAATAGTAAAATATCACGTATATAGAAATAAATTACAGGGTACAGGAACCATGTTTGGCATCAATATAATGACTTCTAACCAAAAATTGATTTTTAAAAGAGTTATTTTATCATTTTGATTTTCGAATCGATCACGTACGTATTGGTTTGGAACAGCCGAAAAATGGTTTTCTTATTATCCAAGATGCAGGTATAAATGTTTTGTAATAATTATGGTGTTTAGATGTCAGAAATGAGTGTCGGTTTACTATAAATCGAGTGTTGGTAGTCAATGTTCTTCTGAAATTTAGCTGTTATCTTCTGAATAGTTTATTGGTTGATAATATACTTTATAATTAAGTTCATTAACACATTAAACGAAAAAGGTACGAGATATTAATAAAAATTAACATTGAATCAAAGATCAAAAACATTGGTCTTTAAAATATAATTAATTTTTGATGTTTTGTGTTTGTTGTTTAATGTTGGCAGTGTTATTGTTTCAATTTAATAATCTATGATTAGAAATAATTATTGTAACAATCACTGAAACATAATATTAATGTTCAAAATATTAATGCTCATGCTATTACCAGGATCTTACAAAAACTGGACTAGCCCATTATCTTGCCTGGATGGTAGCCATAGCTGTTTCACATAATATTAAAACGTTTATCATCCCTTGGAAAATAATTCTGCGATGAGCCCAAAAAATTTGGATTAGTGATTTGCATTTGCAAACACTCCAATATTTATTGTATCTCCAAAATAAATCTATAAAATCCATTAAACTCGAAAAACAGCGAATTTCAATAAAACCAGTATGCGAATAACGAAATCTATTGCTTTATTTCGACCGCAGAATGTCATTTTCGAATAGAGATGTATAGAAATTATTCACCGATGTTCAAGTGATGGTGCATTCGATGCCCATCGATCACATCAATGGCGGCACTTTCGGAAAAACGGTTTTTTATTCAAATAGATGCTCATCTGTTTACCGGACTCGCAAATTCGATGCTATAATAATATTCGTAGATAAGTGTGTGCCATGAATAAACGGATTTATGTATTTAGTGAAGCCGTTTGGATTTTTTGCTTAAAAGTATTCTGAATATTTAAAAAAAATTGGTATTATCTCTTTGCCAACTTGAATTTTTATGGCTCTCACAACTATGATGTTCAAAATAATAATTATACTCAAAATCGGTATCAGATAAATTATTTTCTATCTCTGCTATTCATCTTTTGATATAATGCAATGCCTGTTGCGATATTAGACAAAAGAGAAGTCTCCTTTTCCTTTATTGTTTAAGGACAAGTAATGTCGAATATCTTATTTCAAACCTATCCATAACTATAAATAATTAAATTATAAATTGCCATTTACGCAGACACGAAAAAAAGTTGGTTAATTTAAAAAACGAATTCCTATAATATTAACAACACGCCACTAAACCCAGTGGGCGGAGATCGATAACGAGTGACTCCACCAAGTGATGACGCAGTTCTATTATTTTTCTTCCAATTATTCGTAACTTACTTCTCTGACAACACAACATGTTTCTGTTTTTCCTATAAAATCCTACATTAAATTATCGAACAAAAAATCTCATCATACAATATGAGTACATAAATTATAAGAAGAAAAGTCATAACAGACTGCTATATTATTCACATAAAGTTTGAAAGAAGGTATATGATAAATGTAAGATATTATGACCATTGTGGTACAAAGCGGCTTCTGGCTGTTGTCAGATTTTCATAAAGACTAATATACAAGCTGACGCGCAGAAACTGAATCTGAGTTCATAGGAACCATTCCTGGACGTTACATAGAGCACTGCCAAAGGAATTATCTCAAAATTGATAGAAGGTGTAATACCCATGAACTGGGAATATCCCCATGACTATCTCATTCAAAGGCGTTTATAGCCAACACATCCATGAATGCATCTATTCAAATTCGGGAATTAAGTTAGAAAACCCTTCGCATTCTCACGCAACTGATGACGGGACATTGTTGCTTAGATTAGGTCTGCTACAAACATCTGAATGTCGATTGTGCAGCATCCGAGATGAATCCGAAGAGAACATTCTGCTCAGATTTTAAACAAACTATGTTCCAGATCTTCACATTCATCTGACTGGAGCTTACTGACTTTGAACAGGTCTCACCCAATGCAACGATAGCCTTCATCAAAAGGTATAGCTTGTACGGTGAACTATAAGTCACATATGAGTCACAGTAGATCCATCTAAGTCACAGTGGAGATCATTCTATTAATTTCCAACCTGACCTAAGAGTGCCACATAATGTAGTGTACCAGAATGGAGACAAAAAAGACAGGTAGTGCATTTAAGTCGCTAGAATAGTTTCCCTCTTTAGATTATGTCTTTTAATTTATATTTAGTTTCGAGTATAAAATATGGCATCAGTAAAATAATAGTTTTTTGTTTCCAGGTTCTGCTGTTATCTGATCTTGTTTTGTTGTCTGTTTTTTGATTTTTCTAAAACGATAGTTGTTTATTTTTTGTTTCTTTTTGTTTCTATTTGTTTCTTTTTGTTTCTTTTTGTTTCTTTTTGTTTCTTTTTGTTTCTTTTTGTTTCTTTTTGTTTCTTTTTGTTTCTTTTTGTTTCTTTTTGTTTCTTTTTGTTTCTTTTTGTTTCTTTTTATTTCTTTTTGTTTCTTTTTGTTTCTTTTTGTTTATTTTTGTTTATTTTTGTTTCTTTTTGTTTCTTTTTGTTTCTTTTTGTTTCTTTTTGTTTCTTTTTGTTTCTTTTTGTTTCTTTTTGTTTCTTTTTGTTTCTTTTTGTTTCTTTTTGTTTCTTTTTGTTTCTTTTTGTTTCTTTTTGTTTCTTTTTGTTTCTTTTTGTTTCTTTTTGTTTCTTTTTGTTTCTTTTTGTTTCTTTTTGTTTCTTTTTGTTTCTTTTTGTTTCTTTTTGTTTCTTTTTGTTTCTTTTTGTTTCTTTTTGTTTCTTTTTGTTTCTTTTTGTTTCTTTTTGTTTCTTTTTGTTTCTTTTTGTTTCTTTTTGTTTCTTTTTGTTTCTTTTTGTTTCTTTTTGTTTCTTTTTGTTTCTTTTTGTTTCTTTTTGTTTCTTTTTGTTTCTTTTTGTTTCTTTTTGTTTCTTTTTGTTTCTTTTTGTTTCTTTTTGTTTCTTTTTGTTTCTTTTTGTTTCTTTTTGTTTCTTTTTGTTTCTTTTTGTTTCTTTTTGTTTCTTTTTGTTTCTTTTTGTTTCTTTTTGTTTCTTTTTGTTTCTTTTTGTTTCTTTTTGTTTCTTTTTGTTTCTTTTTGTTTCTTTTTGTTTCTTTTTGTTTCTTTTTGTTTCTTTTTGTTTCTTTTTGTTTCTTTTTGTTTCTTTTTGTTTCTTTTTGTTTCTTTTTGTTTCTTTTTGTTTCTTTTTGTTTCTTTTTGTTTCTTTTTGTTTCTTTTTGTTTCTTTTTGTTTCTTTTTGTTTCTTTTTGTTTCTTTTTGTTTCTTTTTGTTTCTTTTTGTTTCTTTTTGTTTCTTTTTGTTTCTTTTTGTTTTTTTTTGTTTCTTTTTGTTTCTTTTTGTTTCTTTTTGTTTCTTTTTGTTTCTTTTTGTTTGTTTCTAAATCCATTATTACCCTAAGATTTATAGCTTCTGTATCTAGATTAAGATTTTTATCATCTATTTTAATGTTGATTTTATTGCAAATATTTTAACGGATCATTTTAGATCCAAACAAAAGTACATTTTATTTATTATGATTTATAATTAAGCAGTGATCTCTGACCGGATAAATGTGCAGAGACCTGCAAAGACACTGTTGTAAAGTTGGGTGTCATCGAAGAATAAATAGAGAAAAACAATGGTCTTAGTATTGAACCCTATGACACTCCTGATACTAATGATCTGAAAAGAACTTTTTGTTATCAACTTTTCTAGTAGTTATCTATTATTATGAAGCCCTTATCTATATTTATGAACATCACCGATGCACCGGATACTCGTTTACAATACTCATCGATATTGATCTATTTATGTCGGATTGTATCGCAGAGTGTTAGCCTTTGAAATTCTTGTTAAAATCCTTTGAAGCACCTATCAGATACTCGTGCGAGTTTGCGAGCTACGGAACTGCATTAAATGTGTTTTAAATTGAAATTGCTGCCGGTCGAATTATATTTGAACAATTTGTTTATTGTGTGTGTTTAAGCACTACATTTTCGAGCGCGTATATAGAGAGAGCAGACGATGGAGCTCGATAATTATTTGCCGAGCACACTTTGATAATTTTCGTTCTTTACTCCCTTTTTATGTTTTAATGATGTTTAAAGTGTGCTTTGTAAATGGTTATTAATTATTAGCATTTCGACTGGAATGTTATTTATATATCCCACAAGAAGACCTTCTGAATTAATCCGAAAAAAGGGAGGAACTATGGAAATTTAAACTAAACCACATAAATTTCTGACCAAGGACAAAGGATGAAACCAAAATGTATTATAGGTGCGAAATTTCCTCTATAGAGAGCATTGAATTTTTTTTCTATTTAACTTCTAACGCTAGAGTGAAATTTCGTCTATAGAGAGCAATGAAGTATGTTTTCCTGTTTAACTTCTGAAGATAGTTTTTTTTACCACTGGCAGACTAATATTGTTACTATAACTGACGCGCCGAAGAGATGCAGCAGTAAAAATGCGTTATCAACATGTGTTAAGAGCTGGACCTTTAAAAACTCCGTTTACTAGGTTATGAGCAAGTATTCGTAGATTCTTATGGGAGATGAATCATGTATATTTTTCGGTCAACAGTTACATAGAAAACGGTCCGATTTAAACTGATAAACAAAAACGCTTGCTTATTAATTGGCGATCTTCAGACGGCAACTGCACACTCATTTTAGGCTGATATGTACGTGATCACTGCATCTCTTCAGCGCAGCGACTATAGTCACTAACCTACAATTTCAATCTTAAAATCCTCATTGGGCTGTCTAATTATTTCTAGGATATTATCACAAGTTGATGTGACGGTTTTCTACAGTGTTTGGCACCTAGCACTAACATTAACATCATAGTTCACTTTACGAGTTGAAATTGCTTCTTCCTTCTTCAGTAATTGCAGCGCTTCTTCGTTAACTTGGAAGTGGAGTCAACTCTCATTATCGCAGTAATCCTCTGGTTTTTCTTCGACTGTTGGCATCTTCAAGGCTCTGTGAGGATAATTATTGTTTTGGTAGAGTCACGTTACATTAATATTGCATCTTAGGACATTATTTTAGAAAACTTGTATCATGTTGATACTGCTCTCATGCTAGCCAGACTGGTTTTAGGATTTGTTTATAAAGCAATAGTTTATTATATACTGACAGCTTCCTAGAAAAATGTAAGATCTTTATTCTCTTTTAAATGCTATTTTAAGGGCCTACTAAAAAACAGAATTTTTTGACATGGAATCGAAACAAACATTTTCAGGCAGCTTTTGAGGATATTTCTCTTATATTAGTTACAATTAGATACTGGTTTTTGAAACTCGTATAAGGTGTTAAGTTATAAGATATAAAAACAAATAACAAGTGTGGCAAGTAACATACCTCACACGAGAGGATGTGTAGTGCGCCTCTATGGAGTATAGAGGTAAGGAGAACTATCTCTGCATACAATGAGAGCTTTATTTTTAAGGGTTTAATGTTTTTAGTGTATAAAACCCTATGATGTCTAAAAAAACGACTGTGAAAAGACAAGAACTCTATGCACCTAATATCGAGCAAGTGCTTAAGGGGAGACGGGAGAACAAGCAACGTTCAGTTAGAATCAGGAACAGCTAAAGTACTGCTCGGGAGTAACCTATACGACAAAAACTAATAAAAAACTATTGGCAAAACTTTTATTTTCTTTGTGCTGGAAAGTAATCTTGCTTAACTTTTCTATTTTCGTTCGACGACTTGTTTTGCCAACTTTGATACATCCCTGACAATGCCATACGCAAAACTGCTTTACTGGTTGCCTGCGTACAATAAAGCCTTTTAGTGGTGCCTTGCTTTGTGTCGTCTGATTTACACATAGATGAGCAATCTATATGACTATATATCATTGAGTTTTCCCTTTTAGTAAGCGAGCGCCATTTTGTGGTCAGTTTTTGCTTTTTGGTGGATACTTTTTGATATAAACAACCATATAAGATTGTCCTCCTTTTCTCTATATTCCATATACGCAACATAACAACGTGTTGATAAACGTAATGAGTATATTAATACACTTTTCAAAGAGTTATGTATACTATTTTTCCTACGACTATAATATGTTGCCTAACGTCTTGTTTTAAGGGGCATATTCTCGATTGGCAAAGAAATTAAAAACAACGTGCTACTTACGAGTATTTGTAGTTTTCGTAGTTCGTATGTGAATTCCACATTTTTAGGACTTCTGAAGTAATCTAGGCTATTGTGAATAAAAAGATAACATTTTATTTCATATAACAAAATAAAATTATAAAAGAATAAAATAAATTACATTAATTTATTTTTACATTTTCTTTTATTAAATATTTTAAATAAAAATGAACTAACTTAGATTCGGCAGATAACCAAAAATTGTCATTTATCTCAATTTCATCAACGAAAATTTCTAGTGCGGCCCAAACGATAAAATAACAATATTTGGCTTTCGTTTTATAGCCAATAATAATTATCATTTCTTTTTAATTTAATTTGTTCATCTGTATTAGTTAATTTTTTTTTTTTAATTCCCTTTTCTGTTGTTAATTTTCAAATATTTTATTATTTATAATTCCGTCTGGACTTGCTCCTAAATATAGATGTTTTTCTTGAATAAATAATCCACGTTCTTGTACCGTTGTCCAGATTTATTTTTAAATTCTTCTATCGCAATAGTTTCATGATCTTGTCTCCATTTTGTAGCAAATGATCCATAAAAAGATAAAAATAATCTTTTTTGGATCTGTTGTTTTGCGTAATTTGCAACTGGTTCCAACATTTTGTAAACTATCCAAAAATTGCAGTTTTGTTTGTTCCAAAACATCCTTATAGGTACGCCATTTTTGCGTTTTTTTAATTGAAAAACCTATCTACTACATCTAAGTTTGCTCATTTAAGTAAAAAATCTTTGTGTGTTAATCCCAGGAATACTTTTTGATAGCTTTTTATACAACAAAGTGGTAATTATGAATACTAATACAAATATTCTTTATCAAGCTAAAAATTATGACTCATACATTTTCTATTTTTGTAAAATATTCGGAATAGTGTGTAGTCTATACAAGTAATTAATCACTGTTAATAATTTTAATATTAGCATATTTGTCGCATTCATCAAGCAAAACATTGGCTAGGACAATACGGACCTGTTGGTTGGAAACGTAGAATAAAAAAAATTACGTATTCCATTTTTCGTACAGAAGATTCTTATCTAGATTGCGATGTTTGGTTACATACTGGGGGTTAAAATTTACACATTTTTCGTATTGTGTCGAGTGTCACTGAACATCGACCAGTTTTTTTATAATTTTTGACGAATGGAACGGCCTCATTGGTGGACCTAAATACTACAAGGGGATTAAGATATAATTAAAAATTATTGTTAATATTTAATTATTTACAGCTATCAAGTTTCTATAACACCCATAATTAGAATATGTATTTCTTATATTCACGATGGTTTTCTCAAATCAAACAAAAATTTATCTAACCTAAACAAATTTTGATTATGGTGTGTTTGAAATTTCAAACAAAAGTTTTAGTTAGTACAAACGTGTCTTAAAACTATTGAAAAGTAATATTTGTTTCATTCAAAAAATTATTTAATTAAAAAAACAAATTTGTTGATTTTTTTTAATATCATTGTCTTGTAATATTCAATAAAATAAACATTTTTATGAAAATAAATAAAATGTTTAAGTTAACAAAGTCTTTTTTAAGTTTAAATTTTAATATACTTACTGGGAAATTTTTCTTGTCCCTTAGCTATACAATATTATTTTCCTTAAAAATATTTCTTTGATTTAAACAAATAGCGTTTTCTACCAGGGAAACAAATTAACTCTGGGGACGTCAAACATGAAATACAATCCAACTTGTTTTTTAATATTTTGAATGCATGTCATTAGATTTTAACATATTACTCCAAATTAACAGTTATGACTTATAAGGGGAAACTTTGAATTCTATCGTTAATTCTAATAATGGACGTTATTTTAATTTTCCATAATTTTACAAGGCAAACTCGTCGAAATTATAACGATCCAACCCTGTTGAAATGCGTGTGGAAACTCTATTAACAGTTCTTTCGTGGTAGACAGGAACAACCTAAATAAATATTCGCTTTTGTTTGATTTTGACACGTTTCAACGAATAATAGTAATTCCGGTATACAACCGAAGACCCCGCCACGTTTAGGTACATGTTATTTAAATATTTGATTGGGCTGTTCAGGATAATCGGGATCGTCTACAGGGCGATGACGATGATGAGCTTCTACAACAGTTTATTCGAGATCGTAAATAGAACAAGTGGATCCATAGATATTGTCACGCTTTATATAATTTCATAAGTTTTAAATTAAGTCGCGATCATGTACGATGTTAATAATTTAATAATATGCTAACTTGACGATATCTACCATCCTTTAGTTTCTTAGAACTCTTAGAATATTTAAATACATGTTGACTATCGGCCAGCATAATTTTTAATGGTCTAGCCCTACGCCGGGAACAATTTTTCCTAGCCTAATAGGTTTTATATCGGAATCAATAGCATTCTCAGGTAAAGGCTGTATGTCACGATACTAAATTAAGTACTAAATTTAGAACTAAATTAATGCATTTTTTAAGTACTAAAAAAATTCACGTTGCAAACAGCAAATTTAGTACTAAATTTAGTGCTAAAAAAAGTCATTAATTAAGTACTAAAAGTGCGCCGAAATGTTGCGCAGAAGTTTTTCATAGAAAAAGTTGACACGACGGTATTTTCTGTACCCTTTTATTTTTAATTAGCGACAATTTTACATTATCGCCTTGAATAAAGTTCGCTTGTTTGATTTTGTAGGTTTTATTGTGTTTTTTTCGTGGTTTTTATGCTGTATTTGGTTGTTGTCAAGTCAACTAGTGTCAAATTGATAATAAAAACACCATTTACTTGTCTGTTTTACACATAATATTTCATTTCTCTGTTAATTTTACGTATTAATACGTCAATGCGCGTGCGCCTATAGTAAATTTAGTACTAAAAATTGGTATCGTTGCAAACGGAAAAAAATATTTTTAGTTCTAAATCTAGTACTAAATTAATAACTTAATTTAGTGCTAAATTTAGTACTTAATTTAGTATCGTGACATACAGCCTTAACACGAGACTTAAGACCTAATTAAAGACATACCTAGTCCCATTTTTATTATTCAAAACCCAAATTATGTCACATTTATTTAAAGAACAAGTCATATCGTAAAAATGTTATATATTTCCAATGCAACTACTAAAACGTACAGTCACTAACAGCCCGAAGCAATAAAACCTCAATTCCTTTCATAATTACGCCCCATAATAACCCTTTACAGGACAACAAAACGAAACTATTAAACGTTTATTATACAGCCTCATTAACGCCGGTTAGGTTCTCGATAGAGATGTAATCCTTTTAAAGATTACAATCAAGGTATCGTGGAAAAACAAACGGCGTTAAACACCCATCCTACTTGATGACTGTGCACGATATAATGTGACAGGCAATTTGTAAGTAGTTTTGCTATATTGGGATTTAAATCGAAATTGATTTTTAATCGGGGCAGGGCTTCCGATTAATGAGAGTGTAGAACGTTTGTTGTGACTCTTTTTTGTCTCATTTTTAACGTCATAACCTTAAACTAAATAATTTACAGGATGTCTTAGAATATGGCAAGGGCAGGGATTCAAATAGAATACATAATGAAAATTCCTATTGTCGTGCAAGTCACTTTCGACCAGTTTGGTTATGCGCTCTTGCCATGTGACAAATTGACGCCCTTCGAGTGACAGAAAAGTGTAATAAAAATGGCGACTTGAGTCATACTTTGATATAGATGAAGTCAATAATTTTATATTATATGACGGAATAAATATGACTTTATATCATTTAAATGAAGCTATTTAAAAAAATGGCTTTTTATTTTACCAAAACTCACTAGCATCTATATATCGAGTTTGACATATGACGTAAAAGTGTAAAGCAAGGGGACTTTATCATGATCATAGCATCCCCTGTTTATTATATCATAATGTCGGTAACGCGTCTGTCGATAAAGCGTTCAGTCTGCTACGCAGAAGCCCTTGAAACTGCCAGAAACATTGATTCAGATCTCATCTATTCTAAAACAACTAGAATCTTCGAGAAAAGGACCGGAACGCCATATTTTCATATAAATAACGCAACTTTGTCTATGTGAGTTCAGTTAGAAATTAGATATTCGCTTGTATAGATAAAACTGTTATAAATTTATGAATAAATAAATAAATAAATTAGTGAATATATTGTAAATGAATTAAATAATAGAAGGTATGTTTCAACAAGGATCAGAAACCAGTCACTGATACCAGGATTATGCGCAGTAGTTTATTTTAACCTCCAAATTATCTACTACGTAGAATCCTGGTATCAGTGACTGGCTTCGGATTGGTGTTGAAACAGATCTTATCTGTTTAAAATAAATAAACCTTACATACACTATAAAAACAGAACAGTTCATTTTATTAATCCAGGGTATCTTTTTTAGACTTAAGCTGTCCCAAAATATATTGCTGTACTTTTATCATTCTATTTTAAGACGTTATAGGCCCATTTCTCGCTATGGGTGGAAGTGTTAAAAAATATAAGAAAACGTTTTTATGTGATCTATCAGAGATAAAAGATTGCCCACATTTTCTGGGACATTCTGTATGCGTTTTGAGAAGGCAGACCTTTTAAATATCTGTATAATATAATACAAATATAACATTGGTTAACAATTTACACTCATACTAATAGGTTTTTTTTTTGTTTCAGATTATGGATATAACTTGCAAAGAGACATCTTTTAAAATGCTTTAAGTTTCCAACATTTTTAAGGTAAATATTTTAGAAATATTTATAGGAGGTATACCAGTAACCTTTTTGTGTCCAATGGTCCCCCTTTGAATATTTTGTTTAAAGAAATATCAGATATTTTGTTAAATATCTCGGCATCTGTTTGATGTAGGAAGATGCGGTTTACATCGTTGAATTTGTCTTTAAGAGACCTACAAAACGGTATATATATAAATATTGCGCTATCTCAAATTTTGAATGGTCCTCCCCTTTGAACATTCTTTTTTGTTATCTTAAAATTTATTGACTTTTTTTTCATTACTTAGCATTTTTTTTTTCCAATTTTGAAAAGTACCTCATTTTGCTTTTTTTAGTTAATACCTTTCTTTTAATACGTCCAAGCTCCATTGATATGGTTTGCTGGATATCACGTGACCAAAAAATATACTCGCTCTGTTCCAGTAAGTACATTTCAAACGTAGCATAGATCTAATAATAAAATAAATAACAAGAGGTTGAAAACATAATTGTGAGATATTTTGTCATTTTATTAATTTTAAATCACTTGTTCATAACATTTTAATTTGGACTAAAAATAAACAATTTGCAACGTTTCCAAACCTACGCTTTAATCGAATTTTTAGCGAAAACTTCCCATTACCCAACTCAATTTTCTAATAATAAAACTGGTGTCAAATTAACAAGTGCTTATATCAATAATATCCTTTGACGTTAATACAAAAAGCAAAAATTAAATGACATTGAGCTTTTTAATTAAATATCGTAACGTCACGAACGGTTTATAATTAATAGCTAGAAAATAAGACATCGTCATCCTTTTTTCGTCGATGAAAATAAACGCGCTGGCAGGGGGATGGGGCGAAAGGGGCGAAAATCAATGTAACTAGAAACAAGTCTGTCATTAACAAGTCCACTTCTAATGAACTTTTTTCACGCATTTTGCTCTAATGAATGGAACGTTTTTTCCTCAATAAACATAAACAAAAAGTTTATTACTCAGTGACGTACGGAAATAGAAGAAAATTAAGTATATTAAGTCAAGCTTTCTTTATACTAATAGTAATTTTTAGAAATTTTTAAATTGTGGATTTTTAATTAAATTTCATGGTTCGGTTTAGGATTTGATGTGTGGCGTATTAATAGAAATTCAATTTCTGTTGATATGACATGCAGATTATAAAATCGCCATGCATTACCGTCTCGATGATGGTGGGTGAGGTTTTCCGGGTTTTCCTCACCTGTAAGTTAAATGGCACCATCAATCATCTTTAAGTCGCCCCGGAGCGCCACGGCAAATAATAATAATAGCCGTCCCTTCCCCTACACAAGTCGTTCAGTCGACTTCAGGGGTTGAAATTCACTCGTAAGGGGGTGAATTAGGGAGAGTATTATTATTATTATTATTATTAATTTGCTTCACACTCTTTACATTACTCACATTCTTCTCGTTTAATATTATTATAGTTATATTATTAAGTTAGGTCAGCAAACTAAACCCTGTCAAATTCGTAAAATTGACATAATATATGGGACAAACAAATTAGCAAATGAAATATTTTTTAGATACCAAACTGACATTGATGTTTCAAATGTATTCAGATTATAAAGTTCTTTCTATGTTCTGTCTTTTTGTCATTCAATTTATATAAATTGTAAAAGTTATTTACTTAATTAGCAAAAAAAGATTTGTATTTCGTGTAAAATTATTTATTTAAATTGCAAAGGGCTTTCGGCATAACGACCTAATCAGTGCTCATCTACACAAATTGTGGGTTTGAATATAGCACATAAAAAATATGTAAATATAAACAAGAAATTTGAGTTATTAAATTAATTTTAAAAAAGTTTTTTTTTCAGTTAACAAGGTTAAAAATTACTTAATATAGAAAACCCAATGTTGATGACAATGATTAGGACATGAATCCTTAATCATTCAAAAAGATTCTTAAGAAAAGGTCATGCCCCAATCGTCCAAATTGGATATATCATCGACATATATATGATAATATGAAATGTTATAATGTTCTGGGAATAATTTCTAATTTCTTGATGATTCATGAATGTATCAGCTATTAGGGATGATAGGCCATATCCCATAGCTAGACAATCAGGTTATTCATAAGTAATGTTAAAAGTAAAAAATTTTTGTGATAAGCAAAAGTATAAGAAATGTAAAATGATGTTAGTGTTGTTGTCTGAAACAATTAAACTTCTTAAGATCTCCCGAACCACAGGCGTGGTCTCAAACCTTGGGACTAAGGTGTACGTCAAATGAAACCATAATGCATTAGTCAAGAATGGTAAAAAGTTTAATTCTATTACAAAATTCTAAACTGTTACTTACCGAGTTAGCTGGTTTGAATTGTGTGAGATCGTGAATTAGGTTACAAATGAAAGTTGTGATTTTTGAGGCTGCAGTATTAATAAAACTTACAACTTGTCTTATTTTGTGGATCTTTGGAAGTCCGTACAAGCGAGGCATGATAAGGTTGGATGGTACCATGTAATCCGAGGCTTGGAATTTTGCTGGAAAATCATTGTTTAACTTAAGTAAGTCTTTAGTCCTTAAAATGAAAATGTCATTTTCAATTAGAAAAGTATTTAATTTGTTTAAATAATCAACTTTACTTATAATAACTAAGCAATTGCCTTTATCAGCTTTAGGAATGATCAATTTATTGTTAGCTATTTTTATATTGGTGTTTTTTAGAACTTTTTGTTGATGATGAACTTACAAGTTTTGATGTTTGTTTTGATGTTTGTTTTGATGTTTGTTTGGCTGTTTTTAATAAGATGGTTCAATTGGTCATAAATTATTTTGTTGGTTGCCTTCTTGGCTATTCAATTAGCAAAAGAGTTACCTGCTTATCATCTTAAGGTGACCATATTGTTGATGAATACTTCGGCTAAACCATCGTGGCTTTCTGGTACTAAACTTGAGTATAGAGAGCATGTTCCTTCCAGTGATATTGTTTCTGGTAACTTCTTTTGTTGCTGGGAGTTTCCCTGTGAGCTCGGTTTAAACTACACTAGCACTATTGCTCGGACCATTTTCTGTTATAATTTTATATGACTTATGGAAGATATATCTCGTTGAGATGAAGTCTATGTGCGCTTGAAGCAATAATGGGAGCGTATCGAGCACGTTCTGCCAAAATCGACGTCTTGCCTCATTAGATCCTACATCAGGTTCTATTCCAACCGTGCAAAGTCATGTCATTGTTATCAGAGCGACATTTGTCATAAAATATATAAGAAATACAACATACTACATTAACAACTAAAATGACTATAACTTTACAAGGTATTGTAACAATCAAAAATTCAAAAGTGTACTTTGAAGTGTAATGTTTACATATGGGTGAGCAATCTATATAAATAAAGACATCATTGGTGTGATTGTGTGATCTGACTGTCACAACTTTCGGCGCCCTTCTGGTGCAGTAAAAGAGATACTACTCCTCAACTCCACACTTCTTAGGTATTATTTTACAATAGACTTTATGTATTGTCACGTTATGTTGTCTTTACGGTAGGTTTCGGCAGAAAGTAGTACTTCAGATTGTTTCTGACAGGCTCTGGCTCTGGAATAAAAATAAGGTGTTTAGGAGGTTAAAATTTAATAAATTCATAAATCAAAAATGAAAAACAATATCAACTTGAAATTTTTAGGAAAAAACAATTTTTACCATGGGACGAAGCTTGTTGATTTTTAAAAAAATCTGACCCGAAATAGGGGGTTCAAGGGGGTTAAAATTTAAACAATCCTAAATCAACAACGAAAAGCGATACCAACATGACATTTTTATTAAAAAAATATCATTGCAATGATTTGAAAAATTGACAAAAATTGATATTATGAAATTTTAGAGGATATGACTGTGTTATAAAGAAATAATTTTTTTTTATATATATATATATATAATTTGTTTAAGAACAAAAAATAATTTATCCCGAAATTAAATGAATTGTATGAAAGATAAATGTCCTGCAATGTAGAAAAAAATTTACATTTTTTGAAAATTAGGAAAATTTTATTAAATATAATTATTTGTGACAGTATATTAAAGTAAAAATACTGCAGTATACTACCAAAATGTAATACATCACAAGCAGAAACAGTGAACCAGGGGCAAAACGTGTGTTCAAATAAAAAACCCCGCCACTGTAAATGAGCTCGACCATCTACAAACAACACGTCTACGCGCCTAGTTCATGTCAAATGATAATATCATTTGTACTTTTTCGTTCGTAATGGTGAAAAAAATGAAGTCATAAAAATGTGCAGTGTTTATTTTATATGCTCGTTTTGAAAAATAGACTGTGATTAAAAAAATGTCGCCATTTCATAACACAACAACTTTATTTGTACATAAATGAAAAAAAAATGGCCGCAAGTATTACCAGAAGTTTCTATCAACAATTAAAAAAAATGGAAAAAATTAATTGATACCGGCAGCAGAGAAGTCGAGTAATGGGAGATGTGTTTTATAACTGTTACAAATTAAGTGTTATTTTGTTTTAATCATTCGAGACAAAGCCAAACCTAATCTTTACTACATTTTACCGTTTAAAAATGTCAGATGACAAAGTATGAAATCTAATTCTCTTTTATAATGATCTCTAATATCTGATTTAGAATAGGTAAAATTGCTGCTGGTCTGTAATTATCTGGAATATCCACACTTCCTATTCTTCTTGTTTATTTTTAAGTTTATTTTTTTTTTCCTGATATTTGAAAAATAATAATTGGCATATGTCAGATACTTATCGAATACATACCTCACCAAAATGGCAAGATATCTATTCGATAACTTATAGAACGGAGAACTTTTGTTATACGTTTCAAAAACCAAATTTTATAATAGTTATGCCTTTGTTAAGTCTATTAAACACATCACGAAAAGTTTTTAATCACTAACATTATTGTTGATTTAATTTTAAAAAATTATACCTGTTATTCATTTATTTCTCCAATTTTATCACCATAAAATAAACAATAGTTACCAAAAAATGTACTATTTTTATAAATCAGTTTTAACAAAACAATTTAACCTGATGTCTTGTTATCCCCAACGCTAATGCCTTGAAGGAAATTACCTTAAAAAGTAAAACTTCCTCGACTGCTCCCAGAGGTTGAATTTAGAAACGAGACAACGAAAAAAGAAGTACTTTAGAGCTATGGTTAACAGGAATATACAGTTCTGAAGGGATGTCGCATAAAGGTTTCTTGGTACATTTTACCGCTCATACTAGAAAATGAAAAAATGCTTTTTGCCAGCGTATTACAAAATTTACTATTTTAAGGTTTATTATATTTATTTTTATTAGTTTAATTTTAATAACTTGTAGGATTAGACATTTCTAGACACAGAGCAACCATTAATCGGAAAATTAATTTTACATCGAATTCTTTGATCTTGGTAAGACTCGTTTACTGAAAGGCAGCCATTTTAAATAATAATAAATAATTATAGCGAGTTAATAGTAGTTATTTTCATTTTTATCTAAATAGAACCTGTTTAAATTTCATAATATACATCACTACCAGACCGTACCTGTACACAAAACAACCTGCGTTCAAAGCGCACACATTCAAAAAACATATCTTCTATATCCTGAGAAACAAATATATTTCTTGCAGTCACGTACGCAAAGCCCGCATAGCAACAGCTGAGAACATTCCAGTATATCGCCATCTCATAAGTAGCAATAACCTTTCTCTATCTTACAGATAGAGCTACAAATATTTCGTGACAAAATGCAATTCCCAAATACACACGCTGTATCTAAGCAAAATACTCCATTAAAGAATTAAGTAGGGTACCCGCGCAAAACATCTCACCAAACAATATGAATCGTCGCTTCTTCAAGTCGCTATCAAACTGTTCAACCAGCAAGATGCCTACAACATATAACAACAATCGTTCATCAATGGAAAGTTTTTTCGAAATGTTGGTAGGCCAAAAAGGTTGGGAACCTATGTTTTAGACTCTTGGTTGTATAAAACCAATAATACGCAAATAATTATATATACCGTCAAGAACCATTTGTAAATATCTTTTATAGTTAATATCTATTTAAATAAAAGTCACTGGCACTGTGAGTAGTTATTAGTTATCAAGCCTATATAGTCCACTCAGTGTAGTGTGCGTGTGCAGAGACCAAAGCTTAGGAAGTGATCATTCTAAAAGTCTTGGAGGTGAGCCGGAAGAAGGGGGACACAAAGATGATCCCACTTTTAGGTTTTTCGCTTATATATTGAAAACGGGGCGTTGTAGAGAGAACGTTCCTTATACCAAGTGAAAGTTGATAAAATTATCTACAACTTTCATTGTATACAATTTCTTAGAATTCCCTGCCATTTTTTCTAGCTGTACGCTCTTGAAAACTGAAAATTTTCTAAAAAATATTTTCAGTTCACATTTTTCATCAAACAGTTTTTCATATCGTGTAAACTATTAGTTTGAGAATGAAATTTGCTCAAAGAAAGTTGTATAGCATTAAATTCCCTTCAAGAATATATTCACCTATACTAATGTATCTACAACTGGCCAACATTTCCTAAAATTTCTTCATTTACGTGGTCTTCACCTTAGCACTTTGCCATTACCACAACCCTTGGTTCAACGATAAAATATCGTTTTTAGCCTACCTCCGGTGCTGGAGGATCTTCTGTTTTAATTGTTACCAGAGTGCCACCTGCATGTTTCTGCCCCCACTCAATGGAAGGAAGCTCATTTCCGAGCCACTGCACTTCAAGATAAGGACGTCAGCATCACTGGTGGCTTGGAGGGTCTGTATACCATTCTCCTCCAGCTTTGTCTGTAGTTAGATTAATTGACTTTTGTTGGTAGGATTGGACAACAAATCTTCTTGTTTCACAGGTACCGATGTATTCCATGTCACATTGATGTCAGCCGACCTCCTCAGTCCGTATCGTCGTCTTTGTTTTTGTGACTTTATACTGTTGGCCGAGTTCGTGTAGCCATAAATTTCTGAGCAGAAATAGCCTCTTCCTTAGATGTAGATACCTCTTTATATACCTTTATCACGGAAACTTTGGTGCTTGTCATCCTTCTCCTCCTTACTTGCTTTAATAAGGCCAATAATTCCCTTTTTTCTCACCTCAGAAACGTCCTTACTTCCTTTAACTATGTCCTTAACACACACAGGACACTAATTAGTACTCATTCTGGAGAAAATCCTAAAATTTGTTTAACCATTGATCAGTTGAAGGTAAATTAGCTCATGTACAAATATTCTTGAAGGGGATTCAATGCTTTACAACTTGGTTAGAGATAAATTGGCATATTTGTATATTATATACTTCAAAGGAATCCATTGTTCTATAACATCCTTTAAAAGAATTTTTTAGACGAAGTAGTTTTTATTTTATTTATTGTTTCGGCTTTTACTTGATGAAAAATCCATTTTATTTTGAAAAGAAGTAGTTTTTAATGAAAAATGTGAGGTAAATTTTTTTTTTTATAATTTTCACTTTCACAGTACCTGCAGACGAAAATATAATAACATTTCTTTTTAATAAATGATTTTCAAGTTATGTGTACGTAGTTTTCTGTTATTATCCAAGTTAACAAGGACTTTGAATACCAACCTCTTTTTTGATGATTAACGTAGGTATAGGCAACACATTATATACTACCTACGACAAATTTTAAGTTCTTATATCTATTTATTAAAAAAGTATGATCGTAGAAAAAATCTTGTGTGCATTTTGATCGAAAAGTTCATTACCGCTATCTACAATGGCAAAGCATAACTTTTCGCTCTTAATACACAAATATCTATTAAATCTTTCAACTAAAATTAGAACGTTAAACAGAAAATTTTCTTGTAATGTCAATTTACCCAATGTAGCTATTTCGTATTGAAATATGTTATCGTCAAAATATTAAATAATTTTTTATCCTTAATAATAATAAAAAAATGTTTGCTATGCCTAATGATATACGTAGTAACTTTGTAAAACAGAAAATATTTTTTCTACCACCTCCCTTGCTCAATCAATTATACTTACATATCACAACACTCACTGAAACTATTGTTTTTTTTTTTTATCTATTTTACCTATATATTTCAGTGTACTTATTTCGTCTTCAGTCATTTCCATTCAGTTGGCGCAT
Organism: Psylliodes chrysocephalus; assembly: GCA_927349885.1. NCBI lineage: Eukaryota > Metazoa > Arthropoda > Insecta > Coleoptera > Chrysomelidae > Psylliodes > Psylliodes chrysocephalus. The sequence continues at coordinate 4,224,879 of OV651823.1, read as the reverse complement.
CTCCCTGTTCCAAAGAACTTTTTATTGCAAAAGAAACATCTCTTCTTTTCAATCTGCTTTGTGACGGTATAAAACCGTTTTTTCAACACATACTTAACATTATCGAAGAGATATCTTCCGACTGAGCGCAAAATAAAGAAAAAAGATAAAACAATGCCCGTCATAACCGCGAATATCCTTCGTGGTTTCCAGTGGCGTACGCTGCGAATTCGAATAAGCGAAAAGTAATAATTTACACTTTATATACAAACTTTATTTTTAACAATTAATGTAGAGGACTTTCTAACCTTAGCAAATTGAATTTGCTCTTTTGTTGTCTTAGATTTCTTTTGAAGCCATGGTTCTGTAAATTTACGAAAGTATTTTGAATTTTCTTAAGCTAAAAATAAGAAAACCCATTTGCTCCTAAGATCATTATTGTTAGCACAGGTTGATTTACCTATTTTTGGATTTAGATCAAGGTCTAACGTCTCTTTAGGGCCACCCGACAAGGTGGGATAAGTAAAATCATCCCCATATACACTTTGTTTTATATAACTCTTATTTGCTTATTGCTAACCTACTCCTTTTTCTTTTGGTATATATTTATGTATACATTCTAGTTCTAGTAGATACATAATTATCTTCGAATTACGTTCTCCCACTTGTTTGGCTGATTATAGGAGTAAGAATCTGAAGAACATAGTAGAGCTATTTAGATAAGTAAGCTCCTTCTATTTTTACAAATATATTTTCAAGCCTCTATATTCTTTTGGGTAGCTTCTTGGATGTATTTATATTCCACAAAAAAAATATTGTGTCACTAGTTTTTAGATATAAATAATATTATATATGTCAAAACTTACCTGTAAATGCCACTCGACCATGAAACGTTTACAGTTTTCTCATTAAAAGATATTTTTTGTAACTAACACTTTCGATAAACATCAATAATATAGTGGTTCATTTGAACTAGCCGGAACCAAAGGTCATTCTTTCCGTTTACCACTTTATAAACCATAACAAAAGGGTTTAAAGCTTAATATTGACTCAAATCTGCCTTTTAGCCTCTTTTTCATAGAGGGTATACTATTACCATTAATTATCTATTTATGGGTATATGTAAATGTTCTTAGTGCACGCCGCTGCAAGATTCAACGTTTTTTTATTCGTTCTGTGTCTCCTTCTAACCAGCGCGAAGGAGAAGTGCTGATTTAAGAGCACTGGAAACCTAAAAGCCCCGTTGTTTCCGTGGTCCTCAACTTTTTTAGTACCAAGCCGCGTGTATTGCCAGAAGTTTATTCTTTTGTTACCTTTTTCTGGTTTGTGCACGACGACTTTGTTGTAAAAGTAGACACGGCTCCTCGAGAAAACTATTCCGTTCGTTTATACGACGTTTGCTAGGAATATTGACGCTTTAACTCGACAAAGATGCCTCTTATTATTTTTTAATATTGCGGTTTGTACGATTAAACCTTTTAATACAATTCACTTTATGCCTCAATTGATATTACAATTGAAATAATTTCCTAATCGTTTCAATTGTTAATGTTTGATCCAGAAATATATTCCTGAAAAAAATAAAATTGTCTTATTTAATGCAATGTTAATTTTGTCTAGGATGATATTTATTATTTTAATTATATCAACAATGCAAAGGTATGCTCTGGGTAGTGAGCTTAGGTTCAGACCGAAGACGTCGGCGTCGGTTCAATTTCTGCCAGTGTCAGATGTTTTCATAGAGACAGGTACAGAGATACAGAGATAGAAATACAGAGATAAAGAGATACAGTGAAACCTGTGTAAAACGGAATCGCACGGTCGTGTACCGATTTTCCGGCATATACAAGATTCCGCGTTACACAGGGTAGATAAAAAATTGCACATAGTAGATTTAAAAAGTGATGATTTTATTAAAAAAAATCTAATATACGTACATTTAATATATAGTTGTTATTATTACTATGTACCTACATATTTTTATTTATTATTAGAAACAATATAAATTATTATTTATTCCACATTTCTATCAATGTAAGTTGTTTTTTATTCTTTTGTAATACGTAAGATGATTCTATGAATGTCCTTAATTCTAAAATCTTCTTTCTCATCGGTTCGCTCTCTATTCTTTGGGAAAAATCCTCTAACGCTGCAACACTCCTCAAAGCTTCAGAAAAATTTTTTATCCGATCGGATTCTTCAACTTCTGTTCCTGTAGATAAAAATAATAATTTAAGAACAGATCGTTTTGAAAAGCTAATGGGAAAATAATTTTTTCTGTTATTTTTGTGATGGTAACTGAAATCTTCCTATCTTATTTTTATTATGTATTTTAACTTTATTTCTACTTGGCCAAATGCCCAATTAAGATGGAAAGAATAAATAAAAAGTTGTTTATTTTTTTAGAGAATTAGAAAAATCGCTTACCAATTCCAATCCCATCATTATCGTCTGCCACAGTAGTTTCCACGGCAGTTTTTTCTAACACCAGTTCTTCTATGGACTGAAATCCAGCATTTGTTGTAACGGCTTCATCTAATGTGATGTAATCATGAACATTACAACCGGGATTAATTTCAGTAATTAACTCTTCGACTTCTTTTGTACTTTCGTCAATTTCGTCAACATTTTCGATTAGGTCAACGTCTCCATCTTGCTTGATTCCACATGCCGCAAAACATTTTTTAACACAATCAGGTTTAATATTTTTTACTGAATAATCAATCCATCTGATAGCATCCAAAACTGATATTTTTTTAGCCAAATCTCCTGCTGATTGAGAGAATTTCATATTCGCAATAATTGACCGCAGCACTTGTTTTCTGTAATGCATTTTGAAGTTTTGTATAACTCCATGATCGAGAGGCTGTGTTTGACTTGTGGTGTTTGGTGGTAGAAAACACAATTTTATATTGGATAGTATTATTTTGAAGTGACACGTTGCATTATCCAAAAATAGAAGGATGTGTCGATTTTCAAATTTCATTTTTTGATTTAAAATTTTTAGCCACTGTTCCATAAGAACTGATGTCATCCATGCTTTTTTATTTGCTCGCCAATAAACTGGTAGCTGAGCCACATTGGTATTGTTAAAACATCGCGGTCTGAGGGATTTTCCAATAACTAGAGGTTTTTCTATTTTTCCGTCAGCAAAGGCGCAAAACAAAACGGTTAACCTTTCTTTAGATTGTTTGCCTCCTTGACATTTTTCACCTTTAAAGCACATTGTCTTGTCCGGCAGCGCTCTATAAAAAAGGCCAGTTTCGTCACAATTAGCAATGTCTTTTAGGGTATATCCTTTAATTAAATCTGTAATGTGCGATGTCCATTCAGTCACAGATTCCATGTCGACGTCCTTAGCTTCACCGCAGATCTGATTAAATCTTATGTTATGTCGTGTTCGAAAACTTTCCAGCCATCCATTCGAAGCTTTAAAATCTACTTTTCCAAAATGGTTTGCAATTTCTCTTGCTTTTTCTTGAATAATTGTTCCAGATACAGGAAGATTGCGAGACCTTGCATCCATAAACCATTCCAAAACTGTTGAATTTACGTCGTCGTGATGTGATTCCTTTGGCTTTCTCTTAATATCGCCATTACCACCACGCATCCACTCTTCTTTAATTTTTTCCTTGTTTTTCAAAATTTCATACACTTGCGTTTTTCCGCACTTAAATTGAATAACCAATTGCTTTGGAGTAAGTTTTTTTTGGTCACTACATTTAATTAAGTCTATTTTAGATTTTAGCGATAATGTATTCGTTTTTTGGTTTGCCATTTTGAAATGTTTGCACTTTCACGGATAAACTCAAACTGCCGTACCTACACAATACTGGTTTATTTGTGTATTTACTGCTTTTGTACCTAAATTTCTATGATAATGGTTCTAAGTATTGATAATAGTTCGCCCTTATTATGGGGCTTTCCGAAATCATAAACTAATTATGTAAACATCTATAAATTCTTTTATACCTGCAAAGCAATAACATAAGTAGGTTCCGGCTTAACAGATTAGGGAATTTCCGTGTTCGCGTTATAAGCAATTTTTACATTACAATATGTAGGTAATCGCCAAAATTTCCGTCATACACAGGATTCCGTGTTACACAGGTTCCGGCTTACTCAGGTTTCACTGTATAGAGATACAAAGATACATAAATTTAGAGATACACAGATGCACACACATATACACATATGAACATATACACAGATACGGAGGTACGAAAATAAAGAGATACAAAAAGACACTGAGACGATGCAGGAATATAGGAAGACAGAAAGATAAAGAGATAGAGAGACAGGGAAAAAGAGACAGAAAAGCAGATAAGTGACAATAAATGTCATCAATTTTTTATTTAAGGAATTGTTCATTATCAAATAATTATTTTATTTTGTCTTGTAATAAAATTGAAATATAAACTTTAAATATGAAAATAAGGTTGAAATTTGACATATATGACAGTGTAAGTCTTTAAACCAGTAGGAAAAACTGTTTTCCTTTAACAAATATATTGGATTTGGAAAATTTCTTTTTCGAATATGCAAAATGGATAATTTTATCTTTCATTTGCAAGTTCATCATATTTGCAGACCTTCAAAGTTGCAGACGTGCATTTCCTGTAATTTCATCCTTAAACTTATTAAACATTCCATAATAGATATTCTGTAGGCCACGTTTTAAAATAGATAAATCAATCTTAAAATTATTAGGTATTCAACTAAACCGTTCAAAAAAAAGGAAATCCAGTATTTCCATTTTAATGCAACATCACGGACTCTTATCCGAAATCTCTATAACCCGATGCGCCATTTTCTTTTGCATTTACCTAAACTTTTACGCACCTATTTCAGCAAGCGATAAAAAAAAGTGACACCGAATGATGTATGGTTTTCCGTTAAATTGGAACCGTCATTGGTAGCGAGATTACGTTCTGCCTCGAGGGCATTCCGGTTATATATATTTCTCTTATAATTCGGGGGTCGTTTAACGGGCTCCTGTATCCATATTAAAGTCACGTTTAGACAAAAGAAATAACGATTGATAAGACAGAAGCGATTGCCTGCGTGCTCCATGTAACACGGCAGCTATACGAAAGAAGGACCGAGTTTTTCTCGTTCGATTCGAATTTATAACAGTTACAGACATGGTTAGGTCTGTAGTATATATAAAAAAGGAAAATAATTCCAAATTCAAATGTGTCCAAGATCGAAAATAATAAATAACATAAAAATATCAAAGCTATATGTTTCCTTTCCGAAAACGACAACATATTAAAAGGTTGAATTATTCCAATATCCTAGAACACTAGGGTTGTGCTAGCGTCTTTGGTTTTCTACAAAAATGAATATCTAAATAAAAATTATAAATTATATATAATTTAAAAAAAATTCCTGTCTTCTTTATTTTATACCCTTCACTCCTACTGTCTGCTCTAACTCGTGCGTTTCTATAATTCTGGGTTTTTTGCTCTAACTCCCACCTTACTTCTTCCTCTACCTGATCTCCTATGCTTCCTCACCTGATTCCTCATTCTGCATAGCTCTATTTGCAGCTGTTTTTTAATTTTAACTCATTCCACCTCTTTTAAATTATTTTACTTTTAATATCTTTATTTTATTTTAATTTAACATTTATTTTCCCTACTGACAATTCTAATAAAACTTTCACAATCTCCCATTATCTATCTGACAATTCTCATTAAAATCCCACTACCATTGCCTTCACAACCTTAAGGACATTCCGTATAAATAATTGACTATAACAGTACAGAACGGAAACATGATATTAATAATAATATAATAATAATAATAATACTCTCCCTAATTCACCCCCTTACGAGTGAATTTCAACCCCTGAAGTCGACTGAACGACTTGTGTAGGGGAAGGGCCGGCTATTATTCTTTGCCGTAGCGCTCCGGGGCGACTTAAAGATGATTGATGGTGCCATTTGACTTACAGGTGAGGAAAACCCGGAAAACCTCACCCACCATCATCGAGACGGTAATGTATGGCGAATTTTTTTAATCTGCATGTCATATCAACAGAAATTGAATTTCTATTAATACGCCACACATCAAATCCTAAATCGAACCATGCAATTTAATTAAAAATCCACATGGTCTGGTCTGGGATTCGAAACCCAGCAGTCTCAGACTCATAAACTTGCCTATAAATGAATATAAGCGCGATAGACCGCTACACCATCGTCCCGAAAGATCCAATGACTGTATATAACAATATACAATAGAAGATACAAGTAGATAAAGGTGTAATGATACATTTTTTGAAAAAAATATTCCTAATATACTTAAAATGTACTATATTTTTTGTTTGTGATAGTTCTAATATTTTAATAATTTTAATTAATAGTTTTAGACCTACTTTTGTTTATGTGTTTTGACATCAACTTTTTGTTGCAACTATTGTTTTTTTTATATTTTTTATGTATTTTAAAAAATACTCGCATACTTGTTTTTACACCGACCCTGGGATAATTCTATTAGCTTAGTCTTAAATAGATGAGTAATTACGGGTGAGTTCTTGATATTTGACAACTTTCATATTAAAATGTTTAAACCCACTTATTAGTTATGAGCTCATTCGTTTTTCCTCTCTATTTTTAGACCTTACCTGATGATGAGGATTTTATCCTCGAAACCGGTCGTAATAAAATACTCTTGTGAGATCCTAAGGACCACCCTCGTTTGATTTACCTTTTTGAACTTATAACTCACACATGGCTACCACCTTCAACTTTAATTCTAATTTCCAATTTTGATAATATACAATAATATAAAATAATATACAATAATATACAATAATATACAATAATATACAATAATATACAATAATATACAATAATATTCAATAATATACAATAATATACAATAATATACAATAATATACAATAATATACAATAATATACAATAATATACAATAATATACAATAATATACAACAATATACAATAATATACAATAATATAAATTAACAGTTTTATGTTGCTTACTGAAGGGAATGTCATCCTTAAACTGCTTTCATCCTTAGGACTTTTTTGACTGTTAGTCTTAATCAAAGAAGTAGTTTCCTTATTGGAAACGGTCGTATTATTTTGTGACAGCTTTCAGATTTTCAGATTTTAGTTATTGCTTTGCTTTTGCTTACTAAGTGTTATTTAGAGTGACGATGGATAAAGTCTACTGGACTTTAATTTGTGCAACGAAGAGAATGTTAGTATTATCATTGAGAAATAAGGGCCACTAGCAGAACCTTAATTACTTTATGTTAGAGACTAAGGATCACTTGTCTTTTATATAATATAACGACTAAAAAACAATTTTTTTCAGTTCACAAAATTAGCCTTAAATCTTTGGAACGGAACATATCCACAATATTTACTTTACAAATTTTTAATTTATATATATTTAGGCCAATATATTTTTATCATTTTTCAAATCAATATATTTTAAAATCTAGTGAAATAAATGGATAGTAAAGTTTCCTGTATTCGTACGAACATAATAATATTAATACTCTCCCTATTCTCCACCTTACACAGAACTTGTGCGGGATAGGGACAGATAATATTAATATTATGATCTGCCGTAGTGCAGGATTATATACCCTTCACAAGGTTTGATACTTTGGCTTAACATACCGGCATATGGTCTTTATCTATGGAAAATTATTTAGCAGAAAAGATGTGAGATATATGCCCGGCATTATTCAATCTCGCCCTTGGATGTTCGGGTCACTTGTTTTTGGGAATCATTAAACAGATGAAAAGGGATCGGTCGGATATCAGGGTGAATATTCATACATATATGTATAGCCCCAGATATAACGTCAGCCATTTTTTTATTTATTTTTTTTTCCTAAAAATAAGAAAGATTGATAAAGATTTAATGGATACATAATGATAAGCGAAATTTTCGATGGATAATCATGGAATTCTGCTTTATCGGCGGATTTGGATCGGAGAATATGGGAAAGAGCGATATATTAATTCGTTTTGAAGTACCTAGTGTGGTCAGGACCGGGTTTTCCAGGAAGAAATTATTTTGTTTTGATATTGATGTTTTGGGAAAAACAATAGAAAATTTAGGAAAACAAAGAGTTTCATATGATTTACCACGTGGGTCTTAGGGTAGACTCTGCCTAGAATAATCAGATATTGAGAGATTTTTCGTTTATAAAAAATATTAATTCCGTTATTTTAAACTATTTTATATATTTCTGTAGTTATATTTTAGTTTAGGAAACAAATAATTAAAATAAATTAAATCTATAATCAAATTAATTTTCTTTATTTTATTTAATAATAATGTTTATTCATTTAAAAAATAAAAATATTACATATTTTTGTATTTTGAATATTTTTTTCATTATATTGATATTAAAAGAGTCGAATAAACCCATTTATGTCCTTGTAGGATGCGCATGGGTATTCGACTGCTTTATATCATAATAAAATTACAATAATAAATGATAAATTTTAAAACAGATGTGCACACTTAAAAAAAATTATAATTACATTATATATAAAATATTTTTAATAGAGCTTAAATGTGTAAGATTGATAAATATATTTGTATTATATCGCTTCGCAATTTCAGATCCGACTACTAATCACTCAAAAATTGCATGAATTAAAGTTAATTGAGTATTTAATAAAAAATTTTTGATAATTTTCTTGAATAAATGTTTTGAGTTTATCGTCAATAAATACAATTTGTACACATCTGGAATAAAGTTGTAAATTTTACTTATTAAGAAATTAAAATGTCTTTGTCCAATTGATTTATTTGCCAAGTAAGTTTGCACATGACCTTGTTGTTTAATTCTGGTGTTATATTTATGATTAATTTTTTTAAAATGTTTTTATTTTTATAAGTGTACATAAGTGATGTGTAAACATATAACTGTTTGATATCAAATATATTTATTTCAGAGAAAAGGGCATCCGACGGATATCGAGTTTTTTTATTGTGTATAATTTTTAAAATTCTCTTTTGTAGTATTTCTAATTTGTTTGATTCAAATTTGTAACAATGGATTTGAAGTGAGAAAATCGTTTGTAATTTTCAATTATAATGTTTTCCATCTTGCTCTGCTCAAAATAATTTTTAAGAAAGGTAAAGAAAGGTCATAAATTATTTAAAAAAATGCTTTTGTATTGATATTGTCTATTTTACCATCATGAGGAGTTAAAACAGAAATCTGGAGAACTTATATCATGCTGATATTGCTCTAAATCTAGACTGGTTTTAGAATTTATTTGTAGAGTAACTGTTTCTTGTACATTGACAACTTGAATATTCTTCTTAGGAGCTAATACATTTATTTAAAAGCGAGCTGTGTATCAAGAAATATTTATAGTAAAGACAATAATTTTCTTTAGATCCGTCGTGACCAGAAATAGAACAAAAAGCTAACTAATCTCCAATAAATTCAATTTTTGTACAGATATTAAAGATATTCTAACCTCGAGCAACGGTGGCACGAGTGTATGGCCGCGTCAAGTGCAGGCGAAGGCGGTAAACGCCCAATGCGCTTGTTTTATTTTAACAATTTTCAAAGAATTATTTGCTGGAGTGAAAAATTAAAGCAGGCTGCGTGACGGTAACGGTGGCGGCGAGAAACGTATGCAAAAGGGCTTTTATTCGGGATTTGCGTCCTATTTTCAGCGACGCCGGGCGTCGAACTAGCTGCCTTTCAAGACGAACATCAAAGAGATGGAACGCGAACGCCGCACCTCCACGAGCTTTTAATTAAAAATTTTTAGTCGCTAAATATGCAGGTGATTTTTTTCTTTAATTTCCTTTCCTTTCTAGGGTCCAATGTGCTCTCATTGGATTCTTTAAGGAACATAATTAAATTAGTTCTATTTCTAACAGGGAGCCCAAGTAGTTCGACGTTTCCATAAACGAGAATGAGCAAAATAAATTGTTCCGATTTCAACGAGGACGGTAACAACAAAAATAAAAAAAGTTGTAAGCAGAACAATCACTGACAAGAAGAAAAGAAGAAAAGATACTTCATATAACTAGAAATAGGTTAATATATCAATAAATTAATATCAATTGATAGGGAACGAATAAATTATAAAAACAAAATAATGTAAAAAATTACTGACTAATACATCTAACATTGTTTATATTTAAAATGACATTTCTAGGCTGAGGACTAGCTACAAAATGGGCATTCTGATTATACAAAGTGGCCACAATTTATTTTAAACCGTGGAGTCATTTTGTTTGAAATATAGCAGCTCCTTTCTACATACAAATTGTTATTTTGGAACAAAATGAAAGCCCCAGTTCCATTTTACCATAAAATTCACTTCTACCTCCCAGGTGGAAAATTTCTAGCTACTTTCATTTAAGCGTCAGAAAAATTCGAGTTAGTCCTAGAGGTATGAAGTGAAAATTTACAATTAGGAGTGAAATAAAACTGAATATACCTAGCTAGTATTAAGCTTCATAGTACGTACTATATTGGTTTAGTTTACTACTACAGTACACCAGTGCATTAGTAGTTCACCACAAATTGAAAAATAGAAAGCTAAATCTACATTTCCAGAAAATTTTCACAGAACACAGAATTGTGACTCAGATTAGAGGGGATATTAGAGATGGGAATTGACAGCTATCTGCACACTAAATCAAATTCATGTCTCAACATAACAGGAGGCATGGAAATTACACCAAACAGAGCTATGGAAGGTTGCTCTGATGATAATGACATACCACCACACGGTTGGAATAGAACCTGATGTAGGATCTGGTAAGGCGAGACGTCGTATTCACAGGAGGCGCTCGATACGTTCCCACTGCTTCAAGAAAACAAGAACTCCATCTCACCAAGATATATCTGCCGTAAGTCATGTAAAGTTATACCGGAACAAATAGAAGAGCCGGAAGTGGCAGGGACGATTCATATTCACACCGACGGTTCTAAAACAAAACAAGGTTTAGGATGTGGAATATACTTCAGATACTTAAACCTACACATAAAATGGACTATAAGCAGTAGTGCCAGTGTAGTTCAAACCGAGTTCACGGGGATTCTCACAGCAGCAACAGAAATCACCAGAAATATTATCAATGCTTATCTATATTGCTAGCAGGCAACCACTACTCACCCTGGATAGACCACGAATTTACTCAGAATGTCACGAAGCTTTGACTGAAAAATCCATCAACAATGTGGTCTACTTAAGATGGATCAAAGGTCACTCCATATTGAAAGGTAACCGTCTTGCTGATTCACTAGCCAAGAAGGCAGCCAACTGAATACTTTTTGGAACTGGCCCTGATGAGACCATCGAGCATATCCCCTGCGCTCTAATTTATTAGAAGATTTGTGTTCGGCGAGAATTAGCTAACACCAGCCGATATAAGACAAACACCTCTAGATGACGTTGTCAACTACATTAAATCTGTAGGCTGGCTCATGAGCTAGGAGGTACCTATCTACTTAAGAGGATAAACAGTGGTCCTAGTGAGGCTTAAATGCCGTGTGTTAACCCACCTTCCGCACGTTACACATACAGAGATTTGAGATAGAATAAAATAACGGTATCATCAATCTCTAGCAATAATTTTTCATGCCATAAAGAATTTGGCATTTATGGCCACACTTGGTTAAATAGTTTGCCTGGTTTTGGAATTATCATGATTTTTCCTTTTTTCCAGAGTCATTTATTAGATCAGTTACATATACAATTATTTTCTTTGAAAATTGTTTCAAAATAAATTATAAAAAAATTATAAGGTCAAAACCAGGAGATTTTTGGACATTCCCTTTGGATCTTTTGGCCTAGTGATTATATATTCTGTACAGTTATGATGTTCTTCTTTATTATTTGGCTAAAGTGTCATTTCTAAATGTTCTGCAGAACTACATACTTTTCGGAATTGTAACTTTCTCAGCTTCTGTCTTTAAGGTATCTTAGTAGCTTTCTAGAATGTATGTTCTATGCTTTTGCTAATAGTTTGTTTACTTAAATAGATATCAGTTTACTCTTGCATAGCACGATTAATGTATGGAGTCTAATTTGTTTCCGTTTTACTTTTTTCTTTAATTTTGTTACCAATTTCTTTCGTACAATCGTATTCTTTTACCCTCTGAGTGATTCTTAGTGTATTCTTCCATGCTACCCAGACAGCACAAGTCAATCCATTGGATGTCCATCGAAAGTCCATTGATGGACATATCGGCTGTCGAAAGGACGTCCAGCATTTTACCGAAGGACATGCAATGGACATCCATTGGACTATACAAATGTCCCACTCCTGGACGTTCGAAAGGTCCATATATGGACTCTTATTGTATTGCTTTTGGACAATTTATGGACATCTGATGGACATCGCCACCTATATTAATAAGAAATAAAATAATAGCAACTATGGACATATTTTTATTGTCATAAATAATATCAAACATGTGTTGGTTTTATACGCACTCCTTTCTGTTGACCTACTCAGTCATTTTCTTAATGCAATTTCGCTTTTTTTTAAGCAGCACCATTGTTACTCTCAGCAGCAGCTAAAAAAAGACACATTTTATACTAATATTGAGTATTAAATCTTTTAATCAGGCATACTGATTGTTAAAATGTAGATTAGATAAAATGTTATTAACTAACTCTTGAAGTGGCTCAAATGTCCTCACAGATGAGGACTCTGGTGAAGAGGATGATGGCGGCATGATCTACAATCTCAACAGACAACAATTCTCAGCTCATATCGAAGTGAGAATTCATAATGAAGAGGATCATAATCAAATTGAAGCTGCTGTTAGTGCTACACAAAAGATAGCAGAGCGACCAAAAAACACTTTCAATGCATTATTTCTTAAACGTTACAAAACGATTTAATTAATAGGTTATATTAGTCAAAAACAAACGATTTGCTTCTTAATTTTTGGATTATCAAATAATTTAATGTTAATTATACTTATATTCTTACCAGATAAACTCTATATATGTGGGCTACATGTGGGCTGTGAGCTATTTTTGTTCTTAACCTCTTTCTTCATCTTTTCTTCTTCGAGTCTGGCCTGAATGGCTTTTTACTTTTGTATCTTGTCAACAGTAGCGAAGATGAGAGGAAGGTAATTGATTTATTTTAATTAAATCATAGTTGTAAATAATTAAATTATTCTAGAAGAATTATAATAATTTATTATAAGTTTGTCATTTTTATAGTGTCCATCATGGATATTTTTTGGACATCCATTTGACTTCTGTTTTGAGTGATACACAAAGGAATTTTTTTTAAATCAAAGATGTTAAGGACGGGGTATCCCTGTGTATTAAAATTGTATGTGTAGACCAAAAGTTAAATCGACAGTTTTTCGAATATGTAGTGTTTAAAAATCTAATTTTTGGCAAAATTAAAAATAAAGGTCTAACTTAGGTCACCTTACTATTGAAAATTAATAAATTTATTATTTTCAATAAAAACCAATCATGTAAAATAACCCCCTTTTATTTCATCTCAAAGGTGCCGTGTAGAATTATTTTAACCTCGATGTCAAACAAATAATAAAAAAAAAATGTAATACGACCTAAGTTCAACCTTTACTTGGAATTTTGTACACTCAGAATATTTAAATATTGTATATTTTTCAAAACGTGTAGATTTGAAATTTATAAGTCACTTTCTTTGAAAAAACATGTCAAAACGAATTTGGACCAAAAATGGCGTCTAATTTAACTCTAAATAAACCCCGAAAAATCAATAATTACTTCATGTAATAAAGATGGTGCTCCGATCGATAATATTTTGACTAGTATTTGATTATTTCCGTTTATATTATGTGTGTTTACGGGGGATATACGAGATGATAATACTGCCTCTAATACTGTTTATATGATACAATTGGTAACGACCTTTTTTCATCGGCACTCTTTTTTCTGACCTTTTGACACGCGCCTATTTGTTATATGATGTATGATTATCGGTTATTTATCAACTAAAAGAATAGGAAATTAGTACATTGTGAATGATAATATCATTTTAATGCTATTTTTGAAACTAGTTCAAAAGTTGCATTTAACGATACTCAATGTTTCATTTTACCGTCAGTTTTAGTTTGACATATCCGTCATTTTATGTTTACAAAGCTCAGTTTCTATTCGAAAGTAAGAGAAACAGTCAATATAAAATGCGAAAAACATTTTTTATCAATTTCGTTTATGTCAACTGAAAGCGACAATTGCTGAAGACGTAACAAATAAATTAGGTCGAGAAATAAAAAAATCTATACTATTAGTAACATACCATATATTATGCCTGTTAAAATAAATCAAAAATAAGAGATCATATCGTTGACGTATATACTTTTTCATCTGTATTTAGTGATTACCAATTGCAAATTACGTATGAACATGCTTCTGCGCAAAAAAAAAACCATTATTTCAAGTACTTGTATCATGAAAGTCCATTAAATTATTATTTTTATAAATTTGCTAATCTTTGCACTTTAAGTTTCATTATATGGGGTATCCAGACATTTTAATCCTCATCCTCTTCTATTTAAAATTATCTCAGGTGCCATATATTCCGAGTAAAATTTTTCTAATTTTTCAACCATATTTAAAAAAAAATGGGTTGAAAATGAATTTTTTCAACAAATAGTGGATTTTCATCTCCAGTATATACTACAAAGTAGCACAATTTTCTCTGAGCTATACCTAGCTGTCCTTGAATCTAAAAGTATATAAAATCATTATTAGAAAATATTAATATTGTAGTATCATTTCTAGCACATTTCTTAAAAATCATGAATTATTTTAACATATTGAAATTTTTCACCTGGTAAAAGTAGTTATGGTTTTCTTTTAAATGAATGTCACCATCTTCTATTTTTAAGCATGGAAATGGGTTTGAATATTAGGTAATGTGCGCCAATAATGTCAAATTATGACAATTCGCAGAAAACGTCAACTTTTTATTTAGATTTTAATGTGCAAAAGCCTACCTACTTTGGATGTTGATCGTAGAAAAAATATATTTTCAGAATAATGAAACATTATTATTAAATAACAAGTTTTTTTATTGTCAAATTTAATACGTAATATTATTTTTTAATTGCAAATATTTGAATGTTAAAATTATAGCGTTTAATTTTTTTATTCAACGAACTCGAACTCGAGAGTGATAGAAAAAAAAATACTACCTACCTTTAATGCAGGAAGTCGATGTCAATTTATCCAAAAATAAAACTGATTAAAATGTACAATGAAACTCACTAGGACACTTGGCACAAATAAATCAATTTTCTATTAAAGAAAATAGCACTTATTAAAAACAAACAGCACAATAAAACTAAATACCCGTAAGCTTGTTTGTAAATTTATAGACTCTTAACTCCTTCCCCCAGCCTTCATTAAGTATATTAAAAGTCGTGACGTCATATTGGCACAGATTTACGGTAATGTGTTATTGACAATCAGGGAAATGTTTCTAGGTAATAACTACCTAAGATAAGATAAATGAATGTTAAATACCTACTTATAATATCTATTGTAGGGTTTTTGTACTTTAATAGGATAAATATTTATGCGGGCCTGGAAATTCCAGGAAATGACCGTCAAAATTACCCAAAAACATTAGGTTAGTACCAACATCAGATAACAGATAACTTCGGTATTTAACCAATTAATCACAATTAATATTCTTTTTTTTTTTATGGCTGTTGGATAATTAATATTCTAATTCTTGAACATTCAAATGACAAAAACTTCCATCTTTAATCAATGAGAATATAGTTTCCATTCGATACTTCAAAATCACAATTTATTAATTAGGTAGAATAGTTTTAAAATATATTGCGAATTGCGACACGTCAAGCGTCCCACTCCGACTTAATGTGACGCAATTATTGTGGCAATATATTTTGAAACGACTCTATATTCGTGACTTGATATTATAAACATCCCTCGTATTACTACTCGTATATAAACCAAATTATTTGTTTTAGGAAATATTTATATTTAATGTGAGTCAAGATATCGTTTTTGTTGTTAACCATCGCATACCTACCTACATTCTTTACTTTGGTCCAGGAAACAAAGTCAATTTTCGATAAAAATAAAATGTAATAGGTAGGTAATACTTTATGAAACAGTACAATAAAAGTATTGAAATAAAGTATGCTCATACTCCAAAATGAGTCCTAGAGTTAACATTTTTATAATATTATAAATGGCATATAAAACGATTGAACCGTTTTCACAATTGCGAAATATTTTTTTTATTTGGTAAAATTCCAGCAATTATTGAAAAATAGATTTTATGTTCAGGACTATTATTAGGATCCTTCGAACTCAGTCTACTAAAAACCGGTTTATAATACAATATAATACAATATCCCCTAATAGCTGGTCGGTCGATATTTATAGTTACTTAAAGATTTCTGTAATAATTTGCACTAATTCAATCTCTAGTCGGTAGGTAACAGCACCTCCTTGATTGAATCTAAATTGACATAATTTTGTTCAGAAATTCCTAGGAGACGCTGTCCTTAATGCATTTTTGTTTAAATTTATGAATTAATTTTGCATGCCCAAATATTTTTTTTTTTCACCTCTAGACCTAACTGAAAGACGAAACCTGTTTTCCTAATAAAATGGCTTTTATCGTATACATAAAATTAGGCAAAGTATCAGTTATGTAGTCGACGAAAATCAGTTGTACGATATAATTAAAATCATTAAAAGCGCTCTAAAAACATTGCGTAACTTTCGTTTACGTTTGGCCCGGGCATAATTGAATAAAAATGTTCTAATTAGAAAGTAAGTTTGTTCGCATAAAAGAGCACAGCGCTCGTTTGTTAAACGTTTCGTTTAATTTTTGCTGTACGTGAAGTATCAGTTTACTCTATAATTGGGTATTTTTTCTAAAAGGTTAAGGGTACATTGTGACCTTGGAATGAAGTAGAGAAGTGTGGTAAAATTCTTAATAGAAATTATCAGGTTCAATAACACTAACAAGATAAATAAACTACCTTTATATAACTTTACATTTTGATATGGTTATAAACTAGTAATGGATTTTATTGGCAAACAATAAAGAAACCGAGCAAAAGACATGGCGGAGACAAGCAAACAGTCAAGATATAAGCACCGATCATTTTTATATGAAATATAGATCGTTCGGGTGCCTTCTGACGTTCCAGTTCAAACAAAGCAAAGCGGTTGAATTATGATGGTTTTAGCAATGGAATAATCGATGATGTTAGAGACCAGTGAATGGGATGGAAATGAAAAGCTTTTATCTCCACTTTCCTTTTTCCGCCATGTTCACGCTGACAAGACAGTGATGTTTTGACGGATTCTTAGAACTGAACAAAAATGTGTGTGGCCCACCTACGATTTTTAAAGCTTTGACAGCTCCAATGTTCCCCTTTAAACAACATTTTCTTTATTTATTCTATCTTAAATTAAAGATTGACACTTTTTATATAGTTCGACAGGTATGATTTTATTTTGTTTGTCCAGAAAAAAATAAATTCATTCTCATACAAAATACATGCCTTTCGTCGATAAACACTGTGGGTTCAGCTTAGATTAAAGGATACCCAGTGGCGCCACTAAATTTCAAAAGTAAAAATGAATGAAAAGAATCATAAGAGGTTGAAGTTAATTTATATAACAGTGAACTTTGAAAATTAATTAAATAAAATACATTGATGGTAGAGATATTTGTTTTTTTTTGTATGAAGTACATTGATATTTCGAAATCAGCCTTATTTGATTATAAAATACACTTACTACAATTTAGCTGGTTAAGATGTTTCCAATTATCAAACGAGAATTAACAAAAATATATCAGCTATTGACTTTGTCCATGGCTCTAGATATCAACAATAGGATTATTAAAAAATCTAGAATAATGTTGTACTCTGTTTATATATGTACTATATACTTTATGGTTTCACACTTACAGCAAATATTTTGAAAATAATTTAAAAAATAACTATGTTTACACCATTTTATAAATTTAACACATTTATGCAGAAAAATAAATAATTGACATATTGAAAATCAACCAGGTGAAATAATTTCAACAGACGTTAATAAAAAGAATAATATAAGAAGAATACTTAATCAGTACCTTACAAAAAATTGGGTTACTTTACCAAGTCCGCCAGGTATCTATCACAACTGTACACTCGATTCAAGACAGACATAGGATACGATGTACAGATGGTATTCTTTCTTGGCAGTAGTATAGTCGAAAACTAGAGAAATAAGTGTGTGTTTCTTGTTATGGAACACGAAGCAGATGACAGAGATATTTGCTCCGACCCCGGGGTACACCAACGTATATCTACAAATACCCAACGAAACAGTTGGCGATGAAATTCATCACGGTAAACAGGTGGGAACTGCTTGATGTCCTAAAGCCGAGTTGAGGTTATTTCAATCCACGAAAATAGTCCTACAGTTCCACAGATGGTTAGTGGGTGGACACATAACATGCTCTCAAAGCGAGCAGTAAACATAAGTGTAGAAGATGTAGTAGACTGTTGAATATATTCCTCGACACCCTCATCAGCCGCTTCAATAATGACAGTCACTAGACAATAGCCAAACAGAGTTAACGGGGATTCTCATAGCAGCAGAAGAAATCTCCAGAAACAATATCACTGGAAGGAACATGCTCATCTATACAGATAGCAGACAAGCACTACTCACCCTGGACACACCACGAATTTACTCAGGGTTAGTACTAGAATGTCACCTTAAGATAGATAATTTTTTTTGTTGTTGTTTTCACCCTTTCCTATTCCATTTGTCCATCATTTAATTTTTAATTGCTTCTTAGTAATAAGTTTGTATTTTCGTATCATATTTATTTAAATATTTATATTATCAACTTGAAATTATATTCGATTTTTATACAAATACGAATATTTTGTCCAACATTGTATTTAAATAGCATTTGTATTACCAATATAAATTAAATCAGTAAAACAGTAGCCCAGCTAAACGGTCGACTGGTCGACATGGTCTTAGTTTTACCTAATTATCTTTTTTATTATTTAAAATAAAATTTTAATTTGACAACCATTTTTTCAATTTTTATGATATAGACGTATATATTTAATAAATTGACAAAACAATTTCTTTGGTAAATTTTTGTTGAGAATATTTCATTTATCTACAGAACGATTTTTGGACAACCTATTCCATTTAAAACTAAAATTCAGAAACTGCTATTTCCACTATTTAAACAATTGTAAACTAAGCTACTAGAGTTTTCTGCTGCTTTTACAATTAGTTAAAGTTGTGGCAAAATTGTGGCGATTTGTTCTGCAAATTTAAGGTTAATTATTATAATACCCTACAAAATATGTAGAACAAGGAAACATTTTCAGAATATAAACAAAAACATTCAACATAAAACAAATACCTTGGGAGATCAATGTTTACCGGTGAAAACTTGGTTTTATTTGCCCGACTGCCTGTGAAAACAAAGGTAACATAAGCTCGGCTTCAACTCACTGTTACTCCAACGCCCAGAGGCGCTGGACGGAATACATGGGAGGAGGGTAAAATTCATAACATGATATATTGCAGTTGAAACCTCATGATTGACTACGGCTACCGACAAAATTTGGAAAAATTGATTGGTAGAGAACTGGAATTTGAATTACTTGCTTTTTACGCTTTCTGTTGATTTTTCAACAAATAAACAAACATTTCCACTCATAAAGTACGAGCGGGCCTTTTTTCTGTTTTTTTTTAAGTTACATTCTTTGTCTTTTAATAAAATGAGCGTGTTGAATCAAACTTAGAAATATTTTTTTCGAATAAATAAAGCAAAATATAATAAATTTTTATTTTTCCATATTTAATCAATATGGATCAGACTCTTAAATAATAATTTCAATAATATTAGTCTGAATATTGTGTTGTAGATCTTCAGTTTCGTGTTGTTTGCGAATAATTTGCTTTAAAATAAAAGCTTTATTTGTAACTATTCAAGTTTCCTCTACTGTGATTCCTAAATATTTAAAATTTCTTAATTTTCCTATTTCAATACGTTTGACAGTTGTTTTATTATCTACTTTTATAATTTATGTTTTTTTTTTGGTTTAGCTTTACGATTTTGTTCGATATATTTTCCATGATTTTTCATGTTTTTGCATTTCACTATGTCATCTGTTTGTCCAATGACTTTTCTTATGGAGTAGGTTCCCTGCACGTAAGATTTTCAAGAACTTGTAAATACAATGTTTTAATGAATTATTGCCGTTATCAAAGTTAAAGGTGATGAAACACTCATGAAAATTTGTAAATATTTAACCCTTTCAGTGTATTTGTCCCTCCAGAGGGACACTGTCTTAATTAACCCTGAAGTATACATCTGTTAATTTTGGTAGAAATTTTTTCTTTTTGGTTTATTTACTTTATTTGCATTACTTTTAAGGATTAATATTATAAAAAAATTATTTTCATAGTAAATTTTTGTTTTTGTAATGTCCCTGAACAGGACATTATGTCTTGGAGTAATAAAAAATACTATGAAAAAATTTTAATTTACTTAAAATAAACAAAGAAAACATACAATCTACTACAATGGTATTTTTTTTAATGAAAGTGGAAGTGAAAGGGTTACAAAAATAAAAGTAATTTATCAGATTTATGTATGATTTGTTCTTGTAGTGACAGTCACTATAAATTTGAGAAGTGTGCTAATTGAAACGGGACAAGGCTCATATAGTTTTATTTAAAAAGTAAACCTTGTCATTAATTAAATATAAATGATTATTATATTACATTATTGAAATATATAATGTAAAACAAATTGTTGTAATGTTTTTCTGAAATCGGAAGTGTTGTCAGGTTTGTTACTGTCTGCTGCTAACTGTGATGTGTACAAGCGAACATAATAAACCTACTTATTGAGTACATTAATATGAAAAACTCATAATAAATCTGGAAACTATACATTTGAAATGTTCCTACTTATTTTTTCATTACTGCTATTATCTAATAGAACAATTCCTATGCTTTTATTTAATCTTTAATTTTCCACAAATAAATCTAAAAAAATAATTAGTAAAATTATAAAATGAGTTCCAATTAAATAATGAACTATATTATTAATTTAAATTGTTAATATAAGAAATGAATAAATTAAGTAAGTAAAAGTGTAATAATGGGAAATGTGTAAATTGTATTTATTTCTAATTTTAAATAATTTTGTGTGTATTGTTAATTTTCTTTCTAATGTAAAATTAATAAATTAATAATTTTAACAAAAATTTAATGAGATGTTTTATTTGTGTTAGAATTCGAATACAATAAGAAGAACACTGCTGTCATAATGATTACTTCGAATTTCAAATACATAGTATCTATAACTTATCAATAAATAAATATTAAGTTGTTAGATATAAAAAAATATTTCCTATATTCCTAAAAGATTAATACTTCACCCCCAGTGGATAACTTCGGTAACTGTATCAGCAATACCTTCCACATTCTTGTCTCCTTTGAGAAGTGGTCCCATCATAAGTAATAAAAGCAGGAACAGCATTTTTTAGGTAGTTTTTTTTTTATATTTGCGCTGCACATTAAATAATGGTAATCTTATAATTGAAGGGTCTGGAAATGCACTATTCTTGTTCTGGCTAGTTCTGATAGTTGGAATCGTAACATATAGTTGCAAAGTTATATTTAATTATTTGAAATAACTTTTACTTTTTATCATGTATTTACCAATTTTTACATCGATTAAAAATGAAAAAAAATCTGTAGATTTTCAAGTAATACGATCGTTATTTTTAACTTCAAATTTGTGTCAAATTCTAGACTTCAGAGTGGTGTGAATATGCGGATTTCTAGACTTCTCAACTACAAGATAACCTTAAATAATTATTAGGTACATCAGAAAAAACATTGTTTAAATTATTAACTAGTGTATGTACAAATTATTCAATACACAAATTACCAACATCTACGACCCCGAACTACATTTATTTACTTAAAGGGATTATTAACTCCTATAAAAATACGAAAAATACAGAATTGAAAAATCTTAAATATTTCTTACAGCTCAAATTTTTATTAATTTAAAATCAGTACTTCTATAAAAACCTAGTAAATACATTTAAAGAACTGGAACAAAACACATTTGGGGATGATTATTATTAAACAAATGTATATTTGAACACTTAAAAATAAAAAGGCTACAAGTAAAATAAATTTATCATAGTATCTATTTGATTCTTATAACCAGATACAACTTTCTAGCATTATAATCAGGCTAAAAGGAATAAGTCAAAGATTTTATTTATTCGCAGGGTCAGAAAAATATCAAAAGAAATAGGTACCTTGTGTATATGAAATTTATATCATGAACACATTATAATAGGGTCCAAGTCATAACATTATTAGTACCAAGGAGACAGGATAAATAATACGAAATATTTATATAGTAAAACTTTATACTAATAATTATTTTTATTACAGAAAAGAAAAAATTGAATAACCTATTTACATAACCTACAATCATTTAAAACGTAGACATTAAACATATTTACTTGAAAAATAACGTTTCCTAGTAGATTTCTTAGCACTTTTTCACGGATAACATAATTTGCATTAAAATGTTTTTCACAAATAGAACTTTTGGGTTTAATGTTTATTTTCATACCACCAATAATTTGCACCATATTCTGTATAGCTGTTTTTTGGCATTATAAAACTGCTATTAATATTTTGAAGACTCTCTCCCATAATCACAATTAAAAACAGCACAATGATCCACCATGATTTATATATTTTTAAAAAATATGTATCTGTCAACACTTTTTAAATTGCAGCTCCTACTTTTATCTTTTATTTACTTTCTCGCCGGATAGATACTAGCGAACCTAGCGGATTTTGGCTAGGAAGTACGATCGGTTTTATCGCCGTTTTCATTTGTTTTTAAATAGGAGTTGATGCACCTTATAGTACACCGTGCTCATACCTCCAAAAGTACCATTAGACAATTGAACTATTAAAGAAAGTCCGAAAGGGCTTGTTTAATTATGATGTATTTCATTTTAATAAAGAGATATAAATTTTGATTATTTATAACGCTCATATGAGATGTCTCCTATATTGCTACTGAAAAGTTTTTTAACAACAACCCTATAATACATCTATCGATAAAGAATGAAGAAGGGACAACATTAACACAATTCGAGTGATGGAAAATTGTTATTGAAATGGCGACTTAAAGTCGTAGTTTGATTTATTTGAAGTCAATAATTTTACATTTGAAGATTTACGGAATGTTTTTATATTATTTAAATAAGGCTATTAAAAAAAAATAACATTTTTTCTTACCAAAATTGACTAGCTCGAGTTTGACACATGACGTAAAAGTATAATTCATCATAGTTTTCCTCTTTATTCTATCTCAGGGCAAGTTCGAGATGACGCCCTATGCAGTGAGCAGGGCATGAGCAGAGTCCTGTCAAGTCAGAGAGCGAATGTAGTAACATCTCGAACGCGCTCTGTCACTCAGAGTTAAAAACATAACCTCAATCCAGCATGTCAGTCAACGATCAGTTAATTATTATTCATTACAATAGAATAACATAAAATAAACTTTCAGAATTTACTTATAATACTCTATGTGAGTTAAATAATTTTAAAATACAAATATTACGTAGCACAAACCCACAGAACAATAATATGTGCCGTTCATTGACATTGACAGCATGTCAGTCAACAATCAGTTAATTATTATTCATTACAATAGAATAACATAAAATAAACTTTCAGAATTTACTTATAATACTCTATGTGAGTTAAATAATTTTAAAATACAAATATTACGTAGCACAAACCCACAGAACCATAATATGTGCTGTTCATTGACATAATTGACAGATCTCGATCTTCTAACACAGAGTCAAAAGAGATCACTCTTAGTCCATACTCAGAGTCATATCGACCGCGACAGATCACACTCCGAATCTCTATAAAAACGCAAAAACCTGAGTTTCTACTCGAACTCACGGCCAATTGCCGTGTTTGAGAATCCACATCCGATGCATCTGAGATGTAAAAAATCTTTGATCACGTGATTCAGTATATGTAAATGTAATGGAATAGATGTGTCCGATGTGGATAAAAAACGCTCGAGATGTAAAAAATGCATCCGATGTGGATTCTCAAACGCAGCAATTGAATACATCGAACTGAACTGTCAAATGGAAGTCAAGATTCGTAAGTCCGAAAAGGTTTGATCAACGTGAAGTATGACGTAAGGAATTCTAATGAGCTATAAATTTAGAGTATTTACAATGCCCATGTCTCTCCTATCCAATTTTCTACTGGAACTTTTTCTAACAGAGGTTCTTTTCACACAAACCGACTTGAAAAACCAGTAGCTCATCTAAAATCGAATCAACCGTATTATATCCTAAATACGGGAACCGTGGGAATCACCGCATGCTCCTATTATGAAAAGTAATCAGAAAATTTACAAGATTAGTTCTAGATTTGGAGTTGAGACTCGGAAATCGTATCGAAGCTTCTTTCATCTTGTATTGTGTCGTTTTGTGTCCTTCGTCCTTGTTTGTTGTTCTTTATAACAGTACGGGATCGAGTTTCCTTTAAAGGAAACAAGTGATCGGAAATTCATAATAGAATTTTCTCAATTTAAATTGTATTGGTTAGAGTAATGGGAGGAAGAGAGTGACGTTTGACAGTGGAGGATAGATTAAAAGATGATCCGCTCCCAAGTAAAAATATGAAAATTTTAGGCGTCACGAGATTCAAATTTATATTTATTTTCAGTCTGAAACAAATAGATAATGTGTAAAAATATCTGGCATTTTTGTTAAATATGACGGCTATTTAGAAGTGTTAAGAAGTTCTTTTAAGATAAAATGTTATTAATAAAATATGATAACAATAAAAAATAACATTCGTAACTGTCCTACTGTAATACTTAATCTCTTTTAAATTAAACTGTAATGAATTCTAATAAAATACAAGAAAGTTAAATACATAATTAATTAAAGTAAATCTGTTCATCTCAAACTCATTTATGTCCCTCAAGATAAACCGTTTAAATACACGGCACTGGTAACAAGTTGATAGTTCCTCAGCATTGATAGTTCCTCAGCATACTATTTGGAGACTACACACAACACAATTGGCTGATTGGCTTGATAGTTAAAGGCAGCAGAAAGGAAAATAAAAAGAAGATTGTAAAGCGTTCATTCAAATGTCCTTTATTATTTATTTACATTTTTTCGCATTTATTACTTTTAAAAAAACTAATATTTAAATTAAAATATTGTGTTTAACATAAATATTAGTTTATTAAAGTAATAAAACCCCAAAAAATATAAATAAAGAAATATTTATTGTTAATACTTACTAATTACTTTAAATTAGCACTAATGAATCTTTTTAATCTAAAAATAACCCTATAGAACTTACATCATTATCTTAAAACAACCCTTGAGGAGATATATTATGAAAATAACTTTTATTTTGCTTTGTAATTTGCCCATTACGCCTTCCGGCATTCAGTTTTTCATTTATACGAGGTTGTCAACATAGAACATAGTTGTCAAACCTCTCTTTAAA
This sequence comes from Psylliodes chrysocephalus, assembly GCA_927349885.1. NCBI lineage: Eukaryota > Metazoa > Arthropoda > Insecta > Coleoptera > Chrysomelidae > Psylliodes > Psylliodes chrysocephalus. Next base: position 4,199,278 of record OV651823.1, on the reverse strand, counting down.
ATATACCAGCAATAGTATGCCATTATACGGATGGTATCGAGCTTGATAAAAACAAAATAAGATGTATGAAATAACTCTAATCTCATAAAAGTTTATGGAAACTGGCAACATCGCTTTCATCTTATTGCGATGGTGGCTCCAAATAGTATACTTGTTACCAGTGCCGTGCATTTAATTGGTTTATCTTACATATTAATTTATCTATACACGATTCTGTTTCAAATAAGTCCGTAGTACCATCTGTCATAGAACAAGAAAACTACACTCTCTACAATTGCTTGATGAGTAGAAATCTGTAGTAATCTACAAGGCGTTTATTCTCGTTTGAACTTTTAAAGGGAGCGAATGCATATATAGATAATTAAATAATTAAAATTAATTTTTTGAGGAGAATGTTTATTTGAAATCGATTGTATTTTAAAAATTCTAATGTTAGAAGTTTTTATCGATTTTTTTTATTGTTAAAACATGATGATACATTTATGAATCCCCAGTGTTTCCATATATCTTAGAGTCTTTAGCACAGTCTCCAAATAGAAACAGACAATTTAGATACAAGGTGAGGGCCATAATTAATAAATCTACATAATTGTACCCTGAGATTGCTAAAACATATTTAATATTCATTTCTACAAGAGTAATAAGACTTTATTATTTGATTTTGTGTACAGTCAGCTCAACACAAATTTGAAGGCTCTTTAGTTTTATCGAATTTGTCTTATCTACAAGATAAAATCGAAAGCTATAGCAAAAATGTGCCAAAGTTAGTATTTAAATAAGGTATTTAAGTAAAAGATGAATATTTTACCTTAACAAATCCTGGCTTTCAGATATGGTGTAGGAAAAGTCCCTAATAGACCCTCAGATAGTAACCGATTGAGTTGCCTTATTTTCCGCCTACAAGCCTCGAAGTATGAATGAAAATTTACGAGTGGCTCTTGGGGATAATACATGGAAAATTCGATTTTCTTTAACAGAAAAATGCACTTATCCATTCGGGTCATTCAAGCCAATATGTTTTTAGGACTAGTTACGATGTTTGTTTTCATACATTCGATGGGCTTGTGTGTAAAAATCGCTTAAAATATCGATTTTTCCTTACAAGATTACGCCCTCATTTCAACCCTTGTAGCCATTAATCATTTAGTGAACACGGCTTGCGTGAAAATATGGACAACAAATAACCTTTAATTTGTGTTATCCCCAGGAGCCCCTCGTAAATTTACTTTCATTATACCTTAACCTGTAACTATCTGACGGTCTATAATGAAAATAAAGATAGTGCTATCCTCGAAACTTAACAACAGAACCATTGGCTACTACAACACCTTCCAATCTTCTCGGCATGGACAAAATTAAAACCCCCATACTCTTCTCAAGCATTTTCAATACCGTTCTATAGTTTTTAAAAAATAACCCATTATACAGTAGTTTCTTTAAGGATTTTTCCTTATTTTTTATTGAAATTACCAATCGATCGGTAAATTTCTAGACGAACCGAAGCCGAAGGCTAAAATCACCATAGTAAAAAAATAAACAGTTTTACGTATTTGTGCAAAAATAATTGCGATTGCACAAGCATCACGTCCGATCTTCCATTCCATCCACCATCCGGATATTAGGCGTCCGAACAAACCTCAATTGAAATTCTGCAGCCGGTATTATCTGCATTCGAGAGTTTCGCTCTTTACGTGTAAATATTTAAGTAAGTTGTGGCAATTTCCTCAACAACAACAACAACAACAGAAATGAATTATTTACCCCCGCAAAACAATTTCGTAGAGCGGTGGAGCAGGCCAAACGTAACAAAAAAAAAAACTACGCGACTTTAAGCATAATAAAGTTTTAATGCTATTCTCTTATGCCTGCGGGAGTGGTTAATCATTTAAATTTTAATATATCCGACCCAACGAGCCGTTTCGCCCAGGGTCGTACCTGGCCTGTGAGTCTCCGGAGACGAAGATTTTCGGAGTTATGTTTCGGTAACGCGGAATATTTACTCCCCGGGGTTCTATTGCTGAGTTACTACAACTTTTGCGTAGATAAAAGATGCTGCTCGGTATTTTTACAAAAGTTATTTCTGAAGAAGCATTTTTAGGACCCTTATCTCCGGGATTAGACATTTTTAATGCCATAAAATCTGCCGCAAGTAAATAAAACAAAAAAATAATATCTTTTAGCTTTAATACAAAAATTAGAGTTAAAAAATTTATATTAAAACAATAATTGGGCATGTAAAGAAGCAATACTATGAACACAAGTTACTACCAGATAAAGTTGACCTTGTCTTTTCTTGTTCATGTGATTAAATCTAAGACTAGGAAATTGAGGGTTTGTGTAACTTCGAACTACAATATGGCAAAGGCAACCATAAAATATATCTTTCTCTTTGTAAGCTTTAGACAGTTGTGTAATCAAGAATTAATTAAATCAACTGAAAAAATACTGGTTTTATTTCCAATATTTTCTTTGATATAAGTGTCCTGTATCCATAAGTCGCTGGTGTGAGGAAAATTGGGTCCTTCTTGTAGAAATAACTTGAGAGTTTGATTAGAAAACCAAATGTTTTTATTGATCACAAATGAGGTACACAGAATGTTGGTTTTGTAGATGGAACATAGAACTTCTTAACTAATACGTACAATTAATTTGATCCTTGCCAATTTGAATTAATTTGCTTATCAAGAGCTTGAATATTAACGTGTGTAGTGTGTCTCGACTATCTCGTTCAAAAGCTATTTTGTCTTTCTTCAGTCGTTGTCATAGAGCATCTCGTCTTATACTATCTGGAGTCGTATTGAGTGTCCGGTGCATAGTTGACGCAATAGATCTTTTGTACCGTAGTGGGAGGTGGTTCTGACGAATGACGTGCTTAATGACATAATAAATACGTCACTTGGGGTGCCTTAGCTATGCGCCGAACACTCATAAGGTCCCTTTTCTAAGAACTGCTTGAGAGAAAGAGAAAGTGAAAATGGGCGAGACTTGAGTTAATCGCGCTTAGAGAGATAGACTATATAAAACGTGTTTGTCTAACAATCTAATTAATCGCCAAAGCTCGTGCAAATTTCACTGAACTCCATATGCCTAGCCACTGACGTTCAAGCCACGCTATTGACGTTATAATAATAAAAGTGTGACTAGACTAACACATAAGCTGCAGAAGGCTTTCATGTCTCACATCCCATACACATCACATCGAGCATCACATTTCATTTTTATGAATCAGAATCTAATTACAAGAAGTGTATTCTTGATATTTATATGGAAGGCCAGCCAATCGTAACGTCTTGTCGTCAAGCTGGGTCGTATCACCTAGCTGCGGTGGGTTATATCTTTTAGTATTCTTTACGCTGTCGAGGGATTATGTCGCTCTGTCCTTTGAATTTACGTGTCTAGAAACGACTTTATACAAGCAGCCTATTGGCACAATTGTCTTTCGTTAACACAGGCTAAAACAGAAGCTTCCGTGTCTCACATCGCATACACATCACATCGAGCACCACATTTCATTTTTATGTAACTATTTTAATTTTTACACGACCCTTCTTAGGCAAAAAGGAATTTTAAGCCATCTCCGTTCAATGTAATTACAAGTGTACATAGCTTTTTATTTACTGAAAGTGTTAGCAGTTAATTTATCATAGCTGCACACTAAATTATATTTGTTTTATAGACTCCAAAATGGCAGAATTGTTATATTGAAAACACATAAATTTATACATTTATTTAAAATTATAACTAATTTGATACTAACTTACCAAATTTTAAGTATAACGTATTTTTTATCTCAAATTTTACCGCCACCTCCAACACTGATACTCTCTGTAAGATTCCCTAACTCTTTTGTAGACGTGATTACATTTATCTGGCTTCCATAATTGAATTCTAGTCTCATCCGTAAAAAGAATATTTTTCCATTGCTCTATATTCCACTGAACATGAATCTTGCAAATTTTAGTAAATGTTAGAAAGGAACTTTGAGAAATCTAAAATAACATGTAGCAGAAATATTTCCCAACGAACTGTTAAAATGTTGGTCGCATCGTGTAGCGCCAGCTTTAGTTTAAAATTCTGAATGTGTGAGACTTCTCTTTAATTATATTTTTTCATGTCAACCCTTATGAAACACTTTATACATTTTCACTTCTACACCGGTATCAGAGTTACAAAAAAACCAGTCCTTCCAATATTCCAGTATTTTTCCATTTCCGGCAGTTGATGTTGCAGAATATCCCGACCGACATAACCAAAAATGAAAATTCCGCCCATTTTAAATTAACAAAAGGCAGCTCACAACGCGAGCGGACATCACTGGGATTTTTTTTTTTTTGTTATTCATTCGAAGAGTGGATTTATTAGCTCTAGTTTTTGGTGTTTGGGGGTGTTAAATGTAGTGTGTAGGCATATCCCCAATGGCGCGAGATCACTTTTTACTGCAGATGACTGCACAAATTTTTCGATGGAGCCTCCCTCTGTCGTTTCGCACATTCAACACTTTCGGTTTTTGCTTTATGATAGCGCGTCGTGCGGTTTTTCGTTAAACGTGAATATGCTGACGATGTTTCTACTTTACAACCTTTTTTTATATAAAAATAGCTACACCCTCGTATATTGAATAAGCATTTTGATTAGAATATTGTTAATCTAACAAAAATAAGTACCTACTTACAGCAACATGTTTGTATATTATTGTATTAAGTACAAAAAAATGTATTTACATTGTAACAAACTGCTCGTTTACAGGCAGATATTAAAACGCATTTGTTACGTTTAAATTGGCGTGTTGATGTTGGGCGCCAATTGTTATGTTTAAATTGGCGCAGTTATGTTGGTGCTTCATTTGTTACTTCAAAATCGAACTAAAACGGCAACTACAATAATTTACAATATGTAAACGTAACAATCAAGTTTTGACTGATAAGCTGGTTTCGCTCGGAATGGAGAAGGCGTGATCTGTTTAATACCAAATTTTCAATATATATGAGTAAAATGTAATTAGAAAATTAGTTCTTTTTACATGTTCGAAAAAGACTAAAGTTTGTGGAATATTAATTTGTATTATGTTCATTATTGAAAGATGTTTTCATCGGAAGATATTTTGAAAGTTTAATGCACAGTGCAAGTAATAGTAGCAGGATTAAAATTACTTTGAAAATATCGTGTTTAATTTACAGATTAAGCCATCTTGTCAGACCTTCTTAGAAACCTGATCGACATCTAGGAAAATTATTGAACGAACTTGTTATTCTTTAAAAGCACAGTCTATGACAACAATTATACAATGTTCTTGATAAATATTTTCTTAAATATATTATATTATTTGGAGGCTTGTCCGTTTTGGACAACATAATTAAGTATCTCATCCATTTTCCATCTAGCAGGTACATCTGTGTCTGAAACGTGCGGAGGGTGGGATACCCCATGGCACTTGGGCCTCATTCGACCCATTGTGCAGCCTCTGATGTGGCGTGACTTTTGATCCATTTTATGATGACCACATCGGCCAAAACTTCGTGACATTCTGGTACTAACCCTGAGTAAAATCATGGTCTCTTCAGAGTGAGGTAGAGCATGTCTGCTATCTGTATAGATGAGCACGTTCCTTTCAGTGATATTGTTTGTGGTAACTGTTTTGTCGTATCAAATCATCTGATCCTCCGGATCTCTAGGGTGCTGCCATCTGCGTTTATCCTTTCTCTTTTATTTTACTAATTCTCCGATTTACACTGGATAGTTTACTTCTTTAATCACATTGTTAATGTTATTAGTTTTGTTAAAAAACTACTGCTTGTATCAATCTTTAACTCTCTCAATGGTTTTATTGATTATCAACCTTGGACGCGCTTAATTTATTGAAGTAAATGAATGAATTTTTAAATATATAATAATTTATATTTTGTTTGTTATACGATACTGCAATGGTTGAGTTTTGATTTAAAAACCTGGATCCGATTTTTTTTATCTGATACATCGAATCCAACCGCTTACATCCACAGAGGTAAATATGGAAATATACGAATAAGGAAAATAAAAGAAAAATGTCTCAATCTATGCACTTGTACACGATCCTAAGTGCTTTGTTATGAAACAGTAGTAGAAAGGAGAAGATAGCGATATATTTTATATATATACAGATATAGAGTCGTATATGTATATCTATATTTATTGTTGTTTTTACAAAGAGGACCCTTATTTCCACAAAAGAATATTGGGATATGGGAATCCATTGTTGGGAACCGGATTTATCAAAATACGGCGAAGTTCTTGAGAATGCTTCTATTCAACAAGGAGAGGATTGTGTTCGGAGCAGTTCGGTTCATTTGTGAATTTTTAGTAGAGGAGAAAAAAGGTGAACCGAAAAAGGAAATATCATGAAAAATCATCCAATTTTATGTCGACACTCCGAAAAACGGTATTGCAAAATGTTTAAGCCCTATAAACGTTGATTATAAAAAGGATTATTTTCATAAACCGTCTCATTTTCTTTAGAGTTTTTAAGAATTTCCTCAACAAAAATATGTTATAAAATTATATAAAAAGCAATAAATTTGATAAAATAAACCTGTTGATAATTTCTACATATAAGAATATATTTATTCTACTTCACTGACTGCGCCATATTCACTTATATCCTTGTTTTTAGTATTAATAACTCCATTGTTTTGTTTTCTCTTATTATTCCAATCTTCTCTCAAGAATGATCAATTCGAAACAGTGAAAAATCGTCTTCGCTTCATAAATGATATTTTGTCGGAATTATGTACATAATATTAGAAGAAAGAAAAACGGTTGGAAATGTCCGACAATGAAACGTAATTTAATTTTTCGTCTGAGATATTTTTTCTCCTATTTTCATTATTTCCCCATTTGCATTTTTATTAAATTTTTAAGGAAAGCGGTTTATCGCAATGAATGGGGTTTTATTTTGTAGTCTTAAATGCTCGAAATGACGAAATTTTTTAGAAAAAAAAAACATGTTTAACTCACAAATTTAAATATGAATATAACACTATTTTCGTGATAATATATCACATAATATAAGAAATAAACAAATTACTGTAACACTTGATTAAATAAAGAGTACCCATGAAAAAACATACAACCAAATTGATCACGTACTCATCACAAAAAGAAAATATTTGACAATAAAAGATTGTTGAATTACATTCATCGTTACACTCAGCATTGCAACTCCTAGTGACGTCCCTGTAAACCGCACTATCTGGACCGATAAGGAAGTTATCCGGGAAATAAATACGCCAGAAGCGTCATCAACTCCTCATTGGTCAACGTTAAGCCTAACGGCTTGTCTTCTTATTCTAAAACACTGCTACTAAAACAGTCTTCGAGACCAAACGCGTTTGCCGCGACAAGAAGGGATGCTGTGCCCACCATTACGTAACATTTTATTTCTCAAATAATAAATTTTCTGGAGAAATACTGTAAATAATTTAAAAAGTGTTACTCATAAGTAAACCATATTTTAAAGTGTTAAATCAAATTATTCCATTGGTGTTTTAAATTAAAAGTGTTCAACTAGACGTAATCTTTTAATACAAGTATCTACATCTCCCAGACCTATGGATCACACAGGTATTTCAAAGTTTCTTATTTTTACAGTCCATGAATTTAGTGAAAGGTCAAATATCGGCCCTTTTTTATATATGGCGTGAAAACATTGGTAGAAGCCTGTATGTCGGTGTAGCCGCTAGAAAGATGTAAGGACATTTAGAGGAGTGTGTGCAAATTTCGGTCATTACATGATCATTACTACCATAAAATCAAAATAGAAGAAAGGAAGATAATTGCTAACCCAACAAGAGAAGACATAGAAAAGGTCATTGGGAAAAATGTAAATGAAAAATACCAGGAAAGGATGAAATTAACATCGAACTCAGATATGGATGCAACGAATTGAAAGAACGACCATTATTTCTTATTCAGAAAATATGCATAGAGGAAAAAATTCCGAGAGAGTGGGAAATAAGAGAGGTGATAGCAATCCATATAAAAAAGGTGAATGTCAAAATTACAGAGAAATAACCCTATTAATACAGCTTACAAACTACTTTCAGCAAGAATACAAAGACGACTAGCGCAAACAAGAAAGGTGATAGGACAGTACCAATATGAATTCACAAAGGGGAAATGAACTATAGATGCAATCCATGCAATAAAACAAATAATGGAAAAGGCGTATGAACACAAAATAGAATAAGAAATGCTCTTCATTGACTTTAAACAAGCGTTTGACTCAATATAAAGAATAAAACTGCAGCTGATCCTACAAAAATTAGGAATACCAATAAAGTTAAGGGGGTTAATAACAATGACGATGCAAGAAACATTAAAACACAAAAAGGAGCGGCAGAAGAATTCATAATTAATAAAGAAGTAAAGCAGGGAGATTCGCTATTCGCCACTCCGGGGAGAGGACAAGTAAGTCATTGCATATGCAGATGACATAGTGATAATTCAAAAAAAAAAAAGAAAGAAAAATCATGGAAAACATCTTAAACGAAATTGTAAAAGAAGAAAAAACTATAGAACTAGAGCTAATCCAAGAAAAAAACAAAAAATGAGATTAAATAATAAAGAAAAGTATAAAAAAAGTGCAAAAATTTAAATACTGGTAACAGGAAACTGGAAATACAAGAAAAGAAGTCACTAAAAATAAAGCTCTTCACGCAGATAAAAAATTACTTAAAAGCAAATTACTTACAAAAACAAAAAATAAAAATATACTACACAATAATCAGACCAATACTAGTGTACACAGCAGAAACAATGAGTATGATAAAAAAAAGAGGAAGAAGATCTAAAAACAATGAAAAAAAATTATGAGAGCAAAATTAGGACCAATTAAAAACACAGAATAATACAGAATTAGAACAAATGCTAGAAGAAGATATAATAACAAAAATAAAACCATCCAGAGTTAGATGGTTGAGCCATTGGATCATTCAATGTTACAATGGGATTCAGAAGGGAGTAGGAGACGTGGAAGACCGAGAGCAGGATGGCTAAAGGAAGTGAAAGAAAATCTACTAAGGACACGAGGGAATAATTGGCAAGAAAAATTACAGAATAGTTGACACATTAGGGAAAAATGGATGACCTTTGCAAAGAGTATTATCTAAGAGAATAAGATTGATCCACCCAAAATATGGATATAGAGAGCGAACAGAAGCCCCACTAAAGGCGCTACTTCTACAAGGTACAAAGACTATTGTAGAGTAAATTCAGTAACTACCAATCAAATCGAGTCTTCTTTCATTTAGTCAATGGCCATTGTTATATAAGGCCATTTCATAGACCGAGTATTTGGAGAAAATCCATCTCGAAAATTACATTGGTTTCCTATATCAATTTATCAGAACTAAATCGCCTCACCACCGCGCTCGTTGTTTGCTTGTTAATACTTAACGTAGAACAAAATGGCTAACCAACTAGCCAACCTTCTTTATTCAAAATACTGTTTTTTCTTGTGCATTGTATAACTGTAAAAATAAATAGTCTTCTAAAAGCGAATTTTATTCGTACCAACCGTTGCCGATCAAAATCGACTAAATAATTTAATACTCTATCTTATTAAATTTACTTTCCGCATTCCTGACATTTTTCCCGTTAAGATTTTAAACAAAATAAATTTCTCGTTGATAAAAATTCCTCCGGATACAATTTTCAGCGACTTCGTGTTTCGATTTAATCGACCTTCGCCCCTCCCTCTCCACCCACCCGTCCCTCCTATGCGAAGCAGATCCCTTTTTTCCGTCAACAAAAAAAATTCCCGCAATCGACGTATATATATCCTTTTAAAAGAAGCCCCGGCTGGAAATTCGATAAAATTAATTTCCCAATCTTGTATAATTTTTCGGCGAACAGCGATGCAGATCTAATTAAGAAAATCCAATTCAGGAATGTACGCAGAACCGGTTCAGGAAAACTGTTTTATTGTCAAAATTTCAGAGACTTTAGGTGCTAATCATAATACAGAGGGAGGCTGATGTATGGCACGCTCCAATTATTTCGGAAACTGCTTTTATAAATTTTGGTTTTTGTGTACTACAGTCGATCTTCAAGTGGTATTTACGTTGTTTTCAAATCTAGTCCAGTGGCGGCTCGTGAGCAAAAAATTGGGGGTTCACAATGACAGTACTGACAGTACAAATTTGGTAAAAAATTTAAGTTTTCCTAATATACCTTTCCAAAACACTGAAAACATTTTACTTAAATCTGTACTGTGAACCCCCAATTTTGTGGATACGAGCCGCCACTGATCTAGTCTAACATAAGTCGAAAATTATTACATTTAATTATAGGCGACATTGCATAAAAAATATACAAGGTGATTTATTTGAAATAACAGAGTTCGTTATATTTATGGAAAAACGAAAGATCTGACAACAACGTAAATACTACTTGAAGATCGGCCATATTACAAATTAAACAAATTAGTATGTTTATTTGTTTTACAATTAAATGTAAATAAATTTTATGAGAGAATTTCTCACAATAAACTATAGGGACATTTAAGGACCAAAAAGCACGGAAACGTCCTGTAATGTAATAAGAAAAATATATTGTTTCGTCTTAAAATTGAATTTAATATAAAAACTACATAAACATATATATTTTAATATTTTTTCTTTTGTTTTCAGGTAAATAAAAAAGAATATCTCCTATTTGAGTAAGTAAAATTATTATTTTTAGTTATTTATAATAAATAATACATAATCTAAAATTTTAAGATACAGTTGAATGTAGACTAGAAGATATTGACAGAAATTTTTAACATGGAGTCAATTTAAATCTATGGTGGGCTATTTAAAGGTATTAAAAAAAATTTATTTAACAAACCTAACCGGTTCTCTAGTTGCAACATTACAACAAAATACCTTACAAAATAATGGGGTGACTTTACCAGTCCACCAGGCATCGATCCTGTCCGCTCGATCCGAGCCAGACATAAGATCTAGTATATGTATGGGACTTCACATAGGGATGGTCATGCGTTTCGCGATAGTAGGTTATGTTAAACTGGATACATTTCTCAGTGACGTAAATTTCCGCCTGGAAGACTCTTTTTCCCAAACTTTTAAAGTGCCTAGTTCTAGGTCCATACATTCTATTTAAGTTCCTTCTATGGTTTTGGAACAATTCTTTCGGCAAGTACGATGGAATCTTGGCTCCATTCTTTCTTGTAGCCCAACTCTGTGGTTTTGAAGTTTTTCACAAAACTGTACTTCTTTTTCATTCCATCGTGAAGCATATCCCAGACTTTCTTCTGATTACTCCGTTTCTGATCATTCTGTATCATGTCCTTTTTGCCACATTCTCATTAAATGTAGAGGCGGTGAGGTTTAAGATCACCTCCTTTGCTGCCGTAGGACAGGTTCTCATTGCACTGTTGGTGCTAGTTTTTGTACTTTTGAGATATTAGCGCTCTTGTAGTAGCTAAACTAGTTTTGTTACTCCAGGTTATAGCCCCCTTACTGATGATTGGTCTCACTATTGCTGCATACATCCAACACAGTTAGTGATGGAAAAAATGTTATTTTTATTTAAAAATTATAACTGTTACTGTTATTTTTAAATAACAGCTTAAAATAACAGGTTGTCTTTGTGGTTGAACTAGGAAACTACGTCTTGCACCTACTTAAAATCAAATAACAACAACCCAGGCCCCTAACTACTCGACTATTCATCGATGTCAGTAGACTTGGAATGGACCAGAGTCTAGCGCCAGAATGCCCAGAAGCTTGAACGCATGTGACACTGAAACAACAGTAAATAAAACTTACCTAAAAATAACGACTACTAGTAGCGTTATTAAAATAATGCTGTAACACAAGTTATTGCAAATGCGAAGGTAATGAATGGCATCGACCAATACGTTCTCACATTTTGCGACGAAGCAATCACTAAACGTTTTGTGATGTAGCGTTATTGTGCACCTGTTATTTTTAAACTAGATTATCAGTTCTAACCCTTAAAAATAACAGTTATATAACAACACATCATTAATGGCAGTGTATTCGCGTTAAATCCCCTTCTTTTACTCGCGATGATTTTACATACTATTAGATCTTTTGTGGCCCTATTTACTACTTACTTCTTATGTATGTTCCAGAGAAGTTTGTTGTCCAGAGTTAGACCTTGATATTTGACTTCTTTCTCCATTCTGTATCTATCCCGTTTAATTTAACGGTACAACACTGTGCAAGAGAAATATTAAATCGGCAAGTATCAGGCAAAACTATTGCCATATACTCTGATAGCCAAGCAGCTCTAAAGGTAATTCTCTCACCAGAAATCAAATCACAACTAGTGGCAGGCCATGTTGGATATCACGGCAACAAAATGGCTGACGAATTAGCCCGAAAAGGCTCAAATAAAGCCATGACAGGCCCCTATCCCTTATGTAGAGTTGCTAAGGCATTGTGGAAGGCATCTAACAAATAATGGATGCAAAAATAGTGAAACAACTATTCAAGATATAGACAGGCCAAACAGTTCATGAAAGACCAACTGGATCAAAAACGTCAAATCTTTATGATAACAATAGGTCTTCTTACTGGACACTGTCGCCTTAGCACATGAGTGTCCTCAACCGAACAGAAGAAGCAACTTTGTGCAGGTTCTGTGAATAAGAATATCAAAACTCAATCCACGTCCGTACCAGTGTGAAGGCTTGCCTAAAATGAGGCTTCTAACATTAGGCGAAGAAATGCCAAACACATGTAACTCCATGCGAGAGCCACTGTAGAAAAAAGGTCCCACAATAGATCTGAAAAGGTCGGGTTGGACAAGGGCAAAAATAATATTCAACTGCTTGTAATCTAGTCTAATTTAACGGTTTTGAGATTGAGTTTCTATTTCCCTGAGAAGATTACTATTGTACCATCTTTTGGTATTTTCTAGTCCTCTTTGGACTATATCACACAGGATATTTCCACACGTGCCTCTACCAAATATGACTATGTCATCGACATAACCTTGACAGGGTATGTAGAGGGCAGTCAATCTGCAAAGAAGTTCGTCTACAGTTAAGCTCCAAATTAGTAGGGATAGAACTCCTTGTGTACATCTTCTGATTGTGCAGATGGAGAGGGTGTCCTGCTCTCTGTGTCTCTGCGGTTCTCTATTCTCTATATTTATGTGCTCTTTTAACAGATTTGTTAAACACTCCTTCTATGTTAATGAAGTCACACAAAACCGTTTCTTTGTTTGTTGGTGCATCCTGGATTACGTTAGTGAACTGTACCAGGGCAGTTCTTGTAAACCTTCCTGCTCGGTACGCGTGCTGGATATGTTGGAGTGGCACCCTCTTCAGGACTTCTGATATAATTATCAACAGCCTTCTCCATTGTTTATAAAGGATGTGAGGCTGATTGGTCTGAAGGATTTAGGATGTTTGGTATCCTTTTTCCCTACTTTTGGAATAAAGGTGACTCTGACCCTTCTCCATGCTTCTGGTATATATCCCAGCTCCAAACTGCTCCGGGATAGCTGGATTATGTGTGGTAGAAATTCTTCCTGTGCCTGCTGAAGCAGGGCAGGAAATATTCCATCCACACCTGGAGACTTAAACGGTTCAAAAGTGTTTACAGCCCACTTTAACCGATTTCTGCTGCATATGTGCAGTCTCGCTGCCGCAGGTGTAGAGTTAATATCATCGCAGAATTTTCTAAAGCTGTTACGTTTAGCTTTCCTGACTTCTTTGTTATAGGTAGTAAGCGCCTCGGTGTAGCTCTGCCAATCTCCGCTGTGCTTGGCCCTATTAGAGAGCTTCCGCACTTCGGATCATAAGTTTGATAGATGACGGTTCTTTTTGTTTAAATGGGACTGCTTGATTTATATGCAAGTTTTTTGCCTCATTTAGATCTTCGATATCGCTAACCAGCATAACATTAAGTCGAAGTTCGATGAACTTAATAGATTAGTTAACAGCTCAGAATAATTGAGGGCGGAACTTAACGCACAATCACGGACTTGTCGCACAAACAGCCTTTTTCAAAACTTATAGACAGTTTAATGACAACTTAAACTCCTAAATAAAGCATTTAAACTCAACGATTCACACATTGACACATGCAAACAGGTTGAACAACAAGTTACTACTTTTTTTGTAAAGTAAATTTTACTGAATAATCCTCGTATTATTATTAGTTTATTAAATGACGTCTAATGTAGGATATAATGACACATTGATACAGATCCGTCGCCCTAACTATACACTACACAAAATCCGAACGACAAAAAAAACAGTTATCAAGATGGAAAAATTAATAATCCCAAAATATAATTACTTTCCTGGTCATGATCAAAACTGTTCAAACCAGAGATTTATTTACGTATTCCTTAATGATGTCATAACTATTAAGTCGAAGTGTAAACAAAACGGAAAAGTCATTATATATAAATGTATCCGAAATTAATATTACTCTCCTTGTCCTGATTGAAACCTTTTGAACCCGAAATCTATCTATTCCTTGATGAGGTCATTACATTAAGTCGAAGTATCGATCCAGGTTCGCTCTACCTAATAATCCTGAGTGCTCGCTCATCTAAAATTGTTTCGATTATAATAAATTATAAGCAATCAGATTATGTCCCGATTCTTCTTCTTTCCGCTGCCTGGATAGCCATAAATCGTGACAGAAAGAGCCGTTCGAATTGGGATTTGAAGGTTTACAGAAGCGGGTCAAAATATTCTTATAATATTTTCGCTAATACCTTAATATAATGTTAATAACTTAGTTTATTTTAGTGTTTATGGCTCTATTTCTGAACTATTCATTTTTATGCACCTGATATCTTTGACGATACTTCAAAAAAGTGGTTGGAGAAGAGTCGCAAAAAGATTGGAAAATTGGAAACGATCGAAAAACCGGGTTGGATTTAAATCTTATGCTTTTAAAATAATCATTAGAACCCTACATGTGCAATACTTCGGTGGTCTAATGCTTATTATATTGGGAGGGGATTCAAAAGACTACAGGTTCGACTCGTGCTCGGAGCGGAATCTCTTCAATTTTTCTTTTGTTTTTACTTTGAGAGGTTTAGTAATTCAGCCTTTATGTTTTCTATTTGATTCGGTAATTTAAAACGAGAAAATTTTCAATTTATTCTAGTCATTTATAGTTTAATGAATCATCTTCATGTCGAGCTATTCTCTAATATTTCTCATCCACTTTGCCTTGTTTCTTGAGAACCTTTACACTCATAGAACTACTGATACTCTCTCGCAATAATATCCTTCATCTGTCATTCTTATTACCTCCTCTTTTTAAGTCCCAACCATCTAGGCCACTAAATAATTTATTATCTGTACTTTATAACATATTTCCAAGAGATATCCCCTCTATCTAATCCCAAGACATATCTGGAATAATCTAATACTTCAACAAAACTTCTAAACACACTCGATATCAATACGTCAAAAAACGGAACGGCAAGACAGAAAACAACGAACAAAACAGCCATATCTCCCGTGCACTCTAAAATATGCCCGGTTCTCTCTCGCACAGTCCTTGCTCCTTTCGTATTCTGTAGAGGATATGCAAAACGGATAGTCAATTTCAAAGAAGTAGACATTTTTTCCCTTACGATAAACTCACATTCTCTTCTAATCCCGATAATCCCTAAGGACTTAAAGTCTTTCAAGTTTTCGTTTCGAGAATAGACGCAGCCAATGTCTAGTCGGAACAGGATACACGCCAACTTCTGTTTCGCAGCGGGAGGGGACAGGGAGAAGGATAACGCAAGGCAGTGGCGGTGGGGAAGGTCCAGCGTATACCAATATAAGCTGAAATATTATCCGTTCCCTTTTATTTACCATATAGTAAATTTCGACAGCTGATAAACGCCCATTTTTAGTGTTTTATATATTTTTATGGAATTTGATATCCTGAAATTAAAATCAACACAAAATTTATTAAAACTAATGTAATTTAACATATAAAATAATAAAATGTATAAAAATATATATTAAGAGGTTTATCAAGGTATAAACAAAGTAAAAACAAGTTATAAACTAAATATAAACAAGGTATAAACAAGATATAAACAAATTATAAACAAGTTAAACACAAGGATTAATTAAGGTATAAACAAGGCATAAATAAGGCATAAACAAGGTATAAACAAGGCATAAACAAATTATAAACAAAGTATAAACAAAGTAAAAACAAAGTATAAACAAAGTATAAACAAAGTATAAACAAAGTATAAACAAAGTATAAACAAAGTATAAACAAAGTATAAACAAAGTATAAACAAAGTATAAACAAAGTATAAACAAAGTATAAACAAAGTATAAACAAAGTATAAACAAAGTATAAACAAAGTATAAACAAAGTATAAACAAAGTATAAACAAAGTATAAACAAAGTATAAACAAAGTATAAACAAAGTATAAACAAAGTATAAACAAAGTATAAACAAAGTATAAACAAAGTATAAACAAAATATAAACAAAGTATGAACAAAGTATATACAAGGTATAAACAAAGTATATACAAGGTATAAACAAGGTATAAACAAGGTATAAACAAGTTATAAACAAGTTATAAACAAGTTATAAACAAGGTATAAAAAAGGTATAAACAAGGTAATAAACCAAAGTACATCATCTGTAATAAAAAAATATGGTAAACTGAACCACTCAAATTTTTTAAGATTTAGTTTTACCAACTTTCGTATTGAGTAGTAGTTTAAATCATCACCGATTTGAAGCAGAAGTTAGCCTATGTCCTATCTATATTATTTAGGGAGAACAGTCAACTATAAAAATATTCTAATTTAAAATTAAAAAGCTCGGAAACTAATTATTACTCAACACTATTTAACACAATGCGGAGCTAAATCCCAACGGCCATCTTCTTCCAAAAATCAAATCGGAAACGGCCGAAAAAGAAAGTTTTTTTTTTAAGTGACAGTTCGATCATAGAACTGACAAATTTCTAACGAAAAATATTGCCAACCTATTAAGATCAAAAAGAACTAGTGTTCAGCCAGTTTCTCGTGTCTCATATTTATGGTCAAATATAATTAAAGAAAAATAATTATTATGCAAAATAAAAGAAATTGAATGAAAAAATATTAAAATATAACCCTTACTCTATTCCTATGGTTATTTACAAAATTATGCTGTGCCCGTAGACACATCAAACTAACGTAGCTATTTCTGAATCGTACTAGACTGGCAACACTGGTTTGGCAACCTTGTTTGTGAGCAGCGCGTCAATTAATGTGCTCTTTAACAGTTTGAAGGATCTGTTGGCGTGTTGTCTTTTCTTTTTAGCTATATGTATTCGGCAAATCGTCTCACTCGTGTTAGGCTCACTCATCATAATGCGCCACAGGCACAGTATACTTAGGTACACTTTGACACAGAGACGCGATCAGCCAGAGGACAATGATGTACAAAAAAATATAGATTAACATGTATGAAAATAAAAATATTAAAATTAAATTTATATTTTTGTTATTTATGTAATAATAAAATAATGTCTTTTTATGAAATTTAACCAGGTGTTCACTGCACAAATGAACCAATGAAGAAACCACTCCTGATATAAAATCAAAATCTTTCATTTCCTATTATTTATTAGAATTAATAGAATAAGTTATTATTCGTTAGGTTACATATTATCATCTACTACTATTGCGTATTAAACATAAGAATTTGATTTACATTGTTCTTATTAATGACTAATAAAACATAAAAATGTTTCTAGCTATTATCATGTAACTAGTATAAATAATAAAATAGTAAATTCATCGGTTAATTTAAACTAAAAGAAGTCAATAAAATAATGCTATTGATAAAAATTAAAATTAAATTTCTGATTTAGTGTTTCATAAATGTAAAAGTTAGTTCATAATTTAAAATTTGTAATTAAAATTATTGCCCATTAATTAATTAATTTGTATTATTATGTTCACTAGTAAAAGCCTATTTTTAAAAAGGTGTTATATAGATTTATAGTTGGTATTGTTTTTTTGATGCTTTTAAACACTATTTCAAAGATTTTTTTAAGTACCTAACTTTAGATTAAACACATCTGGAAAGCAAAATGAGTATGCTCTAGCTGGTAAATAAGTAAAATAGGTAACTGACAAAAATATTGAAATCAACATAACAACACCACAAACAAAATATAACTAATAATATAACAACATATCCTATAAAATATTAGTATAATATACAAATACGTTGTCATCAATAAGGGTTGATAAATCTTATAAATTTTTCCACCTTACGTACTGGATTAATAACCTAAACACATGAATGGGTAGCTGATCTTTTTTTTTTTTTTCTTCAGAATTGGATAGGAAATTTTAGACGCTAACGAGTCGCTAGTGGTTTTCGAAGACGCAGCAGGGGGATGAGAACGCCGGAAGCAACTCTGTCCGGAACAATATCTTGCGCAAACAAACGCTAAAAGCTTACATGTGTCACTAATTGCCAAGATTACCACTGATTGTTTAGTTGGCACACTTGATATGTATCACCGTAGTATTAGTGAGTAATGTATGCTAGTACCGATGCAGTGACGACATTGCAAAATTTATTACTAGCCACTCGAGTAATTTTCAAAAATTTCGTATTGTTAAATTGAAAAAATATTTGTAGCCCCGTATTTAGTATACAGTAGAACAAACCATGCTTAGAAACAAGTCAGTGACTTGCTTACCACAAACTGGGCCGTACTGTCCACAAGACTGGACTATACTGTCTTAGCAAGTTTCTTTTATCTTTCAATTGTTTGATTGTAAAAACCCTAGCTGGGTAAGGTATATTTCGTTTATTGTCACGAAGATTTTTGAATTAGTAGTAGATGGAAAATAAGGCCATAGGATCATTTTGGTGACCTATACATTGAGTTCTCGGATTTTTCGAGTTAAAGGAGCCTCTAGAGACTCGAAGACGGAAAAGAGGAGTCGAAGTAATAACGTAGGACCATATTCGGTTAGAAGAGACTTTGAAGAAGCCTCTCATCGAAAGCTAAGAAGAGAAGCTGAATAAGTGACGTAGAAACACTTGCAGATATATGAGACGTTTAAGAAGCCTCTAGAGACTCAAAGACAAAAATAATAAGAATAATAGAACCATCTTCTAAAAGAGAACACGTTGAAGAAGCCCCTGAAGACTAGAAAACGAAAAGCTGAAGAAGTGACATGGGACCATCTTTGGTTTGAGGAGATGTTGCAGAAATCTCTGGATACTCAAAGACCAACAAAAGGAGCTAAAAGAGTGAACGTAGGATCATTGACGAAGAAAAGACAGAGATATCGTTGTCATCTTCAACGTCTCCCCTAACCAAAGTTATCCTATGTTACTCCTTCTACTCCTCTTTTTCGTCTTCAGGTTTCCAGAAGTTTCTTCAACGTCTCATACAACTGAAGTTGGTCTCACGTTACTCCTTTAGATTTACTTCTTCGGCTTTAGTCTCCAGAGTCTTCTTAGGAAAGACTTTGAAGAAGCCTCTGGTAACTTGAAAGCAAAGAAGTGACACAGAACCATCTGCGATTAGACGAGACGTTTAAGCAGCCTCTAGAGACTCAAAGACGAAGAAAATATGTCATAGAACAAAAGAACCTACTTCTAAAAGAGGACACGTTGAAGAAGCCCCTGAAGACTAGAAGACGAAGAAGAGGAACTGAAAAAGTAGCATGGGATCATCTTTGTTTGGAGGAGACGTTGAAGAAATCTCTGGAGACTCAAATACCAACAAGAGGAGCTAAAAGGGTGAACGTAGGACCATTGACGAAGAAAATACAGTGATATAGTTGTCGTTTTCACTATCTCTATCAACCAAAGATATCCTACGTCATTCCTTCGACTCTTCTTTTTCGTCTTTGAGTCTCCAGAAGCTTCTTCAACGTTTCCTACAACCGACGATGATCCTACGTCACTCCAGCTTCTCTTCTTTGTTCTCTAGTCTTTAAAGGCTTCTACAACCTCTTTCCTGGCGAAGAACTCGATAAACCAAAGGGTTCTGATGTCTTTACGTTTCATCTACTTACAGTTGTAGAAAAAATTAATTTTATTCCGGTTTCCATTATTTTTTTTGCAAAAACCAATATGAAAACGCATATATATGTATAATAATGGAGAAAAATTCGGCACGCCTATGCATATCAGGCGGTTGAAAGCAATTCACACAATAAAGTTTTTGTTAAAATATTCAATTTTCTATATTTAAATATAATTAAATTAGTTACCATCTACATAAAGGAGTTTATCAGTGAACATGGATGTCATTTGCCAAAGAATATGTTAAAAATTGTTTACACAGTCGTGAACAAAGGAAACACAAATTACCACCTCAACGAAAGAAATAAGTGTCTTTTAGAAGAACAAAAAAATGGCGGTCGAGAAAAAAGGGTATTTTTTTACCTATCCGGGTAAATAGAGCAAAGTGACAAATCGACTTTTAAATGCCGCTGGGAAAAAACAGAAGCGAAACAAAAATGGGGGAAACGGGAGATAAATCATTCCTGCTTGATAACAGGGAAGAGTATTTCGCCCTGACAGCCTCTTGGCTTCGGGACACATTGATATAATTTTTTTATCTCAAGAACGTAATTTCTTTGGAATTTAATATCAATCAATTTTCTAGTAGACCATATTTTATATTTCACGTAAAGGGCGTTTCATCTTTTTTTTTGAAACTTGATAGGAACAGTTAAGCAGAAGTCCTGTACAAGGACTTGTAAAATACTCATCAAGGTTTATAAAGAACACGGTCATTTTTATTAGAAATGAGACAGTAAACAATTCTTCAGTTTTAGAAAGTACGGTTAGAAAATTAGGAATTAATAAAGAAAATACATTTATAATAAGTTGTAACAAAGAGACAAATAATGAAATAAGGGTAGTTATGTAAAGTAGTAACAGTAAAATGATCTTTATAAAAAATACACAAACCACCGCTTGGTCTTCCCAACGATTTTACTTTTGTTGCATTTGAAGTAATGTAATACGCTCTGTCTCTGTCCGTCTTTAATTTATGAATGGACATTACTATTTCTGTTTTATCCACGATAAAAATATACGACTCAAATTTCCAAAACTCATCGGTTATCTTTACAAAATCGAAAGCCTATATCGGCAACATTAGAGCAAATCTTTCGCCAACTAAAACTCAAGAAAGCTCGGCGACTTTTACGGGCTAATGGTGTAGGTGCTCAACTTATAGAGAAGTTTTCAAGCAAACGCTTCTGGAAATACCAATTAGGGTGCAAAAGATCCCACTTCCTCTAATTCCGTGAGCCTCTCTCAGAAATCTATACTCTTTAATCCCGTACCTCCGCGAGAAAGTAATTAGTTTATATATTTAGGAGGGTGTCTTAAGTGCCAACCTAAAGTATCGATCCTAGCTTCTTAAATGATTTATTACGGCTCGTTTTTATATCCGGATTAGTATTACGTCGCTTTATTATATCGTCATTTTTAAATTATAAATAGTTTTACATAAAATATCCAATCCCGGCTTCATGGATACACCTAGATACAATTTCAAGTAGACATAATTGCTATACAATCGGGGACAAGATAATTGATTAACCAAAACTTTATTAAAAAATTTGTATGGTATATAATTCTTAACAGTGCATATTTAATTGATGGTAGACAAGATTAGGACCATTTGGTGTCATACTTTCTCAAAAGTTTCTATTAATCAGACATTATTGATACATTGCTAGTTTAAAATTGCCATTGGACACTTGGAGAGATCAAAATATTTACAATATTATTGAAATGTGTATGATATAACAAACAATATAAAATGTTATAAAAGATATACCTAAACTGCCTAATTTCGATTAGAAGATTTTTTATTTTAATTTAGAAAACTTTTTAATTATCTTTTGTGGAATTAATATTATACGTCCGCGAAAACCAAACGAATTGAGATACAGAAATATACGTGTTATAGGCAAATGAAAATTACTTTTGAGTATTATATTCATGAAATGAACCTTTTAGTTTAAATTGATTAAATTCAAAGATATAAAGGACCTCTGAGTGGTGAGATTTAAATTTTTTAAGGCGTTATGGCTGCTCAATTAGTGGAATATCTACAATTCTGAGAATTCACTCATGCTTTACAAACATATTAGGTGCTGATGGAGATTTACCCCACTAAATGTCACCATATTTTCACCAATGTCACCATATTGTTTTTTTTAAGTAAACAAAAACAACAGATTTGTCTTAAACTCTTTTCAAATCTCTAAATTAAAACTATAGTTAAAATTACTAGAATGCGTAGGAAAATAGAAGGACAATATATAAAATGATCAGATACGTAGTACTCAGATGGAAATCTATTATCTCCAGGATATATCCCAGGACCAAATAAGAAATAAGTACAATTTAGTGAAAATCTTCAAAAAGCTGGGTTAAAAGAAAGAACGGAGCCAAGAATCCATCGTGGTTGCAACAGAAGGGCATTCAATTCAATGGTATACGGGTGGTTACAAAACCACTGAAGGAACTGGAGTAGGAGTGTATGAGCCTAGAACTAGGCACTCTAAAAATTTGGATAAATATCCAAGCATCTTTCAGGCCATTGAGGAGAGTGTCCAGTTCAATAATGAGAGAAACTTTCACAGAAAAAAATGCGCAGCAATCAACGCGCAGAGCTTTTACGTAATTCGCTTAAAAATGGACTCGGGATTCCTAAAAAAACTGAATGAACTAGGCGAGGAAAATACAGTTACTTTCACTTATGTCCCCGGACATAACGACATAAAAGGTAACGAGATTGCAGATAGTCTCGCAAGAAACGAGACTCAAACACCCTCTGTATGACCCGAGCCATTCTAATGTATCAGCAGTAACACAATATTAGGATAAAAAAGAATTGGCCAGCAAAAGAACCGATAATTGGGGCCAAGCAGTGATGCCATTGCTACCGATTAATCGGTAGATCTACCGATTTTGATATTAATCTATAAAAATCTACCGATATACCGATTTTGTAGGCAATCTACCGATTTTTAAAATAATCTTTGGCACAAAAATAAAAGAGTGTATTTTACGTTTTAGCTTTAAAATACTATAAAAAATTCGAAAGTTCATAACTTTTCAATATTATGCATTAGAAGTTACTATATATATAGACTTTTCCGGCCGAGGACTTTTTTTTTAGAAGACGAAGTAATTGAATAATTGAAACTATATATATAGACTTTTCCGGTCGAAGACTTTTTTTTTTTTAGAAGACGAAGTAATTGAAGTAGGTTTTTTGTTACTTTTTAGTATGAAAAACTTAGATTTCTACAAATTTCATTTGATTTTTGAAATCTACCGTTTTTTGCTGAGATCTACCGATTTTTCTCGATAATTCTACCGATTTTCGGTTGATAGGACCTGGCAACACTGGGGCCAAGAGAGACTAAGATACTTCTGGGTGAATATAACCAGAAAAAATCGAAAGACTATCTGCCTGAGCAAGAACAGGCTACGTATTATAACAGGGATCTTTCGAGGCATTCTCGGCTTAAAAGAAACCTTAGTAAACTTCAGAATCCAAGGGCACTTTACCAAATTTAAGTGGGCGATCCACTGAACTTGAAGCCACTCCAAATCCTACACTTCTTTGAGAAGATAGGATTGGAAGGGTCATTATAGGCATCGATACTATGTCCTTACTCAACATATTCAACATAACAACATGCGTGCGAGTGCTTAGGCTCACCTGTACAGGTGAGATTTCTGATACCTACACACACTTTTACTTTTGATATCTGGACACCTTTGTCAATCCTTTCCAATATTTCTGTTTGGGTTTACTTACTTAACTTCACCGCTTTCCATCACCCTTTCGGTCATTATCGATCACTTTTTCACTTCTTCTGGACGTACATCGTCCTAATAAAGAAATGAATGGCAATCAAAGTGATTAAGTATCGTGTTAGGTATACTACTGCTGCCTAGGTGTACACCTAAAAATGTAACACTATCACATTTTTCTATCTCAACAACATATAATAAATAATAATAAAGAAACTGCTTTAGAGTTTTAAAGGTATCTAGACAGAAGAAATTATTGCAAGACCAATTTTGTAAATTGATAAGATTGGAGTAGATATTTGGCTGTAATTTATTTAAATCTTTTCATCTAAATAAAAGAAAGAAATAATCAACAAATATCTAAGCAAGTAAACGATTTAGGCAAAATAGACGGTAATTCATTTTTGTAAATAATAAGAAGGATCGGTCCCAGGATACATCCTTGAGGAACTTCGATTTTATTTACATATTAATGGGAAAACAAGTTTATATCTGTATTAAGACTGTTGAATGTTGAACACTATTGAATATTTACAAAGTTTGTTCCATTACATACTACATAGTTTGTTTAATAGAATTCCATGATCGATATAGCCGAAAGCCCGATTCTACAGATTCCAAAAGATTTACTATTCATTTGTAGAATTTATTGAACGCTTCGTCTGAAAACCATGTTGGTTTGGAGTTAAAATATTATTTAGTTCCAAGAATTTGTGTAGAAATTTCAACATTGGATATTGTCAAGAACTTGTTTTTATCAATAGAAGAAATAAATCAAAATAGGTATATAAAAAAATATAATTTATTGTTATAGTCAAAAAAACAAGTGCAGTAACTTAATTTGCAGAACGTAGTACAGGTTCAAGAGGTAGACATTTTATTTATACCTCATCCTTTAACGCTTATTTGTGAAAATTTTAATACATCTGATCGGCCTAATAAAAGTTTTCATTTAGATTTAATCATGTTTTAAAAGTTTTTACTATAATAAACCTTTTTTATTGACAGATAAGTCAAACTTTATTTATTCATAGACGTATCGTATGTATTTTAAATGATTCATCATTAGCATATATTATAATTTTACAGTTATACAGGGTGTCCCATTATTGCACAATTTCTATTAAAGGCATGCAAACAATTTTCATATAATGACTTGAAAAATGCATATTTTAAAAATATTTTTAGATATATAGGGTGTTGCGTTTTTTCCTGACAATTGAAAATGCATATTTTTCAAATAGAACCCCCTTTATTTTATTTTTTAAATGGTTTGGAGATACTGTATTCAACCCTGAAATGTTTTTAAAAACCATTACAGTGTTGCCAAGCAATTTTTGATATGATTTAATTTAGTTTTTTCTAAACATTGGAATTATAATGTTTCCTAAAAAATAAGAATTATAACTGATAAAAATATATAAATACCATTGTTATTTCACTTCCGAACATTCCGAACATTCTGAAACACCGGTTACCATCTCTTCCATATATTTGCACAACTCCACTAACAATACTCGTTAAAGTCAACAGCGCGATGCGTAACGCAGCACTTTCTCGTTTTGGAGAAACTCTTCCACGTCCATTCAGAGTATTTAAACGTTCCAAACTCGGCTGGCAACTACCAGACCACAACAGGATTCTTGTTAATGGTAATAACCACTTTACACTAGTTTTATTGTCTGTTTCACTTAGGCAAATACCGCTTCCCAATTTCGAGGACAAACATTATATAAAAGCGGAAAGTTTTGTCGTAGGCTTGTGTCTGGAGCCGCGAAAATTTGAGGCGGAATTGTAGCTTCGTATCTAAAGATGGCACTGTTATCTTAGCAACAGGAATGAACGTGGAACAGAAAAGTATCCTACAAAGTCTCACTAACGAATTCAACGAATGGATCAAAAAGTTGGGAACAAAACTTAATGAAGAAGATGCGAACAATCGAAGCATATATATTACGGTAAACTAACTAGAGGTACCATATCTAGATACACAGCTGAGGTGAAAGGAGCATGTGGATAAGAAAAGGAAATAACTAGATACATAGTTAATACAGGAGCAGATTCTGAAACGTAACACCTATTCAGTCATTCCAAAACCAAGTGAATGCTCCATTTTATATCCAAAACACAAATCATTAGAAGAACCTCAACATACTAATGATAAAAGAAGAAATCAGATTTGTTGAAAAGCAAGAAGTCAGACTCAAAAGCAAGAAGAGCTCTAGCTGCTCGTTCAACATAACAAAAAGAAAACTGTAGATGATAAAACCTTCGAACGTATTATAATTTAAGTAAAAATGTTTTAATAAGAGTACAGTGTTAAATTAAAAGGTCATAGTCATGACCTGAGTAGTACCAATGGCTAATGTCATAGTTTTAAATATTTTTTCATAGGTACGATTAGAAAAAAATTACTGATTGATCGTTCTCAACCAGATTTAATTATCGTTCCGATATAAAAAAGTCATCAAATTGATTTTTAAATTATGTGAAAGAAGATAAAATGAAAAAATTATCTTAATATATTATCAAAGTCATTGTGAAATGAATAATAAAGAAAGTCTATTTTGGGATCTTAGTTGTGTTAGGGTAACTCTTGAAAAACTGTTTTGTAATTAAGACTAGGAGGATTGAAGAAATCTGACTCTATATCCACTACATACCAAAAATGTATGGCTTTGCAGTAGATCTGGACAAGGAAGTTTATATTGCTTAGTTGAGAAAAGCCTCATTTCTTTTTGAACACAGCATATAGCCGATCTAGGTTTACCTCGTAACATACTTCTTAAACAAACTATCATTGTGCATTTAGCCTTAATTTCCATTATCGTTTCTCCGCTAATACTGGACTAATAACCAGAGACCGTACCCCAAAACTTTCCCTGCTAGCTTATGTGTATATGCACGCCAACGATCCTACAGCGGCCTTGGCAAGCCAGTGACCAACTTTTGTTTGATTTCGAGAGTAAATACGCAGTGAGAGCAAACAAATTTGCCGAAGGCGATATTACGCGGTGGAAAAGGGAACAGCGTCGCGACGACACGCTAGAGCGATAGCTGGCGTCGCAGGTAGGGCTTCCATAATACGAGGATTTTGAATGTGAGCCCTTTTCCGCCCTCTTTTCTCCTTCGCGGTTTGAGCCTTGCGGGGGGCAGTGGTGGAGAGAAAGTGGCACAGCCGGTAGGATTTACGCGATTGCGGTTTGTTGAAGGATTATGGCGTTTAGGAACGGTTGAAGATTGTTGATTTTTTTAATTAATGAATCCATTATGATTTAACCAGAAAAAAGGAGACAGTAGATTGTTAAAATACTGAAATTATAATGGAGAATATATTTTACATCTAATAAACCGGCATTATCAATTTATAACTCAAATATTTTGGCGCTGATTTTAACGATCCGCTAGATTTATATATAAATCGTTTATTTATTTAAAAAACTTGCTTACATGTCAATACATCTTTGCATTTAAAATAAAATAAAAAATACATAAGTATAGAATCAACATACATTTAAAATAAAATAAAAATTCATAAGTATACAGTCAACGTAGGTTCATGTAAAATGATGACATAATGTTAACTATACAAAACATAGTAAAGAAACAAGAAGAAAAAAAAACAACAAATGGTCAGCAAGTACTCAGGCAGTTTTATTTTAAATATTGCTGCATTTAAAGAGCATTTATCATTATTAGGCAAAAGCCTGTACACCTTTAAAAACACCGAATTTTGTGTACTTTTTTTTTGTGGCCTTATAAACTCTAAAATTGTGGATATTTCGTCTGGACTATTTTTATTTGGCATTGAAATTAATAATTATTTTAATTCATTATAATTAATTAGTTTAAAATTTACAAAAGCTTTAATTTCATTTAAATGAGGTATAATCGGACAATTATTAATAGAACGCTCAGATATTTGTTCAATATTCTTTACGTAGTAATAATTTAAAGCATTAGGAAAAGTAAGTCCCTGACGATTATCACAAAGATTGTCGAATTCAATATTAATATTAATAAAAAAAATTTCAAAGTTTTCTACATCTTATAAAATAAAAATGAAGCGACCTAACTATTTTATCTTACAAAAAAAAAATAGAAAATATAATGAGTATGAAAAACTACTAAATTTAACCGGCGTGACAACAGCCACGAGTTCCAGCCATGAGTTTGACGGTGGGAACCAACGCGCTAGCGGTAATCAATCCATGGCTGGGCTGTGAATCCATGGCTGGGCTGTGAATCCATGGCTAGGCCGCGAATCCATGGCTGAGCCGCGAATCCATGGCTGGGCCGTAAAGCATTAAAAAAGTGTAAACAAACTGTAATAAATCGTATGTATCTAAATTACAAAAAATTATTTACCCTCAAAAAATGCCTTTATATTAAACACTTAAAAAATCTTTACTGACTTAAAATGCAAGTAAATTAATATTTTTATATACAAATTAGCTGGTATTTATGTCTTCTATTTGATGTAAATGTCAAAATATTTTGCCGGGCTGTAAATCACCCTCAAATCAACCCCTTATATTAAATATTAAAAAAATCTTTACTGGCTTAAAATGCAAGTAAATTAATTTTTTTATAAATAAATTAGCTTGTATTTATGTCTTCTATTTGATGTATATGTCAGAATATTTTGCCGGGCTGGAAATCACCCTCAAATCCATCCCTTCTATTAAACACAAAAAATCTTAGCCTTCCTAAATTGGAATAAAATGAAACTTTTTTTATATAAATTTGATAATATTTACGTACTCAACCTAATGTATATCTTAAAATATTTTGCCGGGCTGTAAATTACCCTCAAATCAACCCCTTATATTAAATATTAAAAAAATCTTTACTGGCTTAAAATGCAAGTAAATTAATTTTTTTATAAATAAATTAGCTTGTATTTAGGTCTTCTATTTGATGTATATGTCAGAATATTTTGCCGGGCAGGAAATCACCCTCAAATCAACCCCTTATATTAAATATTAAAAAAATCTTTACTGGCTTAAAATGCAAGTAAATTAATTTTTTTATAAATAAATTAGCTTGTATTTATGTCTTCTATTTGATGTATATGTCAGAATATTTTGCCGGGCAGGAAATCACCCTCAAATCCATCCCTTCTATTAAACACTTAAAAAATCTTAGCCTTCTTAAATTGGAATAAAATGAAACTTTTTTTATATAAATTTGATAATTTTTACGTACTCAACCTAATGTATATCCTAAAATATTTTGCCGGGCTGTAAATCACCCTCAAATCAACCCCTTATATTAAATATTAAAAAAACTTTACTGGCTTAAAATGCAAGTAAATTAATTTTTTTATAAACAAATGAGCTTGTATTTATGTCTTCTATTTGATGTATATGTCAGAATATTTTGCCGGGCAGGAAATCACCCTCAAATCCATCCCTTCTATTAAACACTTAAAAAATCTTAGCCTTCTTAAATTGGAATAAAATGAAACTTTTTTTATATAAATTTGATAATATTTACGTACTCAACCTAATGTATATCTTAAAATATTTTGCCGGGCTGTAAATTACCCTCAAATCAACCCCTTATATTAAATATTAAAAAAATCTTTACTGGCTTAAAATGCAAGTAAATTAATTTTTTTATAAATAAATTAGCTTGTATTTAGGTCTTCTATTTGATGTATATGTCAGAATATTTTGCCGGGCAGGAAATCACCCTCAAATCAACCCCTTATATTAAATATTAAAAAAATCTTTACTGGCTTAAAATGCAAGTAAATTAATTTTTTTATAAATAAATTAGCTTGTATTTATGTCTTCTATTTGATGTATATGTCAGAATATTTTGCCGGGCAGGAAATCACCCTCAAATCCATCCCTTCTATTAAACACTTAAAAAATCTTAGCCTTCTTAAATTGGAATAAAATGAAACTTTTTTTATATAAATTTGATAATTTTTACGTACTCAACCTAATGTATATCCTAAAATATTTTGCCGGGCTGTAAATCACCCTCAAATCAACCCCTTATATTAAATATTAAAAAAACTTTACTGGCTTAAAATGCAAGTAAATTAATTTTTTTATAAACAAATGAGCTTGTATTTATGTCTTCTATTTGATGTATATGTCAGAATATTTTGCCGGGCAGGAAATCACCCTCAAATCCAGCCCTTATATTAAACACTTCAAAAATCTTAGCCTTCTTAAATTGGAATAAAATTAAACTTTTTTTACAAAAATTTGATAATATTTACGTACTCAACCTAATGTATATCTTAAAATATTTTGCCGGCAGCAAATCACCCTCAAATCCAGCCCTTATATTAAACACTTAAAAAAGCTTAGCCTTCTTAAATTGGAATAAAATGAAACTTTTTTCATATAAATTTGATAATATTTACGTACTCAACCTAATGTATATCTTAAAATATTTTGCCGGGCTGTAAATTACCCTCAAATCAACCCCTTATATTAAATATTAAAAAAATCTTTACTGGCTTAAAATGCAAGTAAATTAATTTTTTTATAAATAAATTAGCTTGTATTTAGGTCTTCTATTTGATGTATATGTCAGAATATTTTGCCGGGCAGGAAATCACCCTCAAATCAACCCCTTATATTAAATATTAAAAAAATCTTTACTGGCTTAAAATGCAAGTAAATTAATTTTTTTATAAATAAATTAGCTTTTATTTATGTCTTCTATTTGATGTATATGTCAGAATATTTTGCCGGGCTGGAAATCACCCTCAAATCCATCCCTTCTATTAAACACTTAAAAAATCTTAGCCTTCTTAAATTGGAATAAAATGAAACTTTTTTTATATAAATTTGATAATATTTACGTACTCAACCTAATGTATATCTTAAAATATTTTGCCGGGCTGTAAATTACCCTCAAATCAACCCCTTATATTAAATATTAAAAAAATCTTTACTGGCTTAAAATGCAAGTAAATTAATTTTTTTATAAATAAATTAGCTTGTATTTATGTCTTCTATTTGATGTATTTGTCAGAATATTTTGCCGGGCTGGAAATCACCCTCAAATCCATCCCTTCTATTAAACACTTAAAAAATCTTAGCCTTCTTAAATTGGAATAAAATGAAACTTTTTTTATATAAATTTGATAATTTTTACGTACTCAACCTAATGTATATCTTAAAATATTTTGCCGGGCAGGAAATCACCCTCAAATCCAGCCCTTATATTAAACACTTCAAAAATATTTACTGACTTAAAATGCTACTAAATAATTTTTTTTTTAACAAATTAGCTTATATTTACGTCTTCTATTTGATGTATACCTCAGAATATTTTGCCGGGCAGCAAATCACCCTCAAATCCAGCCCTTATATTAAACACTTAAAAAATCTTAGCTTTCTTAAATTGGAATAAAATGAAACTTTTTACATATAAATTTAATATTTATGTACTTAACCTAATGTATATCTCAAAATATTTTGCCGGGCTGTAAATCACCCACAAATCAACCCCTTATATTATATATTAAAAAAAATCTTTACTGGCTTAAAATGCAAGTAAATTAATTTTTTTATAAATAAATTAGCTTGTATTTATGTCTTCTATTTGATGTATATGTCAGAATATTTTGCCGGGCAGGAAATCACCCTCAAATCCAGCCCTTATATTAAACACTTAAAAAATATTTACTGACTTAAAATGCAACTAAATAATTTTTTTTTTAAACAAATTAGCTTATATTTACGTCTTCTATTTGATGTATACCTCAGAATATTTCACCGGGCAGAAAATCACCCTCAAATCCAGCCCTTATATTAAACACTTAAAAAATCTTAGCCTTCTTAAATTGGAATAAAATGAAACTTTTTTTATATAAATTTGATAATATTTACGTGCTCAACCTAATGTATATCTCAAAATATTTTGCCGGGCTGTAAATTACCCTCAAATCAACCCCTTATATTAAATATTAAAAAAATCTATACTGGCTTAAAATGCACCTAAATAAATTTTTTTATTAACAAATTAGCTTGTATTTATGTCTTCTAGTTGATGTATATGGCGGAATATTTTGCCGGGCAGCAAATCACCCTCAAATCCAGCCCTTATATTAAACACTTAAAAAATCTTAGCCTTCTTAAATTGGAATAAAATGAACCTTTTTTATATAAATTTAATAATATTAATGTACTCAACCTAATGTATATCTCAAAATATTTTGCCGTGCTGTAAATCACCCTCAAATCAACCTCTTATATTAAATATTAAAAAAATCTTCACTGGCTTAAAATGCAAGTAAATTAATTTTTTTTAAACACCTAAAAAATCTTGGTCTGCTTAAATTGAAATAAAATGAAACTTTTTTATATAAATTTGATAATCTTTATATGCTCAACCTAATGTATATCTCAAAATATTTTGCCGTGCTGTAAATCACCCTCAAATCAACCCCTTATTTTAAACATCAAAAAATCTTTACTGGCTTAAAATGCAAGTAAATTAATTTTTTTATAAACAAATTAGCTTGTATTTATGTATTCTATTTGATGTAAATCTCAGAATATTTTGCTGGGCTTGAAATCGCCCTCAAATCCAGCCCTTATATTAAGTACTTAAAATATCTTTTCCTGCTTAAATTGGAATAAAATGAAACTTTTTTTATATAAATTAAATATATCTCAAAATATTTTATGTGCTAGTATTGTCTTATTTCCGTTAAAAACTATTTATTTGTTTATTTTGAAAATGATATAATACCGAGAATACCCAAACAATCGCCAAGTAAGAACTGAATATTTAATATCTAATTTGTGTACCTAAAGAAAAAATTCATGACCTTCAGATTAAACCACTAGAGATTTTTTAAGTGTTTAATTATGGGAAAGTTAAAGTGAGGGTGATTTGCTGACTGGAAAAATATCACACTCTATACTAGAATATTAGAATAAATTAGCGTAAGAAGGGGGATTTGTAGATAGATCTCAACTAATTATTAAGATAAGCTAAATATAATTTTGCTGTAAACGCCCCAATGTTCATTATACAGGGTGCTAAAGTAAAGGGGTTCATTTGAGGGTTATTTCCAGCCCGGAAAATATTCTAAGATATACATCAAATAGAAGACATAAATACAAGCTAATTTGTTCATAAAAAAATTAATTTACTTGCATTTTAAGTCAGTAAAGATTTTTTAAATATTTAATATAAGGGGTTGATTTGAGGGTGATTTACAGCCCGGCAAAATATTTTGAGATATACATTAGGTTGAGCACATAGAGATGATCAAATTTATATAAAAAAAGTTTCATTTTATTTCAATTTAAGCAGGCCAAGATTTTTTAAGGGTTTAATATAAGGGCTGGATTTGAGGGTGATTTCCTGCCCGGCAAAATATTCTGACATATACATCAAATAGAAGACATAAATACAAGCTAATTTGTTTATAAAAAAATTAATTTACTTGCATTTTAAGTCAGTAAAGATTTTTTTAAATATTTAATATAAGGGGTTGACTTGAGAGTGATTTGCAGCCCGGCAAAATATTTTGAGATATACATTAGGTTGAGTACGTAAATATTATCAAATTTATATAAAAAAAATTTAATTTTATTCCAATTTAAGAAGGCTAATATTTTTGAAGTGTTTAATATAAGGGCTGGATTTGAGGGTGATTTCCTGCCCGGCAAAATATTCTGACATATACATCAAATAGAAGACATAAATTCAAGCTCATTTGTTTATAAAAAAAATAATTTACTTGCATTTTAAGTCAGTAAAGATTTTTTTAAATATTTAATATAAGGGGTTGATTTGAGAGTGATTTGCAGCCCGGCAAAATATTTTGAGATATACATTAGGTTGAGTACGTAAATATCATCAAATTTATATAAAAAAAGTTTAATTTTATTCCAATTTAAGAAGGCTAAGATTTTTGAAGTGTTTAATATAAGGGCTGGATTTGAGGGTGATTTCCTGCCCGGCAAAATATTCTGACATATACATCAAATAGAAGACATAAATACAAGCTCATTTGTTTATAAAAAAAATAATTTACTTGCATTTTAAGTCAGTAAAGATTTTTTTAAATATTTAATATAAGGGGTTGATTTGAGAGTGATTTGCAGCCCGGCAAAATATTTTGAGATATACATTAGGTTGAGTACGTAAATATCATCAAATTTATATAAAAAAAAATTAATTTTATTCCAATTTAAGAAGGCTAAGATTTTTGAAGTGTTTAATATAAGGGCTGGATTTGAGGGTGATTTGCTGCCCGGCAAAATATTCTGACATATACATCAAATAGAAGACATAAATACAAGCTAATTTGTTTTTAAAAAAATTAATTTACTTGCATTTTGAGCCAGTAAAGATTTTTTTAATATTTAATATAAGGGGTTGATTTGAGGGTGATTTACAGCCCG
Organism: Psylliodes chrysocephalus; assembly: GCA_927349885.1. Taxonomy (NCBI): domain Eukaryota; kingdom Metazoa; phylum Arthropoda; class Insecta; order Coleoptera; family Chrysomelidae; genus Psylliodes; species Psylliodes chrysocephalus. The sequence goes on along the minus strand of OV651823.1, from coordinate 4,165,066 downwards.
GCAAAATATTTTGAGATATACATTAGGTTGAGTACGTAAATATTATCAAATTTATATAAAAAAAGTTTAATTTTATTCCAATTTAAGAAGGCTAAGATTTTTGAAGTGTTTAATATAAGGGCTGGATTTGAGGGTGATTTGCTGCCCGGCAAAATATTCTGACATATACATCAAATAGAAGACATAAATACAAGCTAATTTGTTTATAAAAAAATTAATTTACTTGCATTTTAAGCCAGTAAAGATTTTTTTAATATTTAATATAAGGGGTTGATTTGAGGGTGATTTGCAGCCCGGCAAAATATTTTGAGATATACATTAGGTTGAGTACGTAAATATTATCAAATTTATATAAAAAAAATTTAATTTTATTCCAATTTAAGAAGGCTAATATTTTTGAAGTGTTTAATATAAGGGCTGGATTTGAGGGTGATTTCCTGCCCGGCAAAATATTCTGACATATACATCAAATAGAAGACATAAATACAAGCTCATTTGTTTATAAAAAAAATAATTTACTTGCATTTTAAGTCAGTAAAGATTTTTTTAAAAATTTAATATAAGGGGTTGATTTGAGAGTGATTTGCAGCCCGGCAAAATATTTTGAGATATACATTAGGTTGAGTACGTAAATATCATCAAATTTATATAAAAAAAAATTAATTTTATTCCAATTTAAGAAGGCTAAGATTTTTGAAGTGTTTAATATAAGGGCTGGATTTGAGGGTGATTTGCTGCCCGGCAAAATATTCTGACATATACATCAAATAGAAGACATAAATACAAGCTAATTTGTTTTTAAAAAAATTAATTTACTTGCATTTTAAGCCAGTAAAGATTTTTTTAATATTTAATATAAGGGCTTGATTTGAGGGTGATTTACAGCCCGGCAAAATATTTTGAGATATACATTAGGTTGAGTACGTAAATATTATCAAATTTATATAAAAAAAGTTTAATTTTATTCCAATTTAAGAAGGCTAAGATTTTTGAAGTGTTTAATATAAGGGCTGGATTTGAGGGTGATTTGCTGCCCGGCAAAATATTCTGACATATACATCAAATAGAAGACATAAATACAAGCTAATTTGTTTATAAAAAAATTAATTTACTTGCATTTTAAGCCAGTAAAGATTTTTTTAATATTTAATATAAGGGGTTGATTTGAGGGTGATTTACAGCCCGGCAAAATATTTTGAGATATACATTAGGTTGAGTACGTAAATATTATCAAATTTATATAAAAAAAGTTTAATTTTATTCGAATTTAAGAAGGCTAAGATTTTTGAAGTTTTTAATATAAGGGCTGGATTTGAGGGTGATTTCCTGCCCGGCAAAATATTCTGACATATACATCAAATAGAAGACATAAATACAAGCTAATTTGTTTATAAAAAAATTAATTTACTTGCATTTTAAGCCAGTAAAGATTTTTTAAGTTTTTAATATAAAGGCTTTTTTTGAGGGTAAATAATTTTTTGTAATTTAGATACATACGATTTATTACAGTTTGTTTACAATTTTTTAATTCTTCACGGCCCAGCCATGGATTCACGGCCCAGCCATGGATTCGCGGCCCAGCCATGGCTTCACAGCCCAGCCATGGATTGATTACCGCTGGCGCTTTGGTTCCCGCCGTCAAACTCATGGCTGGAACTCGTGGCTGTTGTCACGCCGGTCTAAATTTAAACTGTCAAAATGATAAGCCCCACGTTGGGCGCCAAAAATTAGAACCTATTATAAGAGTTTGCGAAGCTTCAAAAACAAAATGACGTTTGTTGTCACAGAAGCCCTATATAAACATAATTATAAATATATGCATTTTTTATTTTCTTCAAAAGTAAGAGGACATTCTTAAATACTTTCGATTCATTTCTTAAATAAAAATAATCAAGTTCTTATTTAAATTTACAAAAGTAAACAGTGTATAAATTTTATTTAGTCCTCAAGTGAACCATTTAATGAATAAAATTTACTATCATCTTTACGATGCACTTTTAGAAATATAAAAATATTTTAAAAGGTTAAATACCTACTATTAAAGTTTCGGTAGTAAAAGAAACTTCATTTAGATGGTAAAGATTTAATTTTATTCCGAGTATACCGGATATTATTTTTATTTCGTAAGTTTACTCTATTTTATTCAGCTTATGAGTTAAAATGTACAAAGTTATATAGGTTGAATAAATGGATAAATAAATAACTTCCACGAGAATAAAGAAGAAAAACGAGAACCTAAAAGACGAATTAGTAGTTTTGTTACAAATCGCTTTGAAATTTTCTTGTTTTTTCTTCTTTATTTCTTAACATTTGAGGTTGGATTTATTCCATCTAGTTTTTAAAATAGGCATTACAAGCTTATTTTTATTTTACATACTGTGAATGGCTTCTATTAGAGATTGGAAGATAGAATGTCTAATCCCTGCTGATGAGTCCTAATAAGGAGAAAATCGGTCCAAGAATGATGTTTTCGTTGGTAATCCAATCCAATTTCTGTTGTGATAGCCAAAGAAGTAGTTGTTTTTCTAAGGAAAATGTTTGCTCGTATTATTTTGTATGCTTTGACATTTTTTGTGTTTCTTCCTTATTTTGCATCTTGATCACAATTTAGTATGTTTTTTATTTTATTTTTAAGTTTCACAGTAGTTTTGGGTCTGACCTAGAATTTTAAATACATGTCATATTAGAGTTAAAGGTTCAAGGTAAATCAAACCAGAGGAGAGAGTTTGTTAGGCAAATTTCATTTCGATTAGGATTTATAAGGTGAAAAAAAAAATTCAAATTTAGATCCTTGTTGTATTTTCTTTGTTATTTTTTTTTTTAATTTGGTATCAATCGAGACAGGACCATTAGCCAAAACGCTCCTACTTTATGACTGCCACTGCACAACCACTTTGATTTGCAGCTCTCAGATATATACCCAAATGAAAAACTTTCTTTTCTTTTAAAGATTAAGTCTTAAAATTCAATTTCCCAGCCAATATACAGGTTACTTCAAAACTTTTCCACATCAACCAGAGCCGGCGAACATCCATGCGAAAGACGGAGTAATACGAACTGTCTGGAATAAACTGAATTAAAGATGGTACGATAGGACCATCCTACCCGCTGAATTCTAAACAGTATCGATTTGACGGAGTGGCGTATCACGCTGTACAGAAAGAGGCCAGGCGTTTGACACATAGACCCAGTTTGGAACTGGAGAACTCATAGCTGAATGGGTCGAGATTTAACTGATTGACAGAAGAAATAATTTGTTGATGTGTTTAGATAGCTCTGATTGTCTTATCAATGACGTATTTGGCCTTTGTTTTTAATAGACAACGGATAATGACCAACTGACAATACACATATGATTGATGTTGAAGATTATTAGGGACAGAAATTAGGATTTTGTAATTATATACGTGTTAAATAGATTGATAGAATGTTAAATATAGGATAATTGTTAAACTTAAAACAAACTTAAGAGGCAAAGACGACGTGAGAGTAGCCGCAGAAGAACTATACCAGTGGGTAGAGCAGGAACTAGGAGTGAGCAGAGTAGCAGGGAAAATAGAAGAAACAAAATTTTAAAAGTGTGTTTTTATTTACATTAATTTGTTTTTGGCACTTACTACTTTGTAACTCTTAGAAAACGAACCACCCCTTTGAGGGTAAGTGATTGGAAATGTTAATAAATACAGATTTCCATATCAATTGATATAGAAAATTTTAAAAAATTAATTGATCTGAATTTGTGACAATATTGAATTGGATATTTTTTCTAAATCTTCTAACTCGGCGGCTAAGCTTCAAACCGCGTCCTAAACTTTTCAAATTTAATACTGTCACAGCAATAAATCGAACGGTTTAGCGACATACCCTTCGCTACTAACGATTCGGCGGTTTATCGAAGGGAAGGCGACACCGAGCGACCTTTTAAAAGTCAACTTTATTAGCGCCTTTCATTAGCCACCTTGACTGGCTTTCAGACGCTTCGCGAGAACAATACAACTACAAGAAATCGATTCGCTAGAATAAGAGCACATTATGACACTAAGCAGGAAACAAAAACGGAACGGGTAATAAATCATCCGAAAGGATAGGATCGATAAAACAGGACAAGCACTTAAGGAACACTCGTAAAAATATAGAAAAAGTTTGAAAAATGTCAATTTATTTTAGTTTTGTCTTAAATAAATAGGTGTACTCGAGATTTTAAAATAACACATTTATATTCATTTTAAAATATCCGTTTAGTCCTTTTTTTAAAGATTGTGTTTTATGTCCAAAAGTGTCCATTTATTCATCCTTCATTCACAAATTAATTCATGTACTTCAAATCCTTTCTATAAATAGCATAATCAATCAATCAATCATGTACTTTTAAGGCCATGAAGAATCTTATTGATTCTATTTTAACTATTATTGATTTATTAGGGGATCGTAAAAATGTACTAAGTTCCATCCATGGTTACAACATGCCTTAAGAAGTCACGAACGTCTTAAAATCAGCATATATTGAAAGAAATTCTTGTTTCCGTAAGCACTGCTTTTGGTCTGACAAACTTATTTCTTGTGGTTGATAATCCAACTATTAAAGTAGCTTTATACTAGCAGAAAAATAGGTAGTAGCATATTATTTAATGTAAGGGAAAGCAGAAAAGACAACCTCTTCTTTCACCAGCGTAGCCAAGTACTCTACTACGTGTTTTAGTTCAGAGACCACGTCCTTTGGGTACTGTGAAAATATCAAAAGTACTTACCTTTTCAAGAGATAGAAATTGTTCTATGCAAACTGCAGCGTACTTTTTACCCTTTTAGACATCTCTCTGCTCCTCATGAGAGGTTCCGGAAGATTCCCCCCTTCCAATTAGGCTAGAGTTCATAGTTTCCCACAATCAGACTTAGGGTATGTAGTACCTTCTGCACCACATACTATCTGTTGTTATTTTGACGTGCTGACGGATTAATTCTATGACATCGAAACCACTGATTCTGTTCTGTCACTTTGATCGGAAATGACACTTTAAGATGTTTAGCGGTGACATGAGAATCATTTTTGTGTCCTGCCAATGGCATGACCCCGAAAAGTTGATGATATTGGACGGATAGTTCTGTGGTGGTTTCATCATACAGCGCGCGAGTCGGATCGTCACTTTTTTATCTATTATTATTATTAAGATATTTTTGATCGATATCAGAACAGAAGTTAAGTTTTTAATATATAGAGGCAAAAGAAGCCCTACCTTGCCTCCTCTTGATCGTCGCAGCACTGAAGCGCAGATGGCTTAATGTGTCACTGTTTGGCTGCCCTTCTCCTTCCCATCCGTGCAGCTCATGCATATTCTTCCATTCATTCTACGATCAAATCTTATGTTTATGGTTAAAGTTTCTGTATAAACAGTTTTGTTTTAGAGTCTTTAAATGTATGTTTATATTAATGCTTAAAATTAAATCAGGCTGACTAAACGCACCTTAAATTATTAAAAATAGGGTATATTGATATGATTTTTATAGTGGAACTTCAATAACCCTGTACAACATATCAGCTAACAAAATTAAATTGCTTTATAACGATTCTATATTGTTGCTTTGCATCCCTTTCACAACTCTTCGGTTATATCAATACGGGAATAATTGCCATATTCAAATCGCTTGAACCAGTAATATTATAAAATATGTTTGTTCTATAAAGCTGTAGAAACAGTTCTACTACCTAAATTGTACACGATTTAGCAAGGTTATGTTATATTTGATACTTATCTTGGTGTTTTTTTCACTTCTTTCTATATTTTTTTTAATTCTGGATACCTATTAAGTAACTCCTACACGACTACTTCCACAGTTACTGAATATAGATCCTAAATGCACGTATAAAGTTGTTTAGCATGATTGTAGCGCTTTTCAAAATAGCTCTTTATTCTGCCCCATTCTATATATCTGCATCCACTTTTTCCCAACCTTTTAATCCAAATGGTGCCTTTAAAATTTAATTGACGATTACTTAGAAACACCTGCAGTCGAATATATCTATATATAGCCAAATAAATTGAATTTTCTTACCCTATACGATACATCTTCTCTTCTCACACTCTATCGTGATTAGAGATATATTTTTTATTTCCTTTGAAATTGGCAAAGGCGCTCGAATGCCGGATCCGTGTTGCTTTTATCTTTTAAGGCGTTCAGGACCGTCAACAGGAAATTTTGAACAATTCACATTGAACTAAATATACATTATAATAAAATAGCTGGACCATTCGCAGTGAACTATATAATCGTTATCATAAAATAGGTGTACGTGACAGTTGGGTTAAATACACACCTCATTCTACTGAGGGCCCATTGGATCTATTGGACCAAGGGCTGTATATTTTTATTGTCATTCTATAATTTGGTAATGAAAACTAAGAATAATGAGTTGAATTGACAATGTTTCAATTTTAAAGTTCTGCCCTCGTTTTTTTTGACGCCAAATGACGGGTTGTTCGTAAGTGACGCTCATTTTCTTTATCTGTCAGTGTAAATAAATGTGTTTTTCTACAAATATTGGTAACAAAAAGTATAAAAAGTTGTATAAAGAGTATTAAACCCGAGTGTTACATGATATAAAAGCAAGAAGTGCTTAGATTTCGGACGAAAATAGGTCCAAAATTTATACTTTTTAAAGAAACTAAAAAATTAAATTTCCAGGATGATCTCTTTAATTCGTAATTTTTTAAAGTTTTTTATTAGGAATCAATAGACGACAAAGTTTCGTATTTAGTGAACTAACTGAATTATTTGTTCGATCACTTGTCACTTCAAGAATTGCAAAGCCAAAATCAACTTGATTCACTTTTCCAATTATAATAATGACAGCTCAAAGGGATAAAGCCCTTGATAAGTAGAGACGAACCTATGAAACTTTACCTAATTTTATATTTATGTCTATCAAAAGTGAAAAGAGCCTATTTTAGGCATTAATTTAGTCAATACTCCAAGAGGGGTGTGGTAATAAATTTTTACCGGATATCTTTGATATATCAGACAATTTTCGTAACCCAAAGAAATTAAATAGATATAGATATCAAAAAGTTTTATAAATCAGTCGTATAATTCCAATTCCATCATTTGATAATTCATCCATGATTTTTATTAAAACATCACAATTAAACACCACTCTACCTAACATTATTTATTCTATAGAAGCTACACTAAACACGTGAAAATGAAGCATTCTCATTGGTTGAGAATTGATCTAGCGCGCAATAGAATTGAATCTACAGGGAGTTGACGGTTACTGATTTAGGGCCTGAATTTGGTAGCGATCCAGTTTTTTTTTTGCTTGCAAAAACATCAAAGAATATCCCTTAAATTACAGGAAATAAATTGGTTAGATGTGGAGAACAAAAGAAAGCATCACTTTCTAGTCTTAATCATAATCATAATCATATGACCTATAATATCAAAGAGGACTAGAACTATTCATCTTTTAGACCTCATCTGGATAAAACTCGCTGCATCTTATGATATGCGCTGTATATTCCAGATAGAACAGATGCTGAATCATTATGAACGTCGGTAACAAAATACATTACAGTTGTTATTTTTATCTCAACAATCAGCAACTACCCAGTCTCGTTCGCGTAACTCATTTTCCAAATAATTCTCTATTTGCTTTCATGAATTCTTTTATCGCCTGTTTCCGCAGCAAGACAAGACATCAGCTATGCAGGTAAACAAATTCGTTTCGATTACATCTCTCCCGGAGTTTCTCTCGGAATTTCCAGCGAGGCAAGAATTTTCTTGTAGTCGGAAGAGAAAGAGAGTTTTCCTTTGCCGCGCGAGATCCAATCTAATACGAAATTATCTTCAGGCGCTTCTAATTCCATCATAAAAATTCAACAAACTGCAGATACAAAGGCGAAAGGATATATTTATACAATTTGAATGGTTGTTACCGCTCGGTGAGGGCATTGGTGGAGCACGAAAGTGACGCAAAGGGGCTAAATTTTCTTGTCCTACTAATACTCGTGAATTAATTGTTTAAGTCGCGATGTATTGAGAAGAATAAACAATTAAAACAACAAATCAGTAACAAATAATTTTATTAGCAAAACTAGATACTTTGGATTATATATATTTGAAACTTTTTTTCTAAATTTAAACTATGCTTTCATCTTCTGAAAGTAATCCTATTGTTTTCCATCATTTAAAACTATCAACAATTTTATCAGTATCTTGATTAACACCAAAGATAAAATTTATATTTTACATAAATTTGGTATTTATAAAGTAAGCTGTGCTTCTTGTAACGCAGTTTATTTGGCTAATGTAGTCATAGACTAGAAACCTACCTGCATTAAAGTCGTTATTTTATTAATGAGATAAATATAATAAATTTTTCAACTCTCCCTTGTCCTTAGCTAATCACATCCTTTCTATGAAATATGAATTTTCTGATTCTTTCTCTCTTTCACCCTTGTACTACTGGTCTCAGAATGAATACCCTCGAAATTTTTGAAATTAACAAAGCTTTGAAAAAAAGACAACGTTATTTGTCTCAACTAACAAAGTCAATCTAAAAAAAAAATATTTTTCTTACCTCAGGTGCTCTTTTTCCTTTATTTATTTAAAACTTTAAATACTCTTCCTATAAATTCTCTTTTTCTTATTTTACCAATGTCTCCTTTTTTCTAACTACATTTTCATTCTTTTTATTCTTATTTTCCTTTCGTTCATTCTTCTCTTTATTTTAGAGATTTCGGTTCTGTCTTCGATCCGATCTGTCTCTAGCGAATACCAATTAATCATTCAATTATTAGTTAGTCAATTTATTCAATTTTCTTATATTTTTTTACTAAATACAGTGTACTGGTTATGAGGTAAAAAAAATTGCTTTAAAGTCGAAACTGGGCAAACATCATATATGCCATTATTTTGTTAATACCATATGCCTTTCCAATTTGATGGTAACAAATCAACTTCAAGTAAACAAAAATAAAACGCAACCTGTCTAAAAGTCATCCTGGAAGCCCTACACCTCCACACCTGCGAAGACACTATATATGGAGCTGACGTCATCGAGAAAGCTTGGTAGAAAAGTGTATATGCTCAGCTATAATTCCTTGACATGGCCCAAATATTTAACAAGATTTTGTACGCTGATCTGATACAAACAGAAAAAGAAGAATGTTTATAGCAAGCAAGATAAGCCATACTCCGAAAATGAAAGAAAGGAAAACAGGTGTCCCACAAAGCAGCCAGCCTGTTAGGACCGGCTCATTACCTATACATCTGGGATATCCCTCAACAAAGATTTGTTGAAATAGTAACATTTGTGGATAAGAATAGCATAAATTTTTCGAGTTTCACTAATGCCAGGTATACAAAAAATATGTTTGTAGACAAAAATTTAACTAGTTTGTGAATCATTGTTATTTAAATCACTTCCCAGCTTTTAAAAACGTAGTTCAAACTGAATATGGTGAATAAGATGAGTCAGTCTTCAGTTAATTTCTTGAAAATTTTAACTAATTCTGCATTACTTTATATCTGCCACAACTCTTCCTCAACCTAGCTCTTCAACATTACTCTAGACCTTCCGTTTTATCTGAAATTAAATGATCTTTTATCTAAGTTGTCCCAAAAATATTCAACATTCAATACCAAAATATAAACAGTCATTGGGGTCTATTCTGTAACAATTCCTTTATATTTAAAGGCCTTTAAAAATATTTTCTTCTTTACTTCTCTCATTATTTAAACGGATCTTTAAAATACATTAGAGGACTATCTTAAAGAAATCTGTTTAAATAATGACAGAAGTAAATTAACGAATACAAACATATTTTTAAAGGTCGCCAATATTTTTAAAGGCCGTTAAATATAAAGGAATTATTACAGAATAGACCCCATAATCCATTAAAATCGTCTTGTCTGCCATGTTTCTAGATTGTTGCCATCCCCTTTTTCTGACCAACTCCCTTATTTCGACTGAATAATTTACCTCTTTAATTACATTGGTTAGATTATTTTAGGTTGAAAATGGCTTTCTAATGCAACCTATATATGCGACCTATATTGAGGCTTCTGTCTAAGTTATAGTTCACCGTACAAACAATAACTTGTGATAAAGGTCAGATAAATCCAAATATTTTGAACCTGGTTCTTTCCCAAGCAGATCAGCCAAATAGAATGTACTCTACAGAATCGTCTTCCACACTGCGAAATAGTCTGATTTTTGTTGAAGACTTGGTTACCTAAACAACAATGTCATTAGTCCGTACTCAATTTATAGAGGTGTTCATAGAAGGGTTAGCCCTTGGTTATTTCTCCCATCCTACCTCTGTTCAGTTTAAGACAATTTCTTTAGCAATGTCGATAAATGGTTCTAGATATATGACATTAAATTTGGTTCCTTTTTTATCGAGCGCATCAGCCTTTTCACCTCTAGCTCGTTGTATCCTGGAACCTAGATCAATGTAGCTAACTTCTATCAGGGCACCTGGCCCACTCCGAAGTTTTTATGTATTCATACAATTCCAAACCAGCTTTGACTCAACTAGGTTGGAGCTCGGGGCTTTATTAACTCGGGTATCTTCAGATCTCTATGGTTAAAATTAAGACTTCTTTTTTCAAAGCTGTGTTAAACCTATTAGTCTTAAATGATAATATAAATAATACAGTCTTGTTTTTAGTGAAAACGTTCAATACCAAGCATAACACTCTTACAATTTTTAATACCTGAAAGAAGATTTTAGTTGTAACACCTCTGTTCTTCGTAAGAGCCAGCTTTCAAAACTAAAACCAATATTTTTGTACCATTCGCACGGCAGTTGGCCTTCTGACGTCTAGTCTAGTATTATCGTCAATGCTCTCGTCCTACTTACTCTATTATGGAAATTCGACGACGTTTTCTAAGTGGGGATCTCAATGCTGTGTATGTAAATATTAAACATTTCTCGAACAGGCGATAAAAGCTTTTTGATTTTTCTGTGTTTGCCAACCGTTTTTCTTATTTCTTGTATCTATTTATCGTCGACAAACTTCGTAATACCTTGTTTGGGGAACGGCGAAGATGATAATGTAGCAACACGGCGCTTTCATTCTGAAAATAAAGCACGCTTTTGAGATGATTGTTAACGTTCTTTCGGATTTGTACTGACTACGAAGACCGACGGTTTTTTGTAGATTATTGTCAATACGTAAAATTTAAAAATCTATTATACAGGAAGAATTACGAGGAACTCTGGTCGACTGTATATTATACTAATGTAGAAACTGCTTACTCCAGGAAGAATCCCAGATTGGGCTGGGTTTGCGTTCCCGTTGGGTACAATATAAACAAATGCAAAATATGGAGTGAAAATGAAAAAATCACGTATGTCGCAGTATATATTTCTTCTTTTTAAGTGTAAGTTTGGATATAATTCAGACTCGTGCATAGTTATCACTGTTTTTGTTGGTCATATCCATAGTGAAGAAAGAAAACTTTGTCATTACTTTTACAAATAGAGAAATATCTGATTTGTATAAATCAAATCGATCTTTCTCTTCTGATACTTCGGAAACAAAGTCTAGAATGACACCTCTTAATTGTTTCCATGGTTACATATATAAGAGACAATAAGCAAGCACTAATGGAAAATAAAATCATGGAGAATAGTATCAAAATCACTGTTGGAAGAAAGCGAAACCCAAATTGATCCACATCAATTTCCAGGAATTTTATTTTCACATCAATGTAGTTCTTAAAACCTATGTTATATGACCATTAAAGTGTCATTGCTTCTTCTTTATTAACGTTCAGGGTGAAAAAATTAATTTGGATATTGAATTGGTTTAGTATTTGTATTAGTATTATGATTAAGGATTAAACTGGACAAAATATTTAAAAATGGTATTTATACTTGTTTTATGTTTAGTTCTGCTAACTATAACGCGACCACAATATAAAGATTCGTGCTTCAGGATCACCAAAAGACCGAAATCATTAAGAGGTTACCTAGAATACCGGCACTACTATTTAGTTAAACTCTTTTCAGGACCAATAGTGCTAAACTGTTATTTTAATGAATTAAAGTTATTTTTTAACTTATGAAAAATCAGTAAACATATTTTAAGGCAGTATATTTTAAAGTGTGCTCCGCGGAGCCCCGGGGCTCCGCAAAACCTCTGTGAGGGATTTAGAAATGTCCCGGCAGGGCTCCGTCAAATATTTCGCTTTTCAAAAGTTTGAGAAACACTGTTTTAAGGAGTTCATACATACGACCTGTATATTAAAAAGCAACATTAAATACTCGGATTAACTTTAAACGAACTATTAGATTTAATCCGAAACGCAGCAGGAAATAGTCGAACGAAAAAATTAATTCCCATTTCTCGTAGCAGGAAAAAAGCAACAAAACCATTCCTTCCAATTACAAATCTCCCTCTCTTTGGCTTTTTACTAATTCGACACCGGATCGTCTGCGGATCCGGAACGAGGAAAAAAAGGACCATTACTCCATGATTATCGTCGCGGGAGGGGGTTGTGGGATGGGGGAAAGAGGACTCGAATGAGGAACGGGGAAAACCTTCGGAATCTTTAATTATTCTCGAGCATACCGTCTAGCGCTAATGGTACAGGCCACCCATCCAAGTCGGATTAATTAATCATTTCGAAACAATTGAATTCCTGCAGTCTATTTAACAAATACTGTCTGCGTTCCTGCGGAGAGTAGAGACGCGCGCCCTCTATTCCGGCCCGTTTTCTCCGGTTTTCGATGAAATATAAACCACCTAGACAGGAATAAGGGAATTCCTGAATGTTGCTGGATGGCGTTATGTTAGATTACTTTGCTATCAATAATCCGGAGCTGCACAAGCGTAGGTAAGTCTTACGATCGAGATGTCTTGTTGGTACATACAGTTCATCAAATTTCTAGAGGTTTTCGACGGCTAGACAGAGAAAGCACTACTGACAGGCATCCCGATGGATTTACGCAATGAAAGTACACTCTGCGCATCAAGTATTTCACTATTTTATTCAGACGTAAATGTCAGATGTAAATTTCGCTAAAACATTTCTTTTATTTTCGTTTGTGTTTTTTGCTCATTACAGTTTAATAGAACCTAAGTATGGAGTTTAATAGCAAATTAAGAGGCCGCGTGATTAACAGTCAATCTCGCGAAATAATAGCCAATGTTATAGAGTTTATGAGAAGAGAAGGAAACTTTAATTCACCTTCAATACCATTTAAAAATGTAAATGATCGTGTTGCTGCAGCCACAGGAGTATCTAAAAACACTGTCGTCCGCATTTCTGGAGAGAAAAAAAGAATCGATAACCGTGAGATATCGGAATTTTCATCACCAAGAAAAACCATTAAAAAACCAAAAACAGTTAATGATATAGATGAAGCTGCACAAGAATCAAATTTTATTTTTTTATTATTAGATAGCTATTTTTGTTTCTGAGTTGTGTTCATTTACAGGCTCAATTTTTTTCCGTTTCTCCTTTTTGATTTTATATTTGGTTTCAAGTTGTTTTTGACTTATTTCGACGTAAATCACAACAACACACTTTTTTAATAAAGCAAACAAGTGTTAAGAGGTATACGGGTGGCCACTTTTTTAATGGGATTGTATTAGTAATTTCTAAACCATACTAGGTAGAAAGTCGGTTAAATGGAGAAAAAGTTGCCTATCTCGAAGCATAATCTAGCGGTGAAAATTAATCGAAAATAGCAGGCCCGGCTCTTGAGATATTTCGATAAAAGGAAATTCGATCTTTTCGGTTTTTTGGTTATCGTTCATTTATTTTTAGAACTACTAAAAAATATTTTAAAGGTTTTTTATTTGATAGTAAATTTTCTTTGATTTGACGTTATCATATTTTGTATCCAACGTTTCGTATTCTCCAGACCACCCGCAACTTATTTTTTTTAAATATGGACCTGGATATTTTATAACATTATTTGAAATAACTTTTTGTCCTGCATCCAGCGGTGTATTACACAATGGCATTCAATGACGGTTTTTGGGTAATATGGACCGTAATCCAAATTTTATTTAATTTACGCTTGGTTTCAGCCGTCTTTAGTTGAATCAACATGTCATGCTCCTCGATAAAAAAATAAAATCAATTCTTACAAAATTTATGTAATTTTTCGAAAATTAAACAATTCATCAACAACAACAATAGTATTGTAGAAATTTTAAAACGCAATTAATGATAATAACAAAAAGAAATTCAGTTTTTGTTAGTCATAATCAAATTATTTGAAAATATCAATAAAATTAATTGAGTAATTGTTCAAAATGCCTGCCATCTTCTTCAATACATTTAGCAATTCTGATATTCATATTTCTTATGCTATTGCTTACTTCTTCTTCTTGGATATCTTCCAATGCATCTTCAATCTTTTCGCGGAGAATCTCAATTGTTGCATTTGGTGTATTATACACTTTATTTTTGAGACGTCCCCACAAATAAAAATCTAATGGATTCAGATCTGGCGATCTGGCAGGCCACGCCACTGGACCTCTTGTTCCAATCCATGAATTGGGAAAAGTCTGATTCAAATAATCCGTGACCATTCTTGAATTGTGTGGACCACATCCATCTTGTTGGAACCAGATTTCGTTAAGACGATACTCTAGTCTAGAAGATCATCTAACATATCCTGCAGTATATCTAAATATTTTTCTGTAGTAAGGTTTCCGTCAATAAAGTATGGTCCCAGTAATTTATTATTTAACAAACCGCACCACATATTCAAAGAGAAACGATATTGATGTCTCACTTCTTGGATTAGGTGAGGATTTTCCGTGGCATAAAAATGTTTATTTCTTCGATTGAACATACCAGAATTTGTAAATGTTGTTTCGTCTACCCAACTGATATTGTGTGCAAAGTTGTTATTAATTCTTACCTTTTGTTTAAACCAATTACAAAATCGCAATCTTCTTTCAGGATCATTACGATATAGTTTTTGTACAGCTTGGTATTTGTAATCATGGTATCCGTGTCTCATGATTATCTTATTAACAGCACTTTTTGATAAGTTACATTCACCTGCAATAGTCCTCGACCCAACTCCTGGATTTATTCAAATTTGAGCTAAGACATTATTATCGTTGACTGGCTCCTTTCTTCGAACATACGGAACTCTAGCTTTATCGAATATATTATGTTCGAGAAGAGTTGTAGACAAACGCCGAAAAATTTTTATATTTGGTTGCATTCTGTCGGGATATAAATCATCGTACCTTTGTTTTGCTCTGAACGAATTTCAATTCAGTTTGATGTATAATTCGTACATATCTCGTCATTCTTCTGCAGTGTATCTTACCAAGTTAGACTAGGTACCAAGAAACACACAAAAAACTTTTGAACAATGAGAAATTTTCGTAAAGCAATAAAGAACAACATAATAATAATGTGACAGTTCTTGTAATATGGATTGTTTTCACGGCCTACTATATTTTATAACAAGTAAGATGATATTAGTTTAAAATCATATCAATTGCTGTGCCAGTAATAAAATAATATTTTGCCTTCAAATTTGGTAGGTATGTATTGTCAAAAATAGAATCGAGAATATCTTTTAATCATTTACCTTATCTAAACATACTTTTTAATAGTCGAATAATTGAATAATTATTAATTCTTATTTATTTTTTCCTAATTATAATCACTTTATCTTCGAAGTATTATACACTAAAAAAATTAACGCTGATTATAAATTCAATACAGATGATCCGTACCAATAAAATTTGGATTACGGTCCATATTACCCAAAAACTGTCAGTGAATGCCATTGTGTAATACACCGCTGGATGCAGGATAAAAAGTTATTTCAAATAATGTTATAAAATACCCAGGCCCATATTTAAAAAAAAAAGTTGATGGTGGTCTGGAGAATACGAAACGTTAGATGCAAAATATGAAAACGTCAAATCAAAGAAAATTTACTATCAAATAAAAAACCTTTAAAATATTTTTTAGTAGTTCTGAAAATAAATGAACGATAACCAAAAAACCATAATGATCGAATTTCCTTTTATCGAAATATCTCAAGAACCGTGCCTGCTATTTTCGATTAATTTTCACCGCTAGATTATGCTTCGAGATACGCAACTTTTTCTCCATTTTACCGACTTTCTATCTAGTATGGTTTGGAAATTACTAATACAATCCCATTAAAAAAGTGGCCTCCCTGTATGTACGTGTAAACTACAATTACAAAAAATTGATATGAAACCCATGAAACCACCAACAAAAATGTAAAGCTAGCTTCCGTACTAGAACATGGTGTCATTCGTCGAGATAATTTATCGTTTTATTTAATAGATCAAGAAATGTAAATATTCCCCTGTTATTTTTTATAAAATTTTAAGAGAAATAAATTTTTTTCTAAATAGTATAGTTTATTATTTTGTAGAAAAACAAAATTTCGAAAATTTGAGTAATGTTTCAGAAACAACCGTTATTAATAATAGGTACCATTTTCCTTAATAAGGTAGAAATAAAATATAAACTATTTCCACGATTTACAAAGGCCTACAAAAAAATTATAGGTATTTTCCGCTATCCTATAAAATTTATATTTTCTGACTCAATTTCAAAAGGTTGAAGGAATTCCAAAACACCTTTTATGGCATAATAATTATTTTCAATTCTACATACTATCTTTAGCTGCTTTTAAAAACGTTCTAAGAAAGTCCCATCAGACCAATTTAATCCCTAAACTATTCCACACTTTTAAAATTTAATTACCTAAAAATATTAAAAACTATTTAAAATAACTTGTTTAGCAGACTGTACAATAGCTATCTTAGTCACACGTAGCGCGTTCTCTGTCTGGGCGTCGAACACCTCTAGAAATTTGATGAACTGTAATGAAAACTATATTTATTGTCACAAAGCGTCTCGTAAATGTCCAGATACAATTCCAGCTCAATAATTGACGTTAAAATAAATTATTCCAGTTTTCCTTTTAATGATTTTGAGAAAATGTTCGGCATGGGTGATACAATTTGGTCACCTCACGAGTCGTCTGGTACACACATTATTTTTTTCCCATACCAACAAAAGAAATAGAATCAGTGGACTTTAATGCATGAGGTCACTG
The DNA here is from genome assembly GCA_927349885.1 of Psylliodes chrysocephalus. Classification (NCBI taxonomy): domain Eukaryota; kingdom Metazoa; phylum Arthropoda; class Insecta; order Coleoptera; family Chrysomelidae; genus Psylliodes; species Psylliodes chrysocephalus. The sequence goes on along the minus strand of OV651823.1, from coordinate 4,147,979 downwards.
CTATATATGCCAAAATACTCCTTTTTTGAACATCAAAAAAATCTACATTCACTTTAATTTTTTAAGTTTTAATACCTCAGAACAGTCTCCAATGATAAAGCTAGGTACTTGATCTGGTCCTAGATTCATTTGTAGTTTTAGTTTTTTAAGAGATTTAGATATGTCTTTCTCTGATAATGTAATAATTGAAATGTCGAGTGGGTCACCACTATTGGCAGGAGATATATTTGTACTATTTGGTGGGGTGGTATAAACACTGAAATAATTCGGCAAACCTATTAACTATTTCTTGAGGGTTATTTACAGAATTATTATCTTTTAATAAAGTATTAATTATTAATTATTTCAAATCCATTTTGTTTAGATTTAATGTAAGATTTATCTGGTTATTTTGCTTAAAGAAACAGATGGTACTGCTGAGGGGATCAAATCTAGGAGGGGATAATTAATCTGACAAACAAGTATAAACTGTTTCTACTTTAGCTTCTTTGCTTGTATATACTACTACCTAGTAACAACATCTTGTGTAAATAAATAGTACATATTCTAGTATTATTACTTCATCGTTAACAAAAATTATATAATCATTTTTATTTTTTTTTTTTTTTTCATACATTCTAACCATTTTTATAGTACTTAGTTCTGGAAAAATCAGCTAGGTATTTGGTATGGTTAACTTTAAATTTTTTTCTTAACAAATACCTTTATTGTAAAATATTTACTTGCATGTCTGCTATTAGCACTGCTTGCTCGACACCTTGTAAAGCCTAAAACGTTATAGTTAAATAACTTAAATATATTGTTGTATAGGCTATTAGAATAGTATTTAAGAATATTTGCAAAACTTTGTGTGTATTTACCTTGTGAATGGACAACATAGTTGTTTCTAAAAATATTATAGTTTAATTGCTAACTTAATTTGACTGCTGACCAGTTGCTGAATTAATGTGGAATCATACTTTTGTTCAATCTTTCCATGACTCTACTCTCTAGATAAGTACTGCAAGTATTAAATCTAGAGTTAGTCCCTTATATATCCAATAAGAACTGAGTTACATCCCCCCCTTCAATCTTGGGGCGACTTAGCATCTCCCTACCAAATATTGTTCCAATTCCATAAATCGTCGCACCTTTTATAAACAAAAGCGTTTTTAATCTTTAGTTGAGCGAGTTGTTCTTTGTGACAAGTAGAGCTTATCTTTGTCATTGGTTGCAGTTTTTTGCGTTTTGTAGAATAGTAATCATAATATTTGCTGATTCAGTTAGTTCGTACTTCGACCCAAAAAACAGGTCCTGATAAATTATTAAATGTATATCTACAATATTAACCTGTAGAGGGTTTTAATGAAGTTTTTACATATAATTTTAAATTTTTCTCAAGTCATTTTGCTATGCCCGTTACAGATAAACAAATAATCTAATCAATCCCTCATATTTTTATGAATTGACAGTCCATCTTTCGAGATCGATTATTTCTGACATATAAAAATAAAACTACACTGAACTTACCGCGCCCCGTCACATAACTAAAACTCGACATGGATTTTATCGTTGACACCCCTTACTGAAAATTCAATTCTTTTTTGCAATAAATTTGATTTTTCCGAATAGACGTGTCGCGTTTTCCGCGAAAAGCTTAACATTTGTCTGACTAAGAAAATGTGAAATCTTGGAATCAGCATTTCAATTAGATACTGACACACGGTTTAACGAATAGGAAAACGAATTTTTCATTGCTGGAAATATGAAAAGAAAAAAGTAAAACGGTTTATCCGAGCGATATGTAAACGAATGTCATTTTTAAATTAAATTTTTTATATGGAAGACAGCGATATTAAAAAATGAAATTACGTTGGCGTTGGTGCTAAATTTTAATGTTTTTTTTTTTTTCATTTTCTAAAGAATGTTTTTGTGATACACACATTCTCCAATAGTGGCGACTTTCACACCGACGCTATGTTGGTTTTTTTTCCTTCGGTTACATATGAAATAATTTCTTAAGATTCTCTTTAAACACCTTTAGACATCATTTGTCATTTTAAAATTTCAAGGAATTACCTTGAATGGGATAAGTAGTGAAATAACAAAAATATACTTCGCTAAAAATATAAATCGACATGTGTTTGAAGTCATTAACACAGAATACCTACCTAGACTTTTTTGGATCGAAAATGGCAACAACACCGACTTACTCCTACCTCTATCGGTTAAGGTACGAACCTTTTAATCGATTTGACTCTAGCAACAACTCTTTACTAAATAGCTTTTTATTCGCGCCCTTATTTTAAAGTTTTATTACATGGTTAATTCAAATTTAAAGCAAACACATTTTTAAGAAAGGTTAGATCCTATTTCATATCACTATTTTATTTCACCCTTTAAAATTCAAACATGGTAAACAGTTGATTGTCTGGATTAAAAATTAGGTTTCTGGGCTTACTAAGAGATATATAAAATATATCAGTCCTAAGTATGGGAGTGTAATTGAAGAATTATATATATATTTTTTTTTGTATAAGATACTTGCTAAAATAAACACGAAAAGCGAACAAATAAACAGTGTCGCCATCTACATAACTAACCGAGGAACACGTTCTACTAATTTGTAATAGTTTATAACACTGTTATTTTTCCAATTTTACAGGAGGAAAATCACAGACATGCACAATACTAAAGCAGCCACACACATAAATGAAAATACAAACTCAAAGAGGGCCATTATCTATCGATTTTAGTTTAAGTAAAATTCAGAACAAATTGGCATTTTTTAAAACACGGAACGGCTTAATTTCCCCCATTTTCTTCTCGATAAAATATGAAAGTCACGTCCTGAATTAAAGAATGTTCTTCTGCGTATAGCGTCATGTCTCTTTTTATTTCGCAATGAACAATAAGGAATTTTTCTCGAGTTAATAGCTCGTCTTTCTTTTGCCCCGAGATGGAATAAAAAGTTCAAAAAGGAAATTCGAAGGCAAACAAAAAGAGTTTAGGATTTCGGTGTACGGGCTTTAATGTAACTTTCCTCCTATTATCTTTTTTTGCTTATAAACATTTATTGTCCGTAAGTAACAGATTTTATATACAATGGAAGATGCAAACATTTCATTCGGTTATGATGAGAAGGCACAAGAAATAAAATATTTCTTATATAATTAAGCGATATATAATTAAGCGATAAAAGAATACGCTATCAAAAAAAGAAATTGAATCAAGTAGAAGGAATCAAACATCAGGCCACTTTGGTAACTTGTTTATCGAGTTTATTGAGTTTTTCGATTAAGAAACTTTGAAGAAGCTTTTGAAGACGAAGAAAAGGAGTTAAAGTAGTAACGTAGTGCTACGGAGAATATTAAAGAATTCTATGGAGACTCAAAGACCAAAACAAAAGCTAAAAGAGTGACATAAAAGCAGGGAGGACGTTCAAGAAGCGTCTGAAGACTCCAAGACAACGAAGAGGACATGTAGAAGTGATTTAGGCCAATAGTGTCCTTTTAAGACAAAGGAGTGACGTGTGACGATCAGCGAAGAGGAGACGGAGATGTCATACGCAGTACTATTGCCAAAGTAACCTGATGCCCTCCTATTCCTTCTACTAATTCATCTCGTTGGATTCAGCTTTAAAATATATAATCTTGATCACTAAAGACAGGCGAACGAAACTAAGTTAAGTAAAGATAAGTTTTCTACGAATGAGCTAGTGAAAACAATATTTTCTATTATTCTAAGTAGATAGATAATTTTGGAACTGATTTTTGATAACTTTATTAAATTGCTATAATGACAAATCAGACATTCATATAAATTATTCATTATCCACAAACGCAAAAGAAACAATTATTTTATATCATACAATCATACTAAAAAATGATCATAAAGAACATTTTAAAACCAATTGTTCTTATCAATTTTCCCATTTAATGGTAATAGAATACAAGTAAAACTTCAACCAATATCATTTATTATTAAAATCTACAAGCTATTGATATTATTTTACTTGTATCTAAAAAGTTTATAAAATATACAATTTGTCTAATTATCTTTAATAGCCACAAAAACGGTATGTTTAGCATGAAAACAAGAGAAATTAAATGTCTTTTGTTACAAATCAACTCATCAATTAAATTCATCAATCATAATAGTGACATCGACGACCCAAAACCCACCTCAGTACATAGCAAACCCATTCTAGTTGCATCTCTAAAGTTACCCACCACCCCAAATATTGAACGTTCCTTGTAATGTATTGCCGCATAACCGTACAGGGTTAGATCAGTATATTCACAAATTACTAAAATTCTATTTAATATCGAAAGAAATCGAATTCATACTGCGACAGAATTTGAATTCCATCTTGTTCGTCCAATTTCGAAAATCGCCGTGTACTCTTTAAGTAACACAATCATCATCAATTCCGTTTTGCGCTGGGGTTCTAATAATCAGAGTCGAGGAAAGTTTCGTAAACTACTCGGTATCTTCAAGCGGTCTAGTTGTAGCTATTGTACGTGGTATAAATTCCGTATGTGCCCTATCTATATTAATCAGTATTGACTTTATTTGATATTACATATATACGTCTCGTCTAGTGTGCTATTTCCACACGAAATTCAAAACCTTGTGCCAGTAGACGTTGTTTCGACCACTGATTTGTAAGACTCAATGGTTAAGATTATCATCGTAAAAAACTGGTTAAAAAAGGTACTGATGGTGCCATGAAATTACAGATTTGGACACACTATGGCGGGAAAATTTTATTATTAATAAAGAGCTAAAGTGGGATTTTATATTATCTTATACAATAAATATGTAGTTAAGAATCACTATTAAAATGTTTTTCATAAAAATAAATTTTGAAATATATTTTAAATGGCACTTGTCGAGGAATGCAAACAAATTGAACCTATCCTAGTAAAATTATTATAATTTTAATTACCATTATCATCTTTTTGTTTTCTTTTGATCATCATTACAATATAAAAATATATTGACATTTGTGTAACGTAACTTACTGCAGGGATATTCTAAATTAAATATCTAAAATATATGTAAGTAGTAATACAAGAGCAGTAATGGATCTTAATTTTAAGAAGCTATACCATCCAGTTCTCTAGTCGGATGGCTTTCATCCTGAAGAAGTAGCACAAGAAGGAAAAGAAGACGTAATCGACAATGAAGAAAGGTTTGTGGCAGAGCTGTATCTTTCTCTAGAGGTAAGTAAAGAAACATCGTATAATGTAGCAAAAGTTAGACATGTATCATAAACACAGATGTATATAGGTGACCTGAAGAGTATTGAGGAGCCTCGCCCAGCCAAGTCCATATTGTAGGAAAGAGGATCAAAGCGGATTAAAGCTAATCAAGACCCGATTTAAAGATCTGAATAAAAATAGATCAAGGGCTGATCAACTACAGTATAGATCTTCATTTGTATTCGTTTATTTCCAAACGATCTGTTTTTGATCAAATTTTAATCTGGTTTTATTCAGGTCTTAATCAGATTTTAATCAGGTCTTGATCCTCTTTCTCTTTCCTACAATATGGACTAGGCTAGGCGAAGATCCTCAATACTCTTCAGGTTCACCTGTATAGGTGACAGTTGACAAACCGATACTTATGACACCTAACTACCTTTCTGCTACCTTCTACGACATTTCTTTACTCTAGAGGTAGATACAGCTTTGTCACCTTCTGTCATTGTCGATCACTTCTTCTTTTATGACTAGTTCTTCAGGACCGAAGACACCCGACTAGAGAACTGAAGAACTAGTGCTTACCATTGTGATCCAGTACTGCTCTAGTATTAAATTTTATCAGTTTTATTGAAATTTTATGTAGACTGTATTCAAATACATTTTTTAAAAAATATTAATTATAATTTATTAAGGAATTTTAATTTTTTTTACATAATTTCCTAGAATTATGCATTTTAAAAGCATAATATCAATCCTACATTAATATTTATATTTTCCATATCTATTAAAACATTATTATGAATTAAACGGTTTTTAATTACTTATGACTATATTTTTCAGCTTGCTTTATTTACTTTAATTAAAACGATTCACAGTTCTTTAAACAAAATAAAAAATTCAATGATAAATGAGGTTATGTTACAAACATGACATTATTTTCGCCAGTTTTTTTGGACGTCTTTAATTATTTCCCTTTCAATCTTTGTAAACATTTTTTTAATTACTGGTGAGTTGTAGATTAAATATTCCTATTCTAATATTATGTTAAAGCTTCATCGTATCCCTACAGCCTTAAAATTATTTTGGTCAACCCCATTTGTTTGTATTGAAGAGAAACAGGAAACATTCAATCACAGTAACTCCATATTAATTTGTTATAATAAACAGGCATAGTCAATAAACATTATTTAATCATTTATATTGGAATATAATGCCCGGTTACTATTTCTAAATCTTTTACACAAAATTTAATAATTAAAATGTATTGATTCGATATACACCATAAGTTTTACAGTTCTAACTTCAACCTCAAACGGTTTAAGTAGATAGACAAAGCTTTTATGGGCCCACATAGGGAATTCAATGTGTAAGAGTGAGAGGTACAGATTCAATGGGTAAGACTGATACATACGGTCTTAGGGTAAAACGGGTGAGTGGGGAGAGTGGGGGATTAAATTTCTATTAACTTCAAACAGAAAAATCATGCATAGAACAAAAGCCAGTAGGGACTAAGCTTCAATCTCCGTTATTACTGGTCAGATTTAAACGGGAAAAACGGTGGAGTGGGGAAAATTACCAATGAAGAGAAAAAAATACGCTTAGTGACCTGCGCCTATTATTGTTCAGATTTAAACGAGGAGGGAGGTAGCTCGCACCAACTATTGAATTTTAATCATTATCTAGATGTCAAGCGAAGAAAATAGACGTATAATTGAAGAGTTTGATAAAAGAGTTAGAGAACCAAGTAAAGATATAAAATTATATGAAGACAAAAGGAGAGTTTTAACGTTTTCTGACGTTTTAAACGTTTTTCGATGTCGTACATCGTCGTTAGTAACAGTCGTTGAATATTATTAACAAGGTAACAAAATACTCTTCGTTCATTGTCGTACGTGATCGTTAGTCATTGTCACACACTTGGTTTATTGGCGTAACACTTGGACATCCTATATTTCACAGTGCTAGACAGGTATTTTAATTAAAAACTATCATTAGTGACCAATTAAAAGAAAGTACTTACCAAATTGAGTACTTAAGTAATCGTAAAGACGATAAATCTTTCTATTTTTTGTACAAAATAACATCACAATGTTGTTTAGAAATTCTGATTTGATTAGGTTAGAATTCCATATAAACCATCTCTTGTCCGACTAGAGAAATTACCATATAGCCGGTCAAAAGAGATCTACTTACGTATTTAAAAGCGCCGTACGGTGGGTAGAATATTAAGTTCGATAGGTAACTGTATTTTTATAGTATAATGCGCCATTTTCGATCCAAGAATCGATCGTTAAATGACGAATTATTTTATTATTTTTGTTTCTATGTTAATTTTTACATTAATGTAACAATATTCTGTTTCTTTTTTCCCACATTAGTTACAAAGAATTTTTGAACTCGCACTAAACCCTGATATCAATTATTTTAAATAAAACTACAAGTTATACACAGAGTCTCAAACTTTTACTTATTTTTATTTCAATACAAGAGCTGACAATATACGAGGTACAGAGGTAAGTGTCTTAAATACATGGATGAAAATTTTTAAACCCATTAGTTAAAAGAATTGAGTCATATCGTTTCATTTATTGCATTAGATAACATTTTAGCCGGAGCATTAAGTATTTGTGTGGAGGATGATTTGTGATATAAATTATTTAAAACTCATTACAATTATAACGTCACAACGTAGTGCTATATATTTCACAAAAAACATTCCCCATAACAATATGTATCTGCATAAAAAATTACAGTTTAGAAATACATTTAATTGCACCAGATCAGTGTGTTATCGTCATTTGCATATTTTGCAAAATAGTTACATTTACAGACTGATATCTAAATAACGACCTGTTTGTCCTATATATTTGATGTTTATAATGTTAGTGCCCCTCCATCGGTGTGTTCAGGCACGCAGCATATCCGACATGTATACAGTTTTACAAACGGAATCCAGAGATCGTAATACACAAGAGGAACAAGTAGTTTCTTGCATTTTACGCGTCCCGACACGTTGTAGCTGTCTCGTCTAACGGGGTTTCAGATAGTGTAGAGGACTCCATGTGCATTCATAATGCGCTGTTGCGGTTATTCTCCTCAGGAACAGGACGACTCAAAGGGCACTAACTACAAATCACTGAGAATGCCGGAGTGTTTCTATCAATTTTTAAGGGATATAAGCGCGTGAGTTATTTAACTGAAGACCCGAGTAGTTTTGGGCCCATTAAAAAGCAAGAATAACGACCGGAATTAGTTTTTATCTTTCCATCGCTTATGTAATATTACTGTGAATATGAAATACTGAGCGATCCTCATAATATATTTAAACAGTGTTGTACAGGGCTAAATCGATATATTTTGACCGCATACGCTTTGCGAACATCTGAGATGCATTTAACGAAAATTTTGATCTCATTTAGAACTTTTTTTCTATATGAATTTATTGTTTCTATTATAATGTCTCTTAGGCTGTACTATGATGATTGATTTGGCCATAATTATTACCTCTGCTACTTTCCAGGCATAATTGGTAACTGAGTTTAACTAATGCTTTTTTAGGTACCTTCTTAAAAATGTTTCCTGTTATAAGGTACTGTAATAGTCAAGAGCTGTTTTAGATCCATTGTACTTGGTTTCATTTGTTACTTTTTTTGGATTTAACGATACATTTTTATTTGCATGGAAAAAGGCAATATGTTACTCATAATGGCTATAATTCAGTGATATATTTTATAGTTCAATAAACTAATTTATTTTATTGAGTATGAGAAAACAAGTATGTGGAAAGGGTTAATTGAAAATGAATTGCCGTCTCCTAATTTTTCGACTGTATCAGGGCTGTAAATGCATATTCTGTATAAATAATGGTACAAACTATGAAGTTTACATAATTTAAAAAGTACATAAGAAGATATATAGGTGTACAATCAATAAAAAATCTACATTTCGAATCTGCTTTCCTTTAATATCAATTATTATATCTTCTACTTTATTTACCTCCTTAATTTTCTTTTTTATTTCAACTTCTTTTGCTTTTATATACATTGTTTTCTTTTTTAATTCTAACAATTCTTCTATTTTTTTATTTACTTTAAATTCTTTTAATTTACATCTTTTATATTCTTTGTTCCTTTACTATTTATTCTATAATTACGTCTAATTACTTAATTATTTCTTCCTTTTGTAGTTTTCTACTATCCTACAAGTTCCTATAGCTCTCTTGAATCAGATTTAATGATTTTATCAATAATTTATTTATATCTTTCTTTCCTTTTTGATAAATTTTCTGACTATTTTCTTCCATGGAAAAATTACTGCATCCAATCTTCTATTTTGACTGCTTCTTCTTTTACTTTAGTTCCAACACTATCCTTTCTTACTATAGTAATAAATTTCCATTGTTCTTTCTTCCTTCTCTTCTACAATTGTATTTTCTAAAATTTGTTGTTCCATATCTCCCTGTCTTAGTTGTTCTAAGCCTTCTTCATCTTCTCTTTCTTTTTCTTCCATCAAAGTAAACTTCTTTCCTGTTCGCAGGTCTATTTAATCATTTTTAAGTTTTCATACAATTATAGTAACACTTTTATATCGTACTGATAACAAACTATCATTTTTCTATATCAATATTTCTTAATTTACTCTAATGTAATTTCACCCAAATTCCCCAAAACTTTCTACACCAAATTGTAATTGTTTCTATTTAAATAACATTCCAAATTTCCATATTTACACCCTGTTCTTACACATTGTTCTTATTCACTGTTTTTACTTAGTTTTCTTCAAATGAATCAACAATTTACATATGGATAAAATAAATTACCGAATTTCTTTTGTTCAAAGTTCCCTTGCCAAATTCTATATGTCCTCTTTTTTGTTAGCTATCGAGCTCCACGTTGACTAGCGCCAATTGATATGAAATCCTCCAGAATATGCTTTGCTTAATTAACTTTCAATTTTGACAATGGCAAATAAATTTTCGTACGCAATCTTAATACCTGGTAGGTTTACGTATTAATATAAAAAACACAGATGGTTCAAATTATCTTTATATTAGTTGAAATAGAAAGGGATTTAGAAAACAATATATATTATTAAAAAGAATAATTATTTATTTTATGAATAACTTGTGTTACTGTTTAAACATAGTGATACTAATTGTAATGTTATGCTTAATAGATTTGCAGATACATATCATTCTAAGCATACCACAAAGAGCAGACTGGCACAGCTGCAAATCTAATTGAATTTTGTACTTCCATATGGAAATGCGAAAAAAAAAACATGAAAAACCTGCGACTCGAAAACTAGCATTAATTTTAGCAAGTGAAAAGTGTCAGCTATCCAAATGAGTCCGGGTGAATGTTAGGGATGTAAACCTCGATGAAAATAAAAATGAAAAAAAAAACAAACAGCAGGAGAAGCTCGCTCACTCCGGGACATCAAATATATGTTTTAATAAAGTCTGCGAATGGTTAGGTTGATTTGCGCGCTGTCATCAACTTTATTTAGCTAAGTTATTTAGTGTCAAAAAAACGAAGGCTGAGAATGAATTATTTACACGTAGACGGAGATATGATTTTAAATTTACTTTTTTAATTATAAAAATAATGCATACGGTGTATGCATCCCTTTACTAATCAAAAGTTAGTTGAGTGTGAAATGTGAAATTATGTTCCTTAAATTAAAATTATAATTATTAGTATATCTTAGTTTTTAACTTTGAATACCAACACTGCCATGCACGCAAACAACTGTATTTTGAGAATATAATAAATGATTTAGGAAATACACAACAAGAGATATGGATATGTATAAACGGTTTAAGAAGAAAACAATATGAATCCTTTGTCAGTAACTTAAACCCAGAAACAAAATTAATAATTTTTTGTTTTATTGGAACCAAGTTACCTACTTTACTAGTACGTTGTACTTTATTTTTATAAAATATGTGTGGTAAAAAATTTTAAAAATACAGATTTTTACCTTAAATTTCTTGTTTCAGAATTTCGCCAAGACAATCAACAATGACGTCATCGTACAAATTCCTGCTGCTCCTGCTTAGGATAACGAGTTTTTGTCTCGTAGTGGTCGGCTCGGATCCGAACAGGGAGCAAAAATTCGCCATGGAACCGCAAGATCAAACGGCCGTTGTTGGTTCCAAAGTGACATTGCCGTGTAGGGTGATAGGAAAGAGCGGGATATTGCAATGGACTAAAGATGATTTTGGATTAGGGACGCATAGGAATCTTAGCGGTTTCGAGCGGTATTCCATGGTGGGAAGCGACGAAGAAGGTAATGATTTTGATCTATTTAAAACATTTGACTTATTTATTTTATTTTCTATACGCAAATCTATTGAGTAATAAATTAAGATTTGTACAATTCGTTAGGTCCAACTTTCCGAATTGCCCAATACAACTTTTTAAATTTGCCGGTGGCTGTAAAATGTAGTACTCACCAGTTTAGAATAACTATTTTTTCAAACAAATCGGTGAATAATGGAAACAATGTCAAATTGGCATTTATTATAATTACCTTTAAAGTAGGTACTTAGCCATTCAGAAAAGAAATATCCTTTGAAAATTAACAGGTTCAGTGCCCACGTGCAGTTACTGGACGCAAGAGTTTCAAATGACAGCTCGCGTCCAGTTTACTGGACGCAAGAGTTTCTAATGATAGACCGCGTCCAGTTAAGTTGAAACCCCTTAAATTAGATATACGTGTGGTCTATTGCGATATATCTTAGGCTTTGAAGCGAGCCTTGGGCAAAGATTTGCCCTAAAAATCTGGACACTAGTGTTTGCTATGAATGTGAAAAAAATATACTGGTATCCAGTTAACTGGACAGTGGTTAAAATATGTCAATGTGTCAGATATCTTTCAAATATATCCAAACAAAGGCCACAGTATACTTTTATAATAAAAGTTACTGTTGGTTTCTGGGTAGAGACTGCTTTGACCCAGTAGGAACTGAACCTGTTAAATTCATCTCCGAAATTTTGATATGAGAAGGTACAATCATAGTTTTTAATACGAAAGGAAGTAGTTTTTTTAAAGATAATACTCACTGTTCTTGTTCATGTCACTTTACGTACTCTCTGATTCTTTGAGAAAAATTGAAACAAAACTTTTACTAATTTAACCTCTCTACATATCGCCGAGTTTGATCGGGGCAAAACCCTCTGGAGAAAATTAGTTTTTCTACTATTTCGAATTTCCTGTTCACCTAAATGAATTTGTGTCTTTTCCATAAATATTTAAATAGATAATTATATTAACCATGCTCGTTTAGGTTTAAATTCAGCTGCTGGTATTCACCTGTCCTAATCGTAGGTTTATTTTTACTTAAACGTTTCTGTGATTAAATTATTAGAACTAAATATTTTTTTTGAAATTATTAAATTTACCTCTAATATTATGTTAATTATTTATAAAAAAATCTTAAAACATGTCATTATTTTATTATAATGCCGTTCTTTTTTTAATATAATTTAAGTAGACAAAACACACGGTATCCATGAATTTTTTCCAGAGCTCCATATTTATATTTTATTTAAATGCTCTAAGTATATGTAATGTTAAATCTACTCTTTATATTATATGTGTAATTATTTTTAATAATAGTGATTATTATCAACTTCGTTAGTCTTTCAGACATTTTAAACTGTTTTAAAAACTTCTTATTCGAATGTAAGTATAAATAAAATTTCATCTCTTGCTTATAAATTAGTATAAATATGTATTTAAAATTACCATTTGATTTATTTAGGTACCTTATTTTAAATTGTATGAACAATAGATAATAAAACAATGTTTTTCTGTAAATGGGTACCTATTCGTAGATTATTATATAATAAAACTCGGTTGTTTTATTTTTTTAAAGTTCATACATCAAACAACTAGGAACTGACAAAATATATTTTTTATTTCCGATATAAATATACATTTTTTGTTTCTTCTGAAGTTCAACAAGCCCTTGTTTTTTTTTTAATTATTTAAAACTCAGTTTTGCCAAAAACTTTCTGTAACAAACCCTATTTTTAATATTTATATTCTTTTAATAAAGCCCTTTGACTTTTTTGGGTCTCGGTTATGTTTAATGATTGCAAGAAATTGCAGAATAATATTCTAAAATCTTACTATTAGCCTTTAATCAGTTTAGGTTCAGTTCTTATGATTCGCACCCGAATGTCATCTATAAACTTCTCTTCCTTAAAATAAACACAGCTTTAACATTGATCTGATATTGCGCCCATATTTTTTGTAAGTGGGCGCTATTGGGAAAGGGAAAATTAATTTCCTTTCTTCTAATGATTTTTGATTGTAAAAATTGTGTTTGAAAACACTACAAAAATGTAAGGTTATGTTAGTTTTTGGGTATGTTACTAGGAACAAAAAATTTTAAATATAAATATAATAGAAAACATTAAACTCATCTGTAATCATGTCTCAAATAGTCATGAAAAATAAAACTAAAGGAATTAGGTACTACAAAAGCCTCAAAATTGTATATTTATATTTAGGGCTGCCACAATACGTAAAAACAGTCAGAAAATCAATTTATTATTTCTAAACATTTCTATAATCTTTACTTCTCTTACAGCAGTTTAATATATACAGGGTGTCTCATTAAGAATAGGACACAAAACAACTGAAGATTCTCTGATTAAAAATAAGGGTGTTAAAGTTAAAAATGGATATAATTTATTATTTCTCCATTTAATTTTTACTAAATTCGGTAAACTTTTTGGTGTCATAAGATACAACTATTGGCAAAACAGTCACTTAAATAAACTTTGCCAGTGGCGTACAGCATGGATAAGTAACACCTTCATTCCCTCTAAATTTTACGCCACACTGTCTAAAATCTCATTTGAACTATAATTTTACATTTTTCTATGTTTTCTTATTAAATCATGTACACTTGATGAGAAGATACACCAACCAATCAGCAAAAATTAGTTAAATAAACTTTGCCAGTGGCGTACGGCATACATTTTACGCCACACTCCAAGAACTTATTTGAACTATAGTTTTGAATATTTTAATGTTTTTTAAGTAAGTCATGTACTATTTTTGGAAATTTATGAAAAAATTCAAAAATTACATAATTAAAAAATAAATTAAAATAATGAGTATCCGCCTTGTGTTAATATCTCGAAACACAATGACTTTATGAGATCTCAACAAGAGTACATGATTTATTTAAAAAAATATAAAGAAAAGTTAAAATTACAGTCGAAATAGGTTTTTGGACAGTGGCGTTAAATTTAGAGTTTTTTTGCTGAAAAATGTATCATATGACACCAAAAATGTTTGCCAAATTTAGTAATATTATACTGAGGAATAAAAAAAATATAACTATTATTCATTTTTGAATTTTAAACTTTAACACACTGTATTTCAGAAACGACAGTGCCAATTTGAAACCACTAGTACCAATTTAACATGTGTCCCAATTTTGACCCGCTTTTATCCGATACAAAAAAAAATTAATATTTCATCATGCCTCCTAAAACCTCCATTTTTATGGTAACGCGACAACGCACTCTATTTAATATTTCCTTTTTTTGCTCTTCAATGAACCAAACCGTAACTACTACACTTAGAATTCGTAGATTTGTCAAGCTTTCTACTTTTTAAAATATGGTACCTTTATTCAAAGCTGACCACATGTTCAAAGCTTCATTTTGTTGCGTGTGCGTTTGTAGATGGTCCTTATTTCATGCGATTTTAACTGTCAGTTGTAACTGAATTGTCATTATTTTAAATCACATTCGGATATGATAAAATTTTATTTGATTTTAGGTTGTAAAACGTAGTAAATTGCAATATATTATAAAACGTTGTACGACACACGCCCGTTACCTGATCTCTACATGCTCGCAAGTTTATATAACATACTCACATGTAAAGATCTATCTTTGGTGTGGTGGCCAAAGACACAGCAAAGGAAAGCAATAACGAGGCTTAGCAAGGTACAAAGACTTGCCTGCCTCGGAATAACGGGGGCAATGAAAACAACCCCCACTGCTGCAATGGAAGCACTAATAGGACTCCCACCTCTTCACTATGTGATACAAGAGGAGGCAAGACTAGGTGCTTACAGATTAGGGAATACACTTCGAAATCTTAACCATGAGTATCTCAAGGTTAGTGACAGGAGACGTGCTAGACATGAGATCAGACCACTTAACCAAGAGGTACTCTTTTAATACTCCCTTTGAGGTTTTAATACAGGAAAGAGCGGAGATCACCATAAAGGAGCCCAATGCCCAACGACAGGAACAAACCTGGTATACAGACGGGTCTAAGACTGCGGAAGGCACTGGGGCAGGAGTATTCTCCAAAAACCCTGATACTAACCATAGCTATGCTATAGGAATACATTCCTCGGTATACATTTAAATTTTTTTCTAAATAGTATAGTTTATTATTTTGTAGAAAAACAAAATTTCGAAAATTTTAGTAATGTTTCAGAAACAACCGTTATTAATAATAGGTACCATTTTCCTTAATAAGGTAGAAATAAAATATAAACTATTTCCACGATTTACAAAGGCCTACAGAAAAATTATAGGTATTTTCCGCTATCCTATAAAATTTATATTTTCTGACTCAATTTCAAAAGGTTGAAGGAATTCCAAAACACCTTTTATGGCATAATAATTATTTTCAATTCTACATACTATCTTTAGCTGCTTTTAAAAACGTTCTAAGAAAGTCCAATCAGACCAATTTAATCCCAAAACTATTCCACACTTTTAAAATTTAATTACCTAAAAATATTAAAAACTATTTAAAATAACTTGTTTAGCAGACTGTACAATAGCTATCTTAGTCACACGTAGCGCGTTCTCTGTCTGGGCGTCGAACACCTCTAGAAATTTGATGAACTGTACATAGTCAGACGAGACCAGGAGAGAAAAAAAAAAGATCTAGGTAACGAGCTTATAACGTAAAATACTTTTACCAGGCTAACCCGTTATGACTTCCTTAACAACCGTAAACAATCAACGGTTTTTTGGCATTCGGCCATACACCGAAAGGTAAGGTAAGAAATGAGCTCTCCTCTTCTACTTACTGCGCCCACGACTATGGCAGCTTTCGCAATTTATGTCAATACATACATTTCTTCTTTCTTAACCTAGATATTTACCCTTATTTATATTGAAAGGAAAATACTTTCTTAATCAATTGTAATTCGATAATCAAGTTATAGTATGTAAAGTAGCGTCACGGCGACAAGACTCTAACGACGACGGAAGTTTCTTTATAGTTAAAACTCTGAAAACTGCAAACAGACTGTCGAATTGAATTTAATTTACTGTTTATTTCGCATTTCGTGTTCGACTCGGGCTATAAATCACTTCGAAGACACGAATTTTAATTAGTGCAATACGTTTTCTCGTTTTGCCCTTAAATTTCGTTCTACTTTTGTTAAAACTCGTTAATGGAATTTATTGTTAATTGAAAACTGTCGCGTTCGCCGCGGGTATTTAATAGCGTGGCTGACGTTCCTTGTTTGACGTAAATGACAGCTGTGACAGCCCATTGGCGTTGTTGTTAACAATTTATTCTCTATATGTATCTGCAAGCGTGGGAGTTTAAGGGTCTCTATTTTCTCAGTTGATGAACTTGAAAATTCCGTAGTACGTGCTAGGATAAGGTAAACCAACGCATTATAACCCTACCGAACCCATCCATCAAATGATGTATGTTTCCATCGGAATAAATATAAATTCTGACAAGTTAAAAGTAATAATGATATATGTTTAACTAATAATAACGCCTGGCAACCAAGAATATCAGGTTATTGGCTGGGTGAGCTTAACCTCTGCCTTCAACTAAAATTGCCATTGAAAATAAGGTTAAAGTATTTGTGACGCTATGAGGTTCGAAGGAAGGTATGTAGTGCGCATGAGCCACTAAAATTATTAATACAGTGGTTCAGTTGCAATAGACGTACTCATAATAATACTATATTTATGAAGACTAGCGATAAGAAGACGAATCGGCATACTCAAAATACGGTCCCAAAAAACGCATGCTAATTGAACTTCTATAATTAACCGCATGGGCGCTGGTACTGCATACAGTGTTCAAAATACATGGCTTCTTATGGGAATTATACATAATTTTGTCAAAATAATAAAAATAAACTTGTTTATAGCTAAATAAAGCACAAACATACTGTTGTATTTATTTATAAATAAGTCTTGCATGTCTTAATTAATAAATTATTTAATTTTATCTATATAAAATACAAATTAGGTATGTATGGCCAAATTCAAAAAGGTTTCAATACAAGTATAAAGGGAGATTTGGGAATGTACATGGTATTACCTCATCCTTTAATTTTAGCTCTTCCTTTTTTATTTTGCTAACAGTACCATCAGTAATAATAGTCTCATAATATTTTATATCTTCTAAAAAGTATAGAAAAGCATCATCTCTAGAAAGTGCTTTATCGGCGGCACTATGAACGATATGTATGCTGCCACTGTTCTAAACGTTTAATATCCTATAAAAAAACATTTACAATGACACAATTGGGGTCCAAAAAAAAAATAACAGTAGCAACTCTTTATCTAACATTAAAACTCTATAGTAAGTTAAATTTAATGCATAATTATTGTTGTTTGTTATAGAAACTTGTAATAAAATAAACTACACTTCATGAGATACATATTACGACTAGTTTACAATAAATATTATATTTAGACATGAATACATTATTTTTCTTACATTAGAAGCTTTAAAAAGACATTAAATTGATTTCTTCTTGTGTTTTCTTTAGTTTTACATTTGTTTTTTATCCTGTTTTACAATCTGGATCGACGTAAAACTTGCTTTGATGTTTTTTGTCACTCCTGTTTTTCACATTATTTTGATTCTTTTTACCATTTTTTTAAAAAATGATTTTATTTCACATTGACTTTATAAAAAGTAGGATGGAAATTTGAAATTTGACCATTGCCGATTCGCCTCCTTCTCTCTAGTCTTCATAACTATATCATAGCTGACCGGTACCATATTACCAATTGCTTTTTCCGATAATAGTAATCCTTATTTTTGAATTTATGAACTTTAAAATTTTTGAATTTTATACAAGCAATTATATTTAACGTTTAAAGTATTTTTTTAACACTTTGTTCCCAATTTCTTTAGCAAAAAGAAACATTGTTTGGAAATACCGATATCTATTAACATAATAATATTAAAACATGCTTAGCTTTTATTGAAAACACTTCTCGACATCAGAAATAAATTCTTTAATCCGTAATTGAAGTTGACAAGTAAATGTCTGAGAGATAATCTTAATTTTCCCGCGGCGACGATCGGGCTCCCAAAAATGGCCGAGGTCTCGCTAAACAGACTCCTAAAAAGGATAATAGAAACAGTCTGATCCGAAATTTCATATGGCATTTAAACCCCATAAAGTCCCTGCGAAGGGCCGGGATAACGCGTCGCACCATCTGTGCCCCTCTCGGGGATAAATAATATGCAAAGTCCACGATGTCGGAATTTAGATTCGGAGATTCAGAATACTTTGATGTAAAAGGGATGTATATTGCATGAATTTACAGTCGGTTCATTAAGCATTGATGGCACGATTTAATGAATCAGGTGATAAAATATCCATATTTATATAATACTCCATTATACGTTATAATTTATCTATGACTAGGTTAACTCAATATTATAATAGTTATTTATGTTCTTTATCTTTTTAGAGCTATGTATTGTTGAGAATAAAATAATAAGTCATGTGTGTTTGGTTAGTTTTACTATGTTATGTTGGGAATGCGACTTAAAATATCTATTGTGCCCCTTCTGTCGCTAATGCAACAAGAAAATGCCTCAATGCCTATAGCAACCCTTCCAATCCTTTCTTCTCAAGCAAATATAGGTAAATCTCCCTCTTCTATTTGATGTTCCTAGGTATAGTACCCTTAGATTCTGTAGTGCTACACATTCAGTCAGAATCTACACTCACTATCTTCTACTAGTCTCAGTTTACTAAGGTATCCTTTGAGTTGGCAATGCCCAGTAAGTATCCCTGTTACAATACGTAACCTGTTCTTGTTCAGGCAGATACAGGCTTCCGATCTCCTCTGGTTATATTCACCTAGAAACAACTTAGCCTGTCGTAGTCCCAAGAGATTGTCCGATTATCAGTTCTTTTACTGCCCAATTCTTTTTAAATCTCTTCTAATATTGTGTTACTGGTGATACCGCAGAACTGATTAGGTCTCACAAGGGGTCTTTGAGTCATTTTCATTGCGAGCCTATCTGCAATCTCGTTACCCTGTACCCTGTTTTGTCCCAGGGCCCAAGTCAGAGTAACTATATTTTTCTCGCTTAGCTCATTTAATTTTTCTAGGCTTCTCCAGACTAGTTTTGAGCTGATTATGTAAGAGATCAGCGCTTTGATAGCTGCTTGTCTACGATAGTTTCTCTCGATGTTAAACTGTATACTCTTCTCAATGGCGTGGAAGATGCTTGGGTATTTTTCCAAATTTTCAGTGCTTGGTTCTAGGCCCATATACTCCTATTTCAGTTTCTTTTATGGTTTTAGAACCCTCCGTATACCACTGAATTCATGACCCAGTTCTGTTGACTTGAAGTTTTTCACAAAACTGTACTTCTTTTTCATTTCATCTTGGGGCATATCCCTTTACTAGGTTTCCTACCAAGTATTCTTGGGCGCTCTAGCCAGTTTCAGAAAGAAAGAGTTGTCGACACCTAGACTGAGCATTTTATCTATACAGTTAAAATGAGAAAGATTTGTGGAAATCACCTGTGAACCTTATCATATATATATAGAGCTTCATAAATAAACTTAAGTTGTTCCTATGCAACTTACTTTTTGACTTTTCTAGTTTATAATTTTTATATATGGGTCTATTTTGAGTCTTCATCCGAAAAACTGAGCCAAAATATTTTTTTTTCGAATATTGTACCTACCTGTAATGCTGTAAGGAAGGAATGTAGTAGCAAAACTACAGGCATATATAGTTGATGCTACACTCCACATTAATAGGTTATATATTTGTTTAACTGTTGCACTGTATAGGTGTTGATTATTTCGATTAGAAGTTCTATGACCTAAATTCAAATTCATCTGTTACCACTATATACTTTTATTGTTGAAGATTACAAAAATATGAGTTTGTACATCACACGGACACAATAACTTATTTACTTAACATATGTTAGAAAATGAATCACATAGTCATTTGATTTGTAAATTTAGGAGACATGGCGACACGTGGCTTCTTAACTAAAGCTGTTTTAGAAAACTGTTGCTTCAATGAGATGAAGTAAGTAACATGAATCCAAGATGGCTTGCAATTATGTTAAGATTTTCTATTGGCTTTTGCAGGCTGGATCATTCACAGCGAAAAAGGGTGACGTAATCAAGAGGATTTGTGCAAAATATTGAAGTATTTCAACAGTAAATTTGTTTTTAAGTTTTAAATATTATTTTAAATATATTTTAGCAGGAGCCTTGTCCGGTCTAAATGTTTTAATACTAACGTAACATTAGTTATTCACGCACTTTTAATACTTACAAAGAACTGAAACTAAATCCTAAACAATTTACATTTTGAATTTTTTTCAAGATGTTTAAGTTTCTTTCCAATTTCTTTTGACGTGTCATTTAAATTCCCATTTTTTCTGACTATCATTAGTGAATAAAAACTATATCTTTATAAAGCATCCATTGCGACAATCTCCAGAATCGCTCAGAACAGTTTCCATATTTTTATTTCGGGTCTATTTTTTATTTGATTCACGTTCTTTCATGCAAGAATTTCATTCGTCGTTGGCTACGGCGAAAACTTATTTTTCCGTTTTGATGATAAAGAAATTTGAAAAGGCACTAGCAGCAGAAATGAATGGTCCACATTCACCTTCTCGTTCGTACATTAAAAAGAGCAAAGGAGAGCGCCCGGCATGACAAAACATTCGTTGGCCAACATTTGATGGCCCTTCGCTTATGACAAATGTTGCTTTCAGAGCAATAAAGGGCACGCGGTCGTAAAGAAACGTTTACGTATTTTGTGGCTATTTTTTTGTAGTTTAAATGTATTTATTTTACAATAAGGAATATAAAACAGGGCCAAGTATTCATATGAGATGAATAAAAATACAAAGGCCATTTTATGTGGTGTGCATTAGGAGTTTTCAAAAATAATTTGTTTCTAGTTAAATTGAATGAACCAAATTTTTAAATGACAGTCTTCAACAAAATGTCCAGAATTCAATAAACAAAATATTTTTTATCTTAACTGAATAATTTCTTAACGAATTATCTTCTGCTACCTTCAGCACACAAATCTGAACAAGCAAAAAATATAAATATAAGGTTTATAAAAAAAAAACAACACAAAAAATGGTTTGTTAGATCAATCTCGTTTAAATTAAATCATATAAGTAGAATAACATAGTAAGCATTTGCTATATTCTATTAAAAGAAATATTTTTGAATTCAAATGATTGAATTATCAAATACAATATGTTGGAAAATAAATTCACGTTTTACCTCGGACCATACACACACCATCCTCTCCTTAGAGACATGTAACAGCATAAGTCTTGTTCGATAGATACTCTAAATTTAATCTGGCGTGGATCATAGTCGCTCTGTCTTTCTCTCTCTTGGATATGGTTGCTGAGACAAATAAACACACCCACACATCGAGTGCTAAAGTAGTGGTCACGCGTTTCTGTCTTATTCTGTAAAGACCCGCTTACACTGTGATATTTTTTAAATATTTTCTCCTCGTCAATGTCTCGTTACAGGGTTTAATCTTTAATCGACTTTTACCAGTGGTTAATTAAAAAATGTGCCGATGTTTCTGATTTTTTAAGAGTTCATATTTACTGAAGGTGGAATGTTTAACCCCCACATTTATAGTGATGAAAATCCTCACTGAAATCCGACGATCAGGGGTTGATAGTTAATTTAAATAATTCTTATATATTAAATTAAAATTTTAATTCCTAATGCAACCTGATAGAGGCAGGATGGATCTCTATTTAAGATACTCAAAAAGTGGGCCTGACGGGTGTCCCCCTTTATATCAGGTGTTCTGTGATCGATCAGGACGAAGTAGGTCAGTACATTTGGACACTGGAATTTTAGGAAAAGGTGAGGTATTCTATACCTTGCGGAACTCTTCGTGCTACCGTTGTACTCTCTTTTATTAGACAATGTATTAGACAACATGTATAGACCATCTGAAAGTAGATATTTCAATGGTAAAAATTAAAAACTACTCGTTTTTTGAAATTCAAAAAATTCATGCTTATTTATCACTAAAAAAGTTTCATATTTACTAAAGGTGGAATGTTTAACCCTCACATTTATAGTGATGAAAATCCTCACTGAAATCCGACGATCAGAAGTTGATAGTTAATTTAAATAATTCTTATATATTAAATTGAAATTTTAATTCCTAATGCAAACAACCTGATAGAGGCAGGATGGATCTCTATTTAAGATACTCAAAAAGTGGGTATGACGGGCGTCCCCCTTTATATCAGGTGTTCTGTGATCGATCAGGACGAAGTAGGTCAGTACATTTGGACGCTGGAATTTTAGGAAAAGGTGAGGTATTCTATACCTTGCGGAACTCTTCGTGCTACCGTTGTACTCTCGTTTATTAGACAATGTATTAGACAACATGTATAGACCATCTGAAAGTAGATATTTCAATGGTAAAAATTAAAAACTACTCGTTTTTTGAAATTCAAAAAATTCATGCTTATTTAACACTAAAAAAGTTTCACTTTCACCAAATTTCATGTAAATTAAATTATTTTTACGCTAGAAAAAAATTAAAAACTGAACAAACCGGTTTTTCGCCATTTTCTCGGAATTTGTTTTAAAAAACGTCTTTTACAAAAGTATTAGATTTTTTTGTATTGAACACTTTTCGCTAGAAGCTCACGTTTTGCCGCAAAACTCAAAAACCGTTTTCAACCCCTAAACTGAATCCCCATTCCACCCCTTCCCAATATCTCGTGTTTAAAAGTTTTTGGTTCTTTTAGTTATAACCCTAACTACATCTTCCACAGTATCAGAACCAGACAGAGTACGTGATTTTTACAAAAACGAGTAACTGCATGTCATAAAAATTACGGACGCCATTTTAAACAATTGTCATCAATTTTTTAAATTTACCAACACGTTAAAATTGGCAACATCCACACTTAACGTTAGACATTTCCCTAGATTTGTCAATTCTCATATATAATTAAGAAGTTTCATTTGTTTTAAGAAAATATTTATGCTGATTTAAAGTAACAATTACTATAATGTTTCATAGATTTAAAAGGATCGGCAACACCGTAAACGTATAGGATCTTTTAATCGCTTTACCGGTAATATTTTAAGTTTGAGTTTGGTTTAACAATCAAGCGTAGAGTAGTGGTTGGAATAAGGGGAAATTTACCCATTTTTTAAATGTTACCTATAATTTAATGCTAAAAGCGATGCCATTCGTTTTTGAACATCAAACACTTTTGTACCATGTAGCTGCAAAGCAGTTAGGTAGTTAAATAAAAATTGAATGAATAATACATGAGGCTTATTACACAAAAACTGACACGATACATCTAATCCGACTGCTCCTATATACAGCGGTAATCCAATAACATTAGATAATTATTTTTTATACGGCACATATGCGTAATTAGTCGTCGTACTGATAGCACACCAGATACGCACAGAGATACACCGCATTGATAAAATCGAAACGTGCAATAATATTTACTGTCACAGTCGCATTAAAGTATTTCCCAACGGGTCGACCGCAAATATGATTTGTCGATCTAAAATGGCAGAATTCGAATTTATGCTTAAGCCTCATTACCATAAACAAAACATAGGGGTTTATTTTATTTTTTTTTTTTTAGCGAGTCGGGTTGCGCACGTGGGGCCGCAGTTTACGTTACCGGCATTAATACGGGTCACATTGTAGCTAATTAGAAAGACAAGCTTTCATTCGAAATTCATTATAATTCATCGTGCATCGTTTTTACATTGAAATACGCTTCGTCGGAAACAAAGGGTTCCTCGGAGATCAGTTACTGGACTCTTTTTTAATTGGATTAATGTGTACCTCGGGTGAATCGGAAATTAAATTACTTTATAACAAAAAAATAGTATTAAACTAACAAAAATTGTTTTAATTACATCATAAACTTACAAAGGACAAGGCACGGATTACATGGAGTTTGTTAACTGAAGCCTAACAGCCTTATTGTATTTGACTCATTCATAGTACCCACTCTGTCAGTTTAGTCCCTTGTACAAGTTTTTACAAATTCTTAACAGTGTTAACAGTATGTGTTTTGCTGTTTCTGGTTACTTGTAACATGAGTCATATATGTCTCCATTATACACGCCTATTTTGTTCAGGTGTTCCCTTACTGGGACATGTCCAATCATGAATCTTGTTATTGTTTTCAACTGGTTCCTATTGATGGAGAGTAAGTAGTTTCCTTTTTTTTTTAATTTGATATTCCTCTAAAGGTTTTCCCATGTGCTTGTTTTGGGACATTTTCATCAAACCCAGTCATTTATGAATTAAATGGAGTTAAGAATAGCCGTAAATTTTTGATGCATTGTGGCTATGTAATTAATACTTAAAACCTTAAGCTTAAAGCTTATTAAAAACTTTCTTAGACTCAATAAAGGTTTGTCTAGTTCTCATTGCATGCTATTTATAGGTAGGTGTAGTTCTAAAGGTGCCTAGAATTATTAAAAAGTTGAGATTTTATAGTCTCCAACTAGATTTAATCTAGCTTAATCTAACTGATTGTTCTACCAGATCTTAGAGGAATCTATGCGGTTACACCAAGATTTTAGATTTATTTAATTGCATCAGATTTGAGCCTTAAGCTCCCCACTTTTTATTGGCTAGGGCTGTTAGTACCTAATTAAGGTGTGCTATTTCCAATTTAACTTAGCAGATTCCAAAAAATTGGTAAAATTTCTAGAATGCGTCCGTCTAAGGTAAGTGAAGAAACAACGGGTTCGAGTTTTAGAGAACATCATACAGTAAGTCTTAGATGTGAAAAATTTGAATTCAGTATTCAAACCATTCCTATTTAAAAAAGCTTTTTCAACATTCTTTATAATTGATCGTGCACCGATTATGCAATAGAATACGCTTCGTTAAATTAGAATTCTAATAGTTGTTTTTAAAATTCTGTCATTTAAAAAACTGAATATTTAAAAAAAGTTCAAATTCACACAGAAACCATATTTCAATTATGTTTCCTGTTTTTTTAAAAACGATGGGTCAAAAGCCAATTATAGAGTTTTTCAAATCGAATGGTGTTAGGTGAACATTTTTATTAAATTAATTTAAAAAAACATACAATTTCTGAATATTCAATCACATTTAATAAAACAATTCTCGACGAAATCACATTGAATTCCATTTGGCAAAACTCCCTAGTCTGAAATTCCCTCCATAATCGAACCCCAAAGCTAAACATTATTTCGATAGATTAATTTTCAGTTATGCTCAATTTTCAATTCGCAGAAAAGCACCGAAAATTGAACCAATTTGGAAACAAATCGAACAAAACTCGAAACCATTATTCTCGAAATATTACTTCAAAATCTGATACAGTCCCAGCGTATCGATTCCGATTTAAAACTTTTGAATTGGTCGGTGCCTTGACAGTTTCAGTTCTTGTTACTAATTTTACTTTAATTTTCAGACAAGCCGGAAAATGGGTTTGGAGAAAGCGTTAATTAGTATGTAGTTTTAATTAATACCTCATTTTGAATACCAATGTTAATGAATTAAAAATACTTACACCCTAATTCATAAAAGATCTCTAATTTGTAAATTACTGATCAGTAAACTCTAATGAATGTTTAATAGAATCATGTGATACTTTACCATCTGTTATTTAATTACTAATATTTAAAAATATTATTAACCCCCACTTGACTGCGGAATATTTGAACAAACGTCATTAGAATGTGGTAGTCATAGAATGTTACAAACAGGAAATTATGTTTTAGAATTAAACGAAACAGCAATATTGATGGAATAAAAACCAAGTAATTTGCATTTTAATTCTGCCCATTGAAGAATTAGGTACCTACCTTGAGCTGTATTTCAATCACGTCCAAAAAACTTTTGCCAAATACCAGAAATACCGCTGAACTTAACTGTTTTTGTACTAATAAATTATCCTTAAATATGTAATGAGCAATTGAGAATTATTTGAGTAGAAAATTTAGTTAGAGCAAGAGACAATAATGTACGATAAAATACGATATGATTTATTATTGGGCACTCTGAGTTTTCAGTAGAAATTTGTATTTGCAATTACTATTTACTTCCAATAAAAATGTATTCTATATTTATCTGAAGAAACAAAATTTACAAGACAGTATAATTAAAAAATCAATATTTGATAGGTTACGAGTTAAAACTAAATTATTAATAAGTACTTTAGCTGGTTTTTAAATCTTTTATTAAGTAGTTGTGATTTTTTTAATATAACCAAAAAAAAACTGTTATAAATAATTCAAATTTGAACGGAATTCAGTAATATTTAACTACTCCATAAATTATTTATATATAAGAATCATCTTTAAATAGATTTTAGGTATCTTTATTATTATTAAGGTTTTTACTGAAGCAACAATGAAAAATTTATCAATTTTGTGATCAGTACACCACATTTCTTTCCCCATTTTGATGACATCTAGAATACACTTTTATCCTTGTTTCGTACTGATTTGCTATATTACTTTTAATAGTTACTCATGTCCAGCTTCTAACTTGTATGTATTGTTTTCATATGCAACAAATCTTTTCATTTATATCCATATCAATTAGATTGGATTTAATTCAATTAAAGCCCCTTTAAACACACTAGTGTACTCGGCCGAATTAGCTTGTCGGCCGAGAAGAATGTAAATAACTCTAGGCCTATTCCTGCTATAGCCGAAAATTGTATTTGTAATTGTTTAAGTAAAACACGAATCAAAATTTTTAGCTGAAACTCTTAGATGATTACCCGAAAAAACAGGAAACATAATTGAAATATACATAACAAAATATAGAACAGTGTAATACTGATAAATGAACAGTTTTGGAGGTTTAATGACTTTTATTGGGCTTAATTATCCCTTACCCTATCGTATCTATAATTATAAAACATGTACAATGTATTCTGAGTAAAATTCTGTATACTACATTCCAACGCAATGTATTGTTTCAAATATAATATGTACAGCTTATATATTTTTATTTTTTTTTTTTTAATATAGTTGTATTGAGACTTTGGCTTTTCTTTGTATTTGTATATACTATTATTATTGTTAATATGGAATATTCAAAAAACAAAAGAAATATTGTTTGCTGGCATCGATAATCCTCACGAATAAGCTCTTCGTGACATCAAAAAAGAACCGAAAAGAACGCAAACATCGGAATAACTGCACGTGAACATATTATTTTAGTTACTTCTTAGCTTTCTATATCTCGCTCTCTCTCACACACACACACACATATCCTTGTTTAATTAAGTCTTCCAACAACACGGATACCATCCTCGTCTCGAACAATATCGATACTATAGTGAACGAAATTAAAGGACTTAACCCCGGTCGTCGACGACGTAGTTCGAAAATTGAAACCGAGTAAGTTACAAGTTAGAACAAGTTTCGCAAGCGTTTGACACGTGCTCATAATCTGTTGGGCAAACTGGAGCGGACGACTGGAGACTCGTGCTCGCCTAATTAGAACCGGAGTACGATAATTTGTAAAATACACACGGTTATTGACACCTGTATTACCGAAATACCTGGAAAATTGATAAATAGCTTTTGGCACCACTGGGGAGTTCGGTTGTTCTTTCAATTGGCACTACGGTGAGGAAAGTAAACATTTAATACGAGATTCAAGATAAGTGTTGTTGATGAGGAATGTAGTAAACTTAGAGCCGTTACTTTATGTCTCTGATTTAATATTATACTCTGTTCACATTATTTTTAAATTTAAATACCAATTGCATTTACCCTATAAATCATTTGACGTGTGTTGCAAAAAGATGACTCCAAAAAAATTAATATGCCTAAAAAATGATATATTACACTATTGTTATATAAAATTTTGCAAGAATTAAATCAGTTTCGGTTATTTGTGATAATAAGTATATTTCGGATATAGTGTCCAACCAAATAAAGGGTACAGCTAAGATTAATTGAATTATATCTCAACGAATTAAAATCTAGTAGGCAAGATAGTTAAGGCTACAAATAAAAGATAGTTTAACCAACACACGCACTCAACAGGAAAATACGGGAATATGCCATCACGATCCCAAGAGGGAGATGTGGGAATAAATTAATATATACAGGGTAGCTGTTAAAGATGGAACCAAACCTATAGTGCTTAAACGTTTCAACATACAAAACCCAACATTTCAGAATTTCAACTAAATATATTTGCGCATATTTTAGCCCAAAAATTATTTTTTTTATAATTACAAAATTTTAAGCATGGCCGCCATCTTGATTTTTTGAAATAACAACATATGTCATGTCCTTTCTGTTGTGTTTAGACCCCATGTGTGATACATTTTTGTAATCAGGGTGTTAAACCCTTTCAAATGGTATATCACATGACCTATGTGAATATGTGAATATGTCAAAATAACGAATAACGGTTCCAACCGTTACAAATGTTATATGTATACTTACTGAAACTACTAGAATCAGTTGATCTGACGGAAACAGATACCAAAGTCCTTATCTTTTATAACTTACCACTGTTTATCATCATCCCAAATACTATTAGAACAAGCATTTAATTCCTAAGTTTACGTTACCCTTAACCTAAAAAACAGTCCCACAAATACGGCACCCTTTTCGAAATAAGGTGAAAAACGCCTTGTGTCCTAGTGAAAAGCGTCGAAAAAATCGTAAAAACGTTGGTACACAGAATGGGGAAGGTAATGAAGGAAGGAAGACTCTCTTTATTGGTGTTTTTCCCGTAGCATAGAGAAATTGAGATAATAAAGTTTTTTTTCTTTTTTAAATTTTTCTTCGAGTGGAAGAAGGAATGTACTTAGCGAAGGCAAAGGCGAATTTAATTTTCAGGAAAAACAGAACGATAGAAGTTTGCGTTCTGGTCGTTTGGAGTGTTATTATTGCAATTTTATTACTCGTCTAATCTTAATTAACTTTCCGACGATTCGAAGGCACTAAACAATCATTTTTAATCCGTTTTATACAGGTTTATCGTACAAGGAGGCTTATAATACCTAGTATATTTAATATACAGAATATTTTTAAGATATATTACTATAATTTGATAAGAGCAGGGTCCATAATTAATTCTAGAAAGACTAGTCTAAAACATTTGACATGATTAATCATACTATGTAATGCTAAATTTTTTTCGATTTAGTGAAACATCTCGTTATTATCATCTTACTTGTACAAGCGGAAGCAGTTTGTACAAGTCGATGATAAAAAATCTACTCCATTGGAAATTTTATCTGGCGTTCCGCAGGGAAGTATTTTAGGCCCCTTATTATTCTCTCTTTATACATCTAACTTTCCACTTGCACTAGAGTATTGTCATTACCATCTTTACGCTGACGACAGACAGTTGTATTTTTCATTTCAATATACAGACAGAGTAGAAGTTATTCAACGTATAAATTCTGAATTAAAATTATATTTTAAAATACGAAAACAAATACTACTCCGCAGACGGCGATTTTCAAATGATTGTAGTTCAGTCTCTATGTAATTAGGTTTCATGTAACTTATTTACCTTGGATATTTCTATGTCCTAATACTTTGTCTGATATCCACACTAGTTTTACTTTATTATGGGTTGATAGATTATTGGGGATTGGGGTAGTTCCAGACTAGTTTTGTCTTTGTTATCAAACTATCTAGGAAAATGCTAGTTACTATCCTGAGCAGAAAATCTCGAGTTTTCGGTTATTTTGTTACTGGTATCATTGTTATACCCTGATAAGATTAAAAAAAATATAACTGCAGATTTTAAAAAAATTATGGAAAGATTGAATCAGAAGCCGATCTTGGGTAGACTTTTTGGACAAACAAGGAGGATAATCTCGAAATTTAGAAGATAAAAGACGTGATTGAATAGGCAGACACTTTCTATTCAAACGCTAAAACAGTCCTACATATTTTATTAGCACTGTTTTATTCTAAAGCTACCTTTTTAAAGGTTGATATCAACAATGATTGAAGAAAAACTGGTCAAGGTAATGAAAAGTATGCCTCGATCAAAGAGTGACATGTTCTGCTATATATTTTTACTGTACTGAGTGTAATAATCGGTTATCACAACATACTTAATTAATATGGAATCGCCTGACCCGAGCATAGACACTAGTCACTTATAATGAACCGAATTTTCTTTGTGAAACGTCACCGACGCGCAACTTAATTGATAAAACGCGTTAAATAAAATCAATTTGCGAACTTTTCGCTTCAAATAAAAACGCTTTATTTGTATAATACCCTCTACCACACGATATTTTTCAAAAGAAACTTCCAAACGAATTCGCAGCGTGCCACAAAAACCGTCGAAATTTCTTAGAATTAATAATTTGGCCTGTCACGGGTCGATGATTTATTTTGAGTAGAGCTTTAATTCGAACATAATTGCAACCCTCCTTTTACCTTGGCAATGTTTTTGACTCCTTCATTTCGAATAACCCTTACGTTATTAATATCCGAATTTTAATTAAGATGCTTATAATAAGACTGGATATTTTTTGAAATTTGTTAATTTTTGTTGAATGTAGCTACAAGAATGGGAAGTTAAATCAATCAATCTCAATGCTGTTACAATTCTCCTGATTATTACTTAATAAAATGATCGGCGACATCACAATCGTATTAAATTAGTAAAAAGGTTTTATTTTACCAAAGGCAAAGCACCAAACCAGTCTTCGAACTCGTGCAAAGAACTCTCTGACTGACAAAAATGTGGTGCGTTAGGGAAATCCCCTTGATAAACCCAGACAAAACGAACCAAGTAAGATATCTAGGTCTAATCCTAAATTGCAAACTAACTTGGAACCAACACTTACAAAAAGTGACCAACAAATGTAAAATGCCTCGGCGTAACAGTTGAAAAATTAAAAATATTTCAAATGTATTCAATATAACACTAGTATACCATTATAATTACCAGTATTAATGAATTGATTTTGATTGACAGTGTTACCAGTGTATATCACAATTTTTGGTCTTTGGTATCAATAAATAAAATAAATAAAATAAAATATTAAAAATGGCGGAATTGACATGTATTTTATCACTATCATATGGCTTGTCGCCATTTTTTTCTACACGCCCCTGGTATACAGACCATTCTACTTACGGCGATCCAATCTTACCACCTATCAAACGGACTACAGACTGACTAACTGTCCTGATGCCCCAATATACTGCCGTTAAAATTTCATTGTCTTACGCAAGATTGTTATTAGCCCATTTTTACGAACCCTAATTAATCCTACTTGGGTCGACCACTAAAAAAAAAGAGCCTCAAACAAGTAATTCGTTTTGGTTTTACCCGTTAGGGGATCTTAATTGCCTTCTAGTTAGTGCGGTTGCCATAATAACCTATGAGATAATGAAAAATGAGGCAGGTTAATGTCTGGTTTAACAGTATTGCAATATTTTACTGGATAAAGATAGTAATAGGATAATAAAATAATCGTGTCATATATTAGACGATTTATTGTTATTATAAGATCGGTTTCGACCTTATTAGGCATCATCAGGCAGTTCTGGTAGATAATTGTAGTCACAGTTACATTCTGCGATTTTGATTTTGGTTTTTATGAATTATTATTATTAACGCTTGTTGCCAGTACTTAGTATATTTTTTACTGGCACACGATCTATTCTACATTTCTGGGATTCACAGAAGTTTTACCCGACCGATTCGGAAATACACACACGAGCAGACAAAAGAAAATCAGCGAGCAGTAAATTTTTGCCGTATGAATGAACAGCGTAATTGACGCTCGGCGACAATGTGACGAGTTAGCTTGAATAGTGTCGCTACTCTTCGTTCACAAATGCATTCAACGACGGCGATAAAATTGCGAATTTTATATTCGATTGGTTTTTAAAGTTGGCACGCGAAAGATATGTGGCAGTTATGCAGTTCGGGCTACATAGTTTTCATTTGTAACGTCCATTTTTCGGTTTCGTTTACTTTTTTCGGACGTTATCTTACAGCCCCACGTTGGGCGCCAAATGTATTACTCTCTATTGTGTTAATTTGATTTTTGACCGGTCTAACCTGTTCACTTTAAGGAAATCCTATAGGCATAGATAATTAATTTAAAGTAGTTTCTTGCTCCTAGGCTCCTAACTAAATATGGATTAACGAAAAATAATTGCATTTTAGAATTTTAGTTACATTTTATAAAATAATAGCGTAATATAAGAGTACCGCACCACATAAAAGAATATTATCGAATCAATGACCTGCTTCTGCAATAATAACATTTTATACACCTATTCTGCACCATTCAGACACTCGAAAAGATAAAAACGAAAGATAACTCCTAAACTTTAAGCCCTCAACCGCCATATTACGGCCCGCATGGGCCTGGCCGTTTGCCTATCCGGCCAGCCAATTACGTAACAGGCCAGAGACCGCAAGATCAACGAATTCAATATATCACGTTCGTCGACGACTGGAGACGGTATCTCGCCGCCCCGCGTGTCGCCCGGCACCCGGGGGCTTATTAACCGTGCAGTGGGACGTCAGCCAGGGCGACTATACAGTCATACGGTATCCAGTAGTGCCACCATAACCTATGACACGTTACAACCTCTGATACCTCCCGTAGGACTTAGGACTGACTGGATGGCGCTGCTTCGTTAGATAACAGCCGTGGTTAGGGTTACGGTAACGGATGGGATCGTTATGAGCGCGAATCTTACAATTAGGTCGTAAAAAATGACGTTATTATGAGATGAGTTTCCGAGTTGGGGCAGATGAAGGACTGACCGGTGGTATTTTTGAACTTATAAAGCTCGATTTACGAGTGGACGTAACTAGAGAAGGCGATGATATTGTATGATATGTATAGTTGCATTATATACACTGGGATACATATTTCCTTTATTAAAAAGGTTGTTAGATAATTAAACAGTGATTTATTACACTATAACAGGACAATTGGGTGTTAATTCAAAAGTAAATGGATATCTGTGACACTCATCTGAAAAGTAGCTATTAAGTTGTGAAGAAGCCTTCTAAAATATTGGTAATCCTGAACTGCATAAGTAAATGTGCTTTATTAGGTTAGAGACTTAAGTAATTAATTATATATTTATTTCGAAAGCAATCTTTATAGATCTTCTAGAAAGCGTTTTAAAACGACTGCTGTTAAAAAATCAACCAAGCTCAGTGAGAATGGCAAAGCTACTTTAGTCTTTATTCGCCCATTGTTCATGGCAACCAGGTTTTTGGTCTGTAAGTAGTACCTGACCCTTCAAATTACAGTAGCTGTAGAATAAGACAATGTCAATAAAATATGTAGGACTGTTTAAATGTTTGGATAGAAAGTTTTTGAGTGTTGGAGCACGTATTTCGAGATTCTCCTTCTCTTTGTTTATCTAAAATATTCATCACAGCTTGACTTCTGACGCAATCCCTTTATAAAATTTGCAGACTCATACAAATTTTTAAAATTGGAGTTGTAATTTTTGCTATCTTAGCAGGGTATAACAATGATGAAGCAAACGCTGGCGATTTATCTACGTTAAACCTCGCTTCAAATTTTTTCTGTTGTTTTGGTGACCTGCTGCCCATGGAAGTTTTGAGTTCATTTCTTCAGTTAATTTATTAGATAATTTTAATGTTATCCCATTTCCTTCTTCGGTAGAACGCTTGTGTTTTGCGACTGCAGTTGACATTATTTGGATGTGTCCTGCACATTTGATTACGTTCAGCATTTTAAACTGTAAAATGTTTGCAACAGGTCTGCAGGAAGTTGTACTTGTTTATAATACATACAACTATGTAGTTTGTCCAATTGAAGATAAAAATTGGAAAGATACTTTTCTTATCGAGGAATTCGCTTCTTGAAAAAGATTTTTAAGAACTTACACTATTTTGTAACTAATGGTAACATAAATCTGATACCTATTGATGATCGCTCCTTTCTCGATATATCAGCTGATTTTTAAGCCAAAATGCTGTTAGGCACTTGCAACTTTAATATCGTCGACTAAATTTTCTCTGATTAGGGACATATTTTTTTAATTACAGTTTGTAATTCTGAAGTCGTGTACTGAACATTATTATATCCTTTTTTTTTTCAAAATTTTATCACTAGAATCAATTTTTAATCCAAGCAAATCTTTAAAAACAGCATCTTTTGCTCTCAATGACAACTTAGGGAAAGGCATATAATTAACCTGCTAAATGTATAGTAGATAGGAAGGGGTCAGGGGGGCAGTTGTCCTTTTCCCGGCTCCAACTCTCTCTGGGTGCTATGATTGAACGTTTACGTTATCCGTAACGTACATGTTAGGCCGAGTTTTAACATTAACGATGAGGCAAGTATGATGGAAAACTTTCTTCAACACATTACTGTTATGTTCCGCTTATTATGTTCTAATTTAACAGTTTTCCATCACACAAACTTGCCTTGTTACGGTTAAAACTCGGTCTAACATGTACGTTACGGATAACGTAAACGTTAAATCCTAGCACCCTCTGTCTGCCTTCTTTGGGTACTTCCATAAGTAGATAACATAACTTTATAAACTTTCTATAAGCAATTATAATAATTTCATAATCCTAACACCCGATACATGTATTTTAAATTACTTCAGCAAATATTATGTTTAGCGCGGCGGTAAGTTACTCAAGAACTATCTCTATAAAACTTTGATATAAACTCCAAAATTTAATTACTTTCTTTATCTTCCGGGGATTTATTAATTTATAAAAGAAAACTTTTGAATTAACTTGCACGAGCAAACGAAAAACAAGGAAATTTGATACTTAAACTGAATATAATTGATGAACTTAAAAGTTATGGAAATTCATAAAGTTGCTTATGGATGCAAATTTGCATACATTCCAGAGTATAGATAATAAATATTTTATGTATTAGGAGTAAACTTGAATACGCACGTCTTATTTGGTGACCGTGTTAAAATGGTTGCAACAAAAGTGACGCGCCTGCTCATAAGAATTGCCGTTTTAATAAAACGCTTTCCAAAAGCGTAGGCGGTGAGGACAGGGTTGCCAACTTAGCGATTTTGAAGCTAGAGCTACCGATTTCAGAAGGTTTGTTGCCATTTCAAATTTGCTTGGCGACTTATATCAAGAATGGTCTTAATAATATCTAACAGTTTATTTTCAATGAAAGGGTATCCATTTTGTCAATAGCTTAGCTTATATTTATCTCGAATAGAAATTATTTTATTTTAGAAAAATTTTATGTTTAATTCTTGCATATACTTTAATGACTTTATTAGAATTTTAAAAAATACAGTGAAACTGAAAATGATTTTTGAATAGTTATTCACAATAAATTGTTTTCAAAAGAGTCGCATAGTTTTAAAAAAAATCGATCTCAACCACGTTTCGTAGACAAAACGGTGGTCTCGTTTCGTCAGTCTATAAATATTTTCTCATTTCATTCGTGTTTTTTCATATCTGGTGATTTTTGGTGATTTTCCACTATTAATGGCTGAGTATTTTTATACAAAACAGGACCCCGAGCGTTACGTGCTTGGTAACGCATCCAAACGCTGACCGGGATCAAGCCGCTTTACTGTAAACAGTGTTTGAAACGCCTTTATATATTATCTGTCTCCATACCGACAATGACCCAGGAAAGCAAACCTTTACTAAATAACTTCTATATTATAAACGCGACTGAAGCTTCGTTCCAGAAAAATGAGAACCATCAACAATACCGTTTTGATTACATTTAGGCGAGTTTCGAAGGTAAATTGCAAAGAAAATGTTATTCCCCTTTATACGTTGTCTCGTTATCTTTACGACGATATAAAAAATTCATCTCGGAAGGAAATTATAAAGTGTTGTAGGTGAAGTGAAGAGCTTTATTTTTGTTCCAGAGTATTGCCAAAAGAAATACGCTATAGTTTATTTATAGGTATATAAAAAGATATAGATCTATTGAACGTTGTTTCGTAATAATGTTCCAATATTTTGACAGGGTCTTCTACCATACATTTTGTTACTGTTTTAATTTTTGGTATATTTAGCAGTTTGAGTACAAAAAATTAAAAATAAAAATAATTTATCTTAACGTTTTAGTACAAGAAAACCTGTTGAAAAAAAGCCAAATTGCAAAATTTTATAAGGAACCCCCCTCTTAAATGAAAAACCTTTTTAAATATTGGAATATCATTAGGGAATACCGTGTTTTTTATATATTTCAAACTAGTGCAAGGCATAATTGGAAAAAACTACATGGATTTTTTGGAGCTCAGGCAGGTTGTTCTGATTATTGTTAAACCACTAAAGTTTATACGAAAGAAAAAACTCATAATCAACCAATCTTACGTTAAAAAGATGTTGAGTGTTATTAATTCATTAAGTCATTTTTTAATCTAATCAAATTATGACTATATGCAGTAGATAATATATTTTTTCAAATGGATCATTCTGTATATTTTTGTATTTTTGAAGTCTCATTAATCTGCTGTTCAAAGATCTGCAACTGACCTGTGCCATTAACTTTGGGAAAAAGATTAAGATAATTATTTTCAAAGGGTTTTAATGAAGACCCAAAAGAACTGAAAGTATTTTTTTTTAAACTACTTAATTGTAAATTCATCTAATTATTGCCAGAAACTCTGTGAAGGTGGCTTTGTAAACCTGAAAGCATTTACATTATTTTAATAAAACATTCTTCCACACTGATGTGTTCTCCTCATTTCCCTTACAAAACGATTTTCCACTTTTTCTTATACTATTTTCAATTTTTTTATCCTAGAACATAGTTTTATTTCACCGCAAGAGAAATATTCTTGAAATTGACATATCTTTATCTGATTTGGGATGTGGTTGTACTGAAACTCCAAAGTTGTTGTACTCCTCTTAGTTTATACCCCTTCAGGTTAATTTCTGCAATTTCTTTAGCTTGCGTACCTTGTAAAATGCTATCCCGTTCTAACTTAAAATTCTATCAATAGAATAGTATGTTATTAAGAAAATTGGTCCTCCTCTTGACATATTCTACATATCTCTATAATAATTAGGTGTTTTCTAAGGGCTTAGTATCCGTTAAGAGTCGTATTACGCTCTTAAGTTTGTTCAAGCTAATGTTTAGTAGGTAATTTAATCTGTTCTAATTTTGTCTACTCTTGGATGGACCTTCTTAATATTATGGACCTCCTAAGTCCGGGAAGTTCAAACCAGAACTTATTTTCTTCTCTATATACTTGTTTAGTTAGTATCTCTTCAACTTGTTCATATGAAATGTCTCGTTTATCTATTCTCCCTTATGACCTCGATACTCATTCAAGAGTGATCTTATTATGTTCTGCCAAACTCTGGAGGGTGGGTCTGTTAATGTGAATTATACTTCTATCCTCAGTTGTTTAAGATCTGCCTGGTATCTGTCATAATAAAAACCATCTTTTCATTAAGAGGATCATTTAATAAAATCTGGACACATACATTTGTTACTGTTACTTCAGCCTGGAGTACCATTTTGTCAGTGACCCTAGGTTTTGACTAATGTTTATCCCATAGTTATATTGGTAAATTCCAGTTCCTGTGCTGTATTGACTTTTTCAACCGAATAACAGATTGATTAATTTTGTACTTCCCTATTTCCCAGCTTTTGACCTTTTCTGGCATTTGAATACCCAAAGGTTTCACACAGTCATAAATAATAGGTTTTCTAATATCATTGAATGGTGTCCTTTTCGTAAAAATTCCCATGTAAATTTATTAGTTAACAACCTATTATGCCTCGTTATGGCCTTTTTCTTTTCACCACAAAGTGTAATGAAGGAAAACCTAGCAGTAGCCCCATTGCTATAGTAAACTTTTTTCTAAAGGCTCCCGTTATTATTGGGCAAGAAACGCATTGCGCCTTATCTAATTTTCAACCTTCTTTTAGGTTTGTGCCATCAGATGACTAGATAGTAGGTTACAATGGGTACTACAACCCTAATGCAAAGCCGACATGTGTACCCTACAATCCTTCTATCTAATTTTCAACCAGCTGTTATTCTTTTAGGTTTTTGTCACCATATAACTAATGAGTCTGATATTAATACTTAACGTAGCTAACCCTCAGAGTAAGTAAGTAGTAAAGAGAGGACAGTAAACAATGTTTGTGTTGCCATGATAATATGGTCGAGAATTCTAATTAGAGAGAAATAGATTAATATCTCTATCTCTTTGTTTGTATTTGTCAGTTTTACAAAGCTTTTCTCAGACAATTATTCCAGTGTTTAATTTAAATTTGTTCGTGTTGTGGTGTTAAAAGTAATTGTTATTAATATTATATTCATAACAGAAAAGTCATATTTTGTTTTCACTTCAATAAAAATGCACCTACCTACCTTTTAAAACCTTTTATTTTATATTCTATTTGGTCAAAATTTTCGCATTTAAAACGAGTGAGAAAGCCTTCATTAGAAAGAGAGATACTGATTATATGATAGCGATATTAATATTGTATAACTTTATGCAGTGGTGGCCTATCTGCTATTATATTATCTAAGAGCTAACCAGAATTTTTGGACAGCGGTTCCTATTAGTTACATTTGGACCATGGCCGAAACACGGTGCCGTGGCCGAGAGTTACGTCACTTTTGTGACAGATTGACATTCGACTTAATGGTAACCGTAAAAATTTACCGTTTTGTGAATTGACGTTTGAGTCAACATTTTCAGCTAACCACGTCCTCTAATTTAATCGGTTTTTCAGGAGTACCAAGCATAGTGGTTAGTTTTGGACCGAGTAACCGATATTTCGGTTAATATCGGACCATACCCTTAAAATCTTAATTACATTTTGTGTAACTACATTTTTCTTTTGATAGATTATAAAAAACAAGGACTGTTTATTTTATAAGTATATTATATCAGTATAAAAATATCTAGAGTATAAAGCATGAATATAATTCAGTACGTGTCGTTTCTGCGAACGTTTTCCACCTCACCCGCAGACGCCATAGTTTTTATCGCCTGGCATAAAAACGGACCGACCGAGTCGCAGCCATCATAACTACAATAATAATGATAATAATAATACTAATAATAACAGTAGCAGGACGACACGGCAGAGGGAGCCGAAAGGCAATAAAACCCGAACGTCATAAAAGAAGTGGAAAGAGTTAATATCCAGTGTCTTTTCAGCAATTTGTACAAATTTCCAGACCTTTTCCTTAAAACGGAAGGTAGACATTAACCTTTACAATTCCTGCGAGAGCAGGATACTTTGCAGGACCTTAATAAAACGGAGTTTTATGTTATACGGTAGGTATTTCGGCGGCACCGGGAACGTTTCATTTTGAAGGTGGACGGTTATTTTTTGATGGCGTACGTGAAATGTTTTACACGATTGTTTCAAGATGAATTGCCCGATAAAAAATGCCTGCATAATGGCATGTAATAATTATTATTATTTCTCTTACTATGAGGGTTACACATAGATGGTACGCAAAACTGAAAGTAAACCTACAGGCTGGGTATTCATGGATGTCACAATAGTATCTTTCTTTATAAATATTCATATTATGTTCCAATAGCATTCGATTGGGTCAGATATTTTAACAAAAGAAATATGTGATATTTTTTAGATAAAAACTTAATTGCTTCCGATATTACTGTAAGATTTCAAAATTTTGATTGGAAAATGTCTTCTTATCAAATACTAACTTAATGCTATACTGGACAATATTTCAAGAAAATATAAGCTTTACAATCTAAAAAAAACAATTACAAATATTTAGAAATTATTTTTATTTGTGCAAAAATACTATTTTTCCTAATAACGACACTTAATACTTAATAGCTTCATATAATTTTAACACCCTGTATATATTTAGTAGATAACTTTTGATACAGTGTGATTATTATTTTTAGGTCCTAAACCTTAAAGATTAAAATATAAGATACCGTCTCGAGAAAATTTTAAATGTAAATTTTTTATTTGTTTTTTGTCTTGTGCTATTAAAACGTTTTTCTGCTTAAATTTACAAGGTGTATAATAATAGCTTGGAAATATTAAAAAAGCTAAAGGTACTTAAAAAATACGGATAATTTTATTTTTAGATTGCCCTCTTTGAAAAATATTTTTCTTTATCTTTTACATTTTGCTATTGCAGCATTAGCGGTTTTCTTTTTCTTACTTCGTGCTTTTTTTAGTTCCTTCACTGTTTTTCCTCTTTTCTATTTTTGTGTCTTTTTATTTATTCTTTCTCATGCCATATCTTTTTTCTTCCATTTTTATAGAAACTTTCTAGTTTCATTCTTTGTACGTGACAATACCATTTCAGTTGTTTTCACTATATTATTTAACTGATCTAATTTTGATTGATTTGAAATATATTTAACCCTAATTTGAGGGTGATTGCAACTAACAAATTATGGGTTTATTATATTAAACATAATATGTTGATTCTACAACCGTTTAATTCCAAAAATATAAAAATGTCTCTAATAGATAAGGCACTAAATTACAGGGTGTAACAATTTGAACATATAAAATCATATGAAATAATTATATTTATATTAGATATTCCACAATTTTACTTCCATATGTCTTGGAACCACTAAATCGTTTATCCTGATTTTTGTTTTTGTAGACATTTCTTTTTTCCGAGTAACGTTATGTTAATTTGGTAGTAAATTTGTGTTTATTTTTTTTTTGTTCTGTTTAATATCTTCAGTTTTTCCTTGCTTCCATCTATTACTGTAGTGTATCATCTGATAAACTTTGTATTTCTAGTGTCTTTATTTCCATGTCCATGTTGATTATTGTTTCCTCTTATTTCGTCTTCATAAATGAAACTCTGGAGTTTTACTGGTTTTAGGTTTTAGTATACAATTGTTATTTCGGTGTTTCATTTTTTCTTATTTTTTATTATTCGATCCATGTATATTATAAATAGGAGTGGGCTCAAACTATCCCCCTGTTTCAAAGATTTCAAACTTGATAAACTTTTTCCTTTCCTTCTTAGCTTTGTTTCCAT
Organism: Psylliodes chrysocephalus; assembly: GCA_927349885.1. Classification (NCBI taxonomy): domain Eukaryota; kingdom Metazoa; phylum Arthropoda; class Insecta; order Coleoptera; family Chrysomelidae; genus Psylliodes; species Psylliodes chrysocephalus. The sequence goes on along the minus strand of OV651823.1, from coordinate 4,106,522 downwards.
TATTCTTGTATATTTAAATAGTATTAATGTCGAAAACATAACCTTATAAATACCTAAGTTAATACGTTACACATTAAACAAAATAATGCGAAATAACAAACTGAAAACAACTTTTAACTTTAACTTTTCAGTACTAGATAACGTTTGACACAGTGATATTTAACAATATATTAATATTCTAAATATTGCGATATCTCAAATGTTGGCACAAACGTTATATAGTACATTTCAATAATCAGTGAATTTGAAAACAAAGAAGACCAATGTTTTACATTGCAGATTGCCTGGTATTTCGGGCTTTCCTTTACACCCATATTCAAAGAGAAGAGATTCATAGTTTACGATGTGGCAATTAGGCGAGTCCTTGGTGTGGAAATCCCAATTTGGGATACATCCCCGATGTTTGTTTGGACGATTTGCGATGCGCGCTAGCCATTGAAGCAAATTGTCGTTAAACTCATGGCGTACATTATCTCTATACAGTACCAGGTGGCTACTTCACTATGTAAATACAGTAAAATGATTTTAGATATAATATGCTGGTATAACGTTATCCCAAAAATTATTCTGTTAATTGGTAAAATTATTATTGGAATAAATGCCATGAACTTACTAAAATAAAGATCTCAAATGTTAAAAAAAGAAAGAAAATCCAAACTTTGACTATTATCAAGCAATAGTGTTATGGTCCAGTATGTCGAGTGCGTTTATAAAATCTTTATATTTTTAGAAGTTAAGAGAATTAACTTCAAAATTATTGTTTTAAAATGATTTATCACCCTGTATACTATAACACCCTGTGAAGCTACTTCACAAAACACGTGTTATAGCAGAAGTAAAAGTTGGAAAGGCTTCTGCCAGTTCTCCCACTTTATCACATACTTTGATTTTCTCTTACTATACGGAGAATGGTCGCACTGCGCATCTTTCTGAGTGCCTTTTAAAAGGAGATAGAAAACTCCGCCATTTTGGTACCTTATTACGTGTTGCCTACATCTTGGCGCAATATTTTTAATATTTTGCTTGCTGCTATCAGTGTCAGTGAATATTATTTTTGGAGTCACAGTTTATTGCTAAAGAATCAGTTAGCTCACTCGGACCAGTTGAAAGTTCCAAAATAACATCCACTTCAGGGATACAAATTCAGGATACGCAGAAGACTGCTGTTTTATTATAGGCGGTTGTCATATATTGTATTATCGAGTTGCGCAGTGTATAAACTGGAACATTAAGATCAAAAGTGCCGACGCAGAGTGAGCGATCTGATTCTTTAGCTATAAACTGTGGCATAGGAATCAAAATGGCCGTGCCCTATGTTGGGCGTGTCGGACCTCTCTCTTGCACCGTATAGTAATCAAAGTATGTGGTGTCTGACCTCTCTCTTGTACCGTATAGTAATCAAAGTGTGTGCACTTTATACACGTAAATTGGCAGGTTTGCGGCGGATCTCACCGAAGTCGACGCGATACATTGGCGTACAAAATTATTTTATAGATGTTAATAACAATTTCGAGTAAATAGTTTAATAAATTGTGAATAGCTGTTGAAATTTTGTAAAATTATGATTTGAATATTATAATACATGTTTAATAATTATTTATAGTCCATAAATACATGCGATATTATCCGGTTCCGTCGATAACAATTTTAAAATTACTTATTCTATGAAACGACACTGGCAGGTAAACATTACTGCGAAATTCTCGAAGCCGTCCGACGTGGTTTGACGTTTACCCCCTCTCTACTTACCAACTTTTACTTTCGCTATAACATGGTTTTATAATGTTTTATTAAATATCTCGTAAACAATGTTTAAAATGTAATTAATTAAGGAACAAAATAAAGAATGTATTTTACGGCATATTGTCTATCACTTCCTAGCGTTCGGCTAGTCGAAAGTCAAGTCCCCCCTCTCTCCTGGTCCTGGACTGCAACGGGCAGACGTGGTATCGTCGACCCCAGTGGCGGCGATATCCTAATTCGCTGACTCTAACAATATCCTTTCAGTCTCGTGTATACATCGGTACGAAGCAGACGTCGATCATTACACTCGAGTAAATCTAAATAATTAAATCGGATTTATTTAATTTTTGTGATTGATTAGTGAATTGCAAATTTATTTCCGAATAAACGGTCATTGAAAAAAGCTCCCCGATGGGGGAGACAAACCCCAAACAGACACACTTAGATGTGATATTAGTGCAGGATAATGACGATTCAAATAGTAATAGTGGTAGTAGTTCCGACAAGCCGGACAACCCAGCAATGGATATTTCGGATAATAACATTGAAAACGATAGCAGTGGCCGCTCTTCTCAAATAGTGAACCAAGTACAAAAAACAAACGAAACACGACTTTTTAATGCCGCCTCAGATAAGTACAATTTTAAAAATGTTCATGTTTATATAGAGAGTACAAATAATGATAATTTGGGACGTTTACACCCATTAAAAATAGGACATATTTTACATAAACAGTTAAAAGTACCTAACATTGTAGAAATTAAAAGTATTGGTAGAAATCGCATAAAAGTTGAATTAAGAACTCTTCATGACGCAAATAATTTAGTTAAACATCCTAATTTGATTTCTGAAAATTTAAAGGCATATATACCGAATCATTTACTTGAAACCAAAGGAATAATAAGAGGTGTTGATACACAATATGATCCAGAATACTTATCTGAAAACATTGAATGCCAATCAAAAGTTTTAAATATTAAACGTTTACACCGCAGGGTTGAATCAGATGGTAAAGTTGAATTTAAACCGAAACAGATGATTCTGGTTACTTTCGAAGGTAATATTTTACCTAATCAGGTAGCAGTTAATAGAGTATTTTTTGCCGTGGAACAATTTATAGGACGAGTTACTCAATGTTTCAAATGTTTAAAATTCGGACATATTTCTAAACAATGTAAAAGCTCGCGTACTATCTGTATTAACTGCGGTTCAGATAAATTTGAAAATCACAATTGTGAAGCAAAAGATAAATTCTGCATTCACTGTGAAATTAGTGGACATGTATCCGTTGATAAATCTTGCCCATTTTATGAAAATCAAAAGAAAATCAAAAATATTATGATAAATCAGAAAACTTCGTTTAGAGAAGCTAAAGCCTATTGTGATTCATCTTTTGCAGGTCTCGCTACTAGAAACACCTTCTCTGTTCTAGAAAACAGAGATGAAAATTTCCCCCCCCTCCCAACATTTAAGCGGAATCCGCCAATATTATCACAACCAAGCACAAGTACCTTCCATTCTCATACTAACAGTTTTTTGTCCCAACCGAAGATTACACCTAATCGCAGTCTTGACGACAATAGAAAAAAAAGAAAAGCTGGTTCACCTATTGCATTATCCCCTAATATCGCTCCCATTTTCCCATTTCAATTTGGACCTTCCAAACCACTTCCCGCAAACCCATACAAACCTCAATATAATGATATAGAGAAAATCAAAGATAATTTATCTAAGTCTATAATAGAATATATTTTTACTATCTGTAATAAAATTCAATCAATTGAAGATGTTAAATCACTTGATAATGATCTAATAAAAAGAGATATAAATTTGGTATTGGAGGGTACTTTTTCAAAGAAATAGTCTTCAATACTAAGTATTTAAATATTATGCAATGGAACGCTCGTTCCGCTGTTACAAATAAAAATTCTCTATTACAATACTTATATCATAATAATATCGATATAGCATTACTTAGCGAAACTTGGTTTAAGAAAAATACTGTGTACAAATTTAAAGGTTACAATATTATTCGTAATGACCGCGATGACGGATATGCAGGCGTTGCAATCCTCATCAAAACCACCCTTTGCTTTATGAAATTAAATATAACTCAAAATTTCAATACTGATATCCTGGTTTGTGGATGCACTGTTAAATTAAATAACAGTTCCATACATTTCTTATCAGTCTACAGATCTCCAACTACTAAAACTAAAACTGAGGACTGGATAAGAATTTTTTCTCAAGTAAGTTCACCATTCATAATAGGAGGTGATATGAATGCTCATAATGCTATATGGGGTTCGCATAAAAATGATACTTATGGTCAACAAGTATTTTCTGCAATAACTGATCTAGATTTAATTGTATTAAATAATGGACAACCTACTTGTTTAAATCGGCCTACTGTAAATGATTCCATGATAGATATAACTCTCTGCTCTTCAGATATTGCAAACAAGCTCTCCTGGAGTATCACTTCAGATACGCTAGGTTCAAACCACTTCCCGATTTTGGTAAAATATGAAAATATACAAATTTTCAATAATTTAGTAACTCCCAAAAGTAAGTGGAATATAAATAAAGCCAATTGGGGTTTATATGCTGACAAATTAGAGTCGACATTCGAAAATGTTTTAGAGTTTATAGATAATAATGACAAATACAACTTTCTTATAGATAGTATTAATAATGCGGCCACTCAATCGATACCCATTTATAAACCTTTTCAATGCAAAAAACGCCCCTCACCTCCCTGGTGGGACCATGAATGTGACATCGTTGTGAACAACAGACGCCAGGCTCTAAGAATTTATAAGGATTCTCCAACTATGTCTAATTATATAAATTGTCAAAAAATTGTTGCTGAATCTAAAAAAATATTAAAAAATAAAGCAAAAAAAAATTGGATTAACTGGTGTTCTAAACTAAATAAAAATACTAGTTCTCATGACCTCTGGAACCAAGCAAGAAAGATGAACAGAAGACAAGAACCGACTATCCGTTCCTTAAATGATGATTGGACCATGGAATTTTTTGACAAAATTGCCCCCCCCTACTGTAATGTCTCCTACAAACCAAAATGTATTACCTAAAGATACTAATCACTTTTTAGCTCAGCCCTTCTCTATGATCGAATTAGACAATGCATTAAATTCCCGCATAAATACTGCCCCTGGATATGACAATATCAAGTATCCTATGTTAACCAATTTACCTGACATTGCAAAGGAATTTTTATTAAATATATATAATGATATTATTGTAAATAGTGGCACTATTACGGCTTTTAAGGAGGTCGTTGTTGTCCCGATTTTGAAACCGGGTAAAGACCCAAATTATGCTAAGTCTTATAGACCAATCTCTTTGTTGTCCTGCATTCTGAAAACCCTCGAAAGATTAATAAAAAGTAGGTTGGAATGGTGGTTATATAAACAAAATCTAATGCCTAAAAACCAGTATGGCTATAAAAAAGGTTTCGGAACAATTGATGCTTTGACAAGCATCGTAATCGACATACAAAACAATTTTTCAAAAAATAATTATTTGGCTGCTTTCTTTATGGACATTGAAGGTGCATATGATGCTGTATGTCTTCCAATTTTGAAAGAAAAAATGATTAACCAATTTAATATACCATCACATGTTGCTAATAGTATCGTACAATTCTATTGTAATAGATTGGTATATCTTAGAACATATAATCATATTATCGGACCTCGCATAAACACCACAGGGTTACCTCAGGGCTCAGTTTTGAGCCCCCTCTTGTTCAATATGTATACAGCCGATCTCCATAAACTTAATATTTTTCATATTCCTTTTAAAATTATACAATATGCGGATGATGTTTGTTTTTATACTGAACACCGAAAATATGAAAATGTAGTGGGGTCATTGGACTCCATAGCAAATAAACTAAATTCTTGGTTAATCAAAAACGGATTTCAATTATCAGCAGATAAATCATCAGTTACAATATTTACTAGACATAATTTGCCAAATAATAATATACGACTTAATAACGTAGATTTCACAATAAAAAACGAAATAAAATACCTAGGGTTAATCCTTGACAGAAAACTCACGTGGAAATCGCACATAGAATATATGTTAAACAACTGTAACAAGGGACTGAATTTTCTGAAAATGGTTGTAAAAACCTGGTGGGGTGCTGATGTAGAAACAGCTTTATTATTTTATCGTGCTTATTTGAGGTCAATATTGGACTACGGTTGCATACTTTATGGATCTGCTAGTAATAATTTACTAAAAAGAATAGATGTATTTCAAAATACAGTTTTACGTTTATGTCTTGGAGCAATGAAATCAACACCAATTAATCCTCTCCACGTAGAAGCACTTGAACCTCCACTAGAATATCGACGGACATATCTTAGCGAGAAATTTCTGGCAAAAGTACACCTTCAAAACATAGAACTTTTTAGAAATATTAGCCGATTACATGTATTTGACCTTGTTAATAAATATTGGAAATTAAAAAATTCTCCACCATTGTGCATTGCGTTTCAACAATGCCAAACTCAGTTGCCTAGCATATATAAAACTGATGATCTAACACAACTTGTTGACTATCCTCTATTTCTTCACAAAAATCGTATCATTCAACCATATTATGACTCTGATGTACGCATAAGTAGAAATATATTAAGATCATTTCTATCTAATTGGGAAAACGCCCTAATCATATATACTGATGCTTCTAAAACCTCCACTGGAACAGGATTTGCTTATTATATTCCATCTAGAAACATAGAGAAATCACACAGCCTGAACTCTTCATTTTCTATTTTTAGTGCCGAAGCTGTAGCTATATATGAAGCTTTACTATATGTCGAATCGATTCATCACAACAATGCAGTGCTAGTTTCCGATTCTCTATCTGTTTTAAAGGCTTTGGAAGATACAAAACTCCCAACTGTTAATTGTAACCCATACATCTTTAAAATTAAAAAACTTGTCGCAGAGTTATCTCTAACTGGTACACTAATTCGTTTTTTGTGGATAAAAGCTCATATAGGTTTAGCAGAAAATGAACATGTCGATAAACTTGCTAAAGATAGTATTAATATTGGAAATCCACATCCAGACTACAACTTATGCGTGGGTGATTACTTTGTTACTCTCAAAACCAAACTACGTTTAATGTGGTCGCATTCATGGAGTGAATTTTCTTTCACTAACCCAACAAGATATACATTGTTACATCCGACTATACCCACAAAATATTGGCACAAGCAGTTTAATATTCCTCGCAGATTTATCACAACAATAATTAGACTTAAATTTGGACACGCATGTTATCCCCAACATCTTTCTCGTATAAATGTTATACCTAGTGACAACTGTGAACACTGTGGAGTTATAGGTGATTTAGATCACATTTTCTTTGAATGCACAACGCATCAGAATCTGTCAAATGAATTATATAAAAAACTGTGCAACGTAAATATAACTGCTCCGTTTAATGTATTATCAATTTTGGCTTCATCTAAAAAAGAAAATTTTGATTGTTTGATAGAATTTCTGTCTAAAGCAGATATAAGATTGTAGTAGATTTGTTACCTTTGTTTTTGATATATCCTAATTACCTTTGTTATATTACCCTACCCACTCCGTGGCCTATTTCTAGTGTGTCTTGAAAAAAAAAAATGTCCTGATGGGTCCCTGGACGAGAAACGAGTGTCCTTGTTTATATCCTTTGAAAAGTATTGTCTTTTTAATTTTTGTTTGACGTGATAGGTTGGTTTTGTTGCGGTAGATTAGTTTTGTTGCGACAGATTGATTTTGTTCCGATAGATTATTTTTGTTGCCATGGTTGTTTACCATTTATTTTGTATTGTGATAGTTATAATATATTATTTATATTCATTAAGTGACTGGCTGAATGACAAAAGTCCAAGCCAAAAAAAAAAAAAAAAAAAAAAAAAAAAAAAACAATATCCTTTTTTGTTCGACAGTTTCAAATATTAATGTACATTTTTTCTTTATTTTCATTTCTGCTATCTCTTAATAATGCTTTCCTTTTTTTAATTTCAGGTGACTATTCCTTGGAAATCTTCCCCGTGATGCTGGACGACGACGCCAAATACGAATGTCAAGTGTCAACGGGAGCTCAAGGTCAGACCGGTATCCGAAGTCACTTCGCCAAGTTGACTGTTTTAGTTCCACCCGACCCTCCGAAAATTGTACAGGGTGATTATCTGGTCACCACCGAAGATAGAGAAATCGAACTCGAATGCATCAGCTTCGGTGGAAAACCCGCAGCTGAGATTACGTGGATCGACGGCCTAGGTAAGTAAACATAATAAATGTATTCGGTCAGAATTTGTAAAAAAATGTATAAACTTAATATTAGTCCCTGTAAAAAAATTAATAACGACACCACTGCAATACATATGTTTCGGCTAAATGTTTTTTTTTTTTTGTAGGAAACGTTCTAACGGACGGCATTGAAAATATAGTGGAAAAGCTAGCCGACGGTCGCCGGTACACAGCGAAATCAATATTAAAATTGACACCTCGGAAGGTCCACCACAACACGACTTTCACCTGTCAAGCACAGAATACGGCCGAGAGGACGCACAGAACGGCTAAATTGAAGTTGGAGGTCAGTAGCTTGTCCTTAGACATATTTCTTTACAATATCATAGGTAGAACTAAATAGAAATTAATATTTTCTACACCCACATGGATATTAGCTTATCTACGCACATATTACCAAACGAAAAAGTATGCTATTGCGTTCAACTAAACGAATATAGTTTATATCCATTCTAAGTTGTGAGACCACTGCAAAAAAATTAAATCACAGTTCATGTTTTGGTCACCCAACTACTATTATTTTTAAAATTTTAAATAAGTGACAATTCTGTCAAATTAAATGTCAGTGAGATTAAATATACATTGAAATACGTTATTTTTGTGTAGAATTGATAAATAGTATCATTTCTATTTTTGTTAGGTCCACATTTAAAATAAATAAATGCTCAAACTTTATCTTCGTGCGATATGGCGATCATATCCATTCTTGTTGCACAATCTACTATTGTACATCAGTAAATGTATCGTCTTCAAATATTCGTATATACTAATATAGGAGTTAAGATCAAGTCAATCCTTAAGATTTTTGTCTTTCTTCATCAATAAGAATTTTTTTAATAATAGCATTTATTGCAATCTGAACAATAAGCAATTTATTCTAACCTAACATGTTTACAACTGAAAATTTCATAAACTAAGGTCCTACTCTTTAGGGTAGCTACACTACTGTTAACTAATAGCACTAAGCCACACTTATATTCCTCTTTTAGCTAGCATCAAATTAACCATATCAAATGCTTTGGTTCTTACTAGATTGACTCCTGCACTCCTTTATGAACTCTGCTCAAATATCTGCTCGTCTCCTTTTAAAAATACTTATTTTCCTATTTTGTAAGCTCCCTTTTCACCTTTTTTTATAAATTAAATTCGTCATTTATCTCTTTCAACCTTTAACAATCTTCAAAACTATCCGATTTTAATTTTCAAAATCACTCTTATAGAAATTAAACCTGGGGTGGGTTGATAAATGTCAATTTGACAAAAAAATATAAAAAAAAAACATGGCGCAGACTTAATTTTGTCCTCTAGAAATATCCATATCAAAATCTTTCAATTTTGCATTCTAATATTTTGTTTTATCTATTTCATACAAAATTTTAAACTTTTTATTTCTTATCCAAATTTTTAATTACTAAACTTTCACTTCATATTTACCTAATTTATTATAATTCAATATAAACATCCAAATCTCAGGTACCTAGTTCCAAATTAATTCAAACCTCTTAAAGGCCGTCCCTTCCATTCAAAAATTTATACCTTCTCTCCTTTTCAGTCAACCTCCGATTCTGAACTATTTTCTAGCATCCATCCCCCTATCCGTTATATTTTCATAATCTTTTTTTATTTTTATTTAGTTTTAATTTGTTTATTTTATTTTATGTCTATTTTATGTCTATTTTAATGTTATCTTAATTTTATTTTTGTTTTTTAAAATCACTTTATGTTCGTTCTTTCTGATGTTATATTTTCTATTTACATTTACCTTTTCCTCTTGAGTTTGTTTTATGTTTTCTTTAATTTTATTACTCATTTTCGTATTTAATTCTACCATTCTTCTTTTAATAATTTTAATAATATTTACTTCTTTTCCTACCTCTGAAACCTCTGCCTTTCTTCATTACCCCCTTTTTCTTTAATTTCTATTTTTATCTCTTCTGGTTTTACCTTTTTATTTTTCTTTTGTATCTCAATTTGTTCTTCATTTATTTATAACTTCTTTGCATTCTAACCTAACACCTTACTCATCTCTTACTTTGCCTCTTTACTCAAGTTCCTATACTCTCTTTAATCCTTTATCATACTTCCTCCTTTCTATCTCAATTATAGTAGTCCTTTGTGTCTTTCAAACTTTATTTTATTTTATTTTCAAAAATTATTTTATATTCACTTTTTAATTCCTTAAAAAATGAGTAACAGTCCAAAGATAATGTTCTAGCTGTTTCACCCTTCTGTATAAAATTATTTATGCAATTCCTAAATATAGCTATATAATCAGAATCAAACGCGTAGGCTAATAACGTACAGATTAATCCGAAAATAACGAATACAAAAACCGAGTACAAAAGCAAAAAAAAAACAATATATGAAAATAAATCCATCTATTTGTACAGAACAAACGACTGACAACCATTAACTTTGCATTATAGATAGTTCGAATTGAACCATGAAATTGTTTTGAAAACTGAAATTGTCGGATTTGCATACAATCAATCGTCTAAAATTTATTGTCCAACTTTGTTTCTGCAAAAGGCAATTTAAGTGAATTATTAGATTTTGGGCAACGATATTCGGGGAAAGTAACAATGGATTTGTACGGAAGTGCCTTTTTTTGGTAGCATCAACGCCTGGATAAATGGGAAGATATAAACAGGGAAATAAAATAAAAACTAATTTATGGTCAAACACTTTCCGGTTATTTATTTTAATATAAGGATTTTCACTCTGTACAAAAACGCTTGTTAAATCTTTTAATAGCTAATTATTCCATAATTTTGTGCGTAATTTGAAGTTTGACATTAAACCAGATAACATTCTTAAGCTCTGTCAAAATTTATCGGGCCCAAGGAGATGGTAAGGTATGAAAATATTATACAAATGTCAAAATTTGATACCAATATAGCAAAAATCATTTCCCTCCTTTACAACCAGCCTAATTGGTCCCATATATTTTAATGAACATTGTTACAACCTTTTTAATCTAAATATACAGTGTTAGAATAAATTATTGATATTTTTAGGTCAAATACGCTCCAAAAGTATCAGTCGCTGTCCTGTCTGGTTCAAGCACGAACGGGCGCATCCCGGAAGGTTCAGAAGTAAGATTAGGCTGCAAATCGGACGCGAATCCTTCTGCCGTCACCTACAGATGGTTCCTCAACGACGAACCTGTAATGGGCGACTTCACGACCGAACTGGCTCTTCATAACGTAACCAGGAGACATCACGACGCTATAGTCAAGTGCGAAGTCCTCAACGCCGTGGGAAAAAGCGAGGAAAGCCAATCATTAGATATCAGTTGTAAGTAACTAAAAAAAATCTACCTATTTGATTATTATTGATTTTGAAACTTTTAGATGGTCCTCAATTTCGCACGAGACCAAAATCAGTTGAGGCTGACCTCGGTTCCAGCGTAACTTTAAGCTGCGACGTCGACGGTAATCCAGTTCCTGATGTATCCTGGTTTCACGAAGATCAGAAGAAAATCGTCAGTACGAGTCCTAATTTGACGTTGAGAGTGGACCACAGCACGGCTGGGCGGTACTACTGCAAGGCTAGGGTGCCAGGATTTCCTGAGGTCGGAGCTGAAGCTTCTATTTATCTCAAAGGTGGGTTCTATAGGTTATTATTTCAAGACTGGATTCCTTCAAATCTTCATCTAGAGTAGCTTACTATCTAGTATCTTTTCTTCATCATTAGCATCCTTTTTCTTTGGTATTCTCTTTCTATGAATTGTCATAACCAATCCACATAAATTTTAATGAACTACTGAAAGACTATTAAATTTATTAGTCTAATAAGTTCCATCAAAATATTAGTAATTTACGTTACAATGTAAATATGTTTATTAATATAACAGCTTCATTAAGAATACACATGTAAACAGTGATCGATAATTAAAAAAATCGTACTTTTGACTAGGCCATTTAGATGGACTATATTTATTTCTAGGTCCCCCTTCCATAGTTAGCCACCGAACCCAGTTTGGCATAGAAGGAGACAACGTCAGGGTGGAATGCACCGCTTTTTCCATCCCAGCTCCGGAAAGGGTTGTGTGGACTTTCAACGGCAGAGAAGTGGATCTTCACGATCAAGATTACTCCATACTGGAAGACCCGCTCCCAGAAGGCATAAAATCCACACTCGTCATCAGAGAATCGCAAGAAAAGCATTTTGGCATGTACAATTGCAGCGTTTCAAATCCGTACGGGAGTGATGTTGTCGAAATTAGCCTCATGCCGCAAAGTAAGTTTGGTCTATATCCCCACATTTCAATATGGGTATTAATTTTATTCTTTATTTAATTTACAGAAAGCTTCCCGATGTTGATCATAGTAATAGGAGTCGTTGGAGCTATAATAGTACTTATCATCATCATTATGATTGTGTTTCTTTGCCAAAGGCAAAGTAATAAGAAGCCACATCCAGAGAGTAAGTGATTTCAAATAAAAACTTTATTTGGTTCGAAAAATATTGAACAAGCCTTGTATAACTTTTAATCGATGTCGTAAGGGGATAAATCAATATATTTTGAACAAAACGCATAATAACGTATGTGTGAAATTTTAAAAATGCCACTTGTGTTCCAGCAGACACGAATACTATGGAGAAGCAGTGCAAGGAATCAGACAGAAGTTCAAACATCTCAGATTTGAAATTAGACCTAAGGACGGGTTCGTCCAATAGCAACGTTCACTGCGACATGGACTACATTCCTGGAGCCGAATCGGAAACTGGAAGCGAATCGGTCATCACCAGGATAGGCGTCCCGTTGGCAGGGCCCGTCAGTATTCCAGGGCAGGATATTTATAGATATTCTGCGGATTATACCGAGCCTAACTTCCCACCAAAGGTAAAAAGATGTGTTTATATCTAGATAAACAATCGTTAATTACCAAGTTGCAACTTAGTAGGACAAAGTAAATAATTTATTGAAGCATTAAAATAATATAACTTATATAAAACCTTCAGTATTTACTAAGGTTTTCTTTTTGGTTTATTAAGTCTCTGTTTCCTATTTTTCCAGGACGGCCAGAACAACAATGGTTACGTTCCTTACGTGGACTACGCGAGGGACTACAACCCGCCACTGATGCAGGCTCCCATATCTTCCTCCCTGGATCCGAACAGGGAAAGCCTCCAATCGACGCGTCTCCAGCTAAACTCCCTCCAAAATCATCAGATTCCTGTCTCGGGGTCGAGCCTGCCATTGAACGACCTTTCGGACCTTCACCTGTCTCACCAGTCCATCCCTAATGGGGGTCTGCCTTCCATAGATCCGAGGTTCAGCGCTACCTATGGTAAGTACGATATACATATTTATTATACAGTGTGGTGCAAATGATACGAATATAAATCTTGAAACAGGTCGATTTTTATTGTCGCGTTCTGTCAGATATTGCATTTATTTGTTATAGTATCTGTGTGAGACTGATGATGCCATCGAGGATATTTTTTAAATAGAGATGTAGTTCATATGATACATCATTTGAAAGGTCTTTTAATTATCTAATAAATTGTATAATAAGTTAAAGTAATTCAGGTTTTTATACTGTCAAATATTTTTATTATAGTTAAAATTCTTGTTTATTAAATATGTAGTACATGCTAGATATACTTTTAGAATATACTTTCAAAGTATATTCTACGCATGTTTTAAGAATATTCTAAAAAGGACATTCAGTAAAAAACATTCTTAGATATTCATAGAACATTGATGCTATAAATGTGTGAAATACCCATTAAAATTAAATTTATTACTTTACTATATTTTAACAAACGTTTTGTTTTGCAGGTAACCCGTACCTCAGGAATCCGATCGTGGGCCTGCCGACCCCCAACACGGCGAACCCCGCCGCTACGCCAGCGCCCCCGCCCTATTCCCGGGAAAATTCCAGACTAATTAGTTCTAGTGCCATGATAACGGCTAGTGCCAACGTGGTGAATACAGTGGTGGCGAACGGTTCCAACGGGTCCTTGCCGCAGGTCACGAGACTACCGAACTCGCCGACGAGTCAATATATAGTGCCCAATTCCAATATGGCGACCCTCAAACGGGGGACCATGGCGACGCACGTGTAATATTGTGTCCAACTGTGCTTTAGGTGAAAAGAAATTAATCAAAAGCGGTGGGTAAGAGGTACTGATGAATGTAGTAATATATAAAAATTTTGAACAAAGTCTACAATTGTTCATAATTGTTAAAAAATTGAGAATGTTTGACTTTTTAATTTTCTTACAATTTTGAAGTATTTGTCCATAAATTGTGAACAATTTAAAAATTCGAAAAAAAAATAAATTGTTCACAACTTCAATTTTAGAAATTATTTAAAAAACAACTTAATTAGAGACCTTTTCAAAATTTTTCACAAATAATTTTAAAATGTCAACAATTTATTAATAATTGTTTGTGAAACTGTTGACAATGCACGGGTGACAATAAGATTGTCAATATTTCCTTTATTTATGAAGCTATTTGGATCAAATTTGACTCAAAACATACTAGATATAATTTTGAATTAACAAATGTAATTAAACAAAATGGCCGATTTCCGATTTTATCGAAAATGCCAGTAATTTTGATTTTTTTTTTTTTAATATTAATGGGTAAATTTTATTTTTATTTTAACAATTTTTTGTTCAAAACATTTTTTTGTTTTTTTGAAAAAATTTGTTTGGGAAAAACGTAATGTTGGCCATACTTGTAATATTGTCAAATCTACACTTTTACTTGTTGGACGATTATTAAAATAAATAATCGGTTAATTGAAATAATCGAATATTTTCTATTAATAAATTACCAAAAGTAATCGATTAATCGAAAATTATCGATTGACCGAAAATAATCGATTAATTGAAAATATTCGATTAATCGTCAAAATCTATTACACGAAATAATCGATCAACCTAAATAATTAAAATAATCGAATTTATTCTATTAATCGAATAATGAAAAGTAATCGATTGATCGAAAATAATCGATAAAATGAAAATAATCGATTAATCAAAAATAAACGATCATTCGAAAACATCGACTAATCGAAAATAATCGATTAATCGAAAATAATCGATTAATCGAAAATAATCGATTAATCGAAAATAATCTATTAATAGAAAATAATCGATTTATTGAAAAAATCGATTTATCGAAAATAATCGATTAATCGAAAATAATTAATTAATCGGAAATAATCGATTAATCCAAAATAATCGATTAATTGAAATAATCGCAACTAAACGATTAATTGAAATTAATCGATTAATTAAAATATTCGAATAATCAAAAAAACGATTAATTAAAATAATCGATTAATTTAAAATAATCGATTAATCGAAGATAATCGATTAATCAAAAATAATCGATTAATCCAAAATAATGAATTATTCGAGAATGATCGATTAATTGAAAAAATCGAAATTATCGATTAATCGAAAAAATCGATTACCTCAACTATTCGATTAACCGAAATAATCAATATAATCGATTGGGCTAGAATCGAATAATCGATTGGGCTAGAATCGAATAATCGATTGGGCTAGAATCGAATAATCGATTGGGCTAAAGAATCGAATAATTGAATTTTCGATTAATCTAAATAATCGGTGGATCGACATAATCGATTGATTAATCGAAAATAATGGATTTGCTTGTATTATAAAGTTTTAAAACGTTTTTTATATCTCTTGTAAAGTTCCAAATATTCACTAATAAAATTTAACCACAAGTTTACCACTCATACCATAAATTTACCACTAATACATACTCCCAAATCCAATAAATTTGTAGGTTAAACCTCACATAATATACTTAAATGTCACTTGTCTAACGATAAAACGTAATTTAAACCATATATTTCAAAAAATATACAAGGTAGGTCGATAAAAATCAAAATTTGTGACATTTCCGATTAAACTGGAAGTCGGCCATTTTGTTTAAGTGTCAATTTGAAATTATGTTTACAAGATATTCAGTCTTTTTAAATCCAAAGGGCTATAAAATTCAAACATCATCCATTTTGTCAAAATTCTCCTTGTTCGCAATCATAACGCCAAAGAATGCAACGTTGTCATGTTTCTTTCCGTTTTTCCTTAAACATTTTGAACATTTTTTTTGTATTTCTATTTATGGCATATTTTTTTCAGAATATTCTAAATAATTTTATGTATTCATACTTTATATCCGAAATATGTCAAAAATAAATTATCACATTTAAATTATCAGTGAGATTTTGTTTGTAAGCATTATTTATGTTTTTAAATTTCTGCAGTTCCAAGATTTTCTCACAACCTGACAACGTTGCTTCAAATGATGATCAAAATTGCATGCTACAGCATCATATAACCTCGAAAAAAATATTAATTCACATTAAAATTATACTAATTGATATTTTATGCAGTAAATTGTGTCAAATTTCTATTGTTACTTTGGATTTAAAAAAGAAACTGAACTTATTTGTCCCAATTTTGATCCAAATCACTTGTCACCCGGTGTATTTTATTTATAAATGGTTTTATTAATCACAAAACGTTCTCTCCTACTGTCCAAATAAATATCTTTATATTTTGTTGATAGAATATTTGAATTAATACTAAAAACAATCATCAGTGCCTTCTGTCTGTCCAAAATTTATTATACAGGGTGTCGCATATACTCTAAAAACTAGTTAAAGAGAAATTAGTCGAATATTAAATTAAATTTGAATCAGATACTCCTTAGTACCCAGAAAATCGAAACGTTCAATATTTGCGACACCCTATATAATATAAAAATACATTTTCGAGGTGATGTTAAAAATAAGTGAATTTATGACGAGAAGACTGAATAATTATATCGATCAATTTTTTTTTGTTCACTAGGAATATTAAAAAAAGATTATTAAAATGTTTTTCTTTAAATGTTCAAATTTGGATCATTCGCCAAACGGAAATATTGTAAATGTTTAACTAAACAATTAAATTAATTGAAACGAATCGTTGATTAAAACTTAATCAGAGAGTAAGATTTGATTGTTTTGTAGAATTTTGTGGGTTGGAATTCAGTATCTAAACGCAGAAAACTGGTTTTATTAAATCAATCAAACATTTTTGTAGAATATATTAGTTTAATCCAGAATCATATATCTTTATTTTGTTGACACAAAAGATGAAGCTGACATAGATGACCACACAAACGTAACACATGTGTCAAAACATTAAATTACATAAAAATCTACCCCACAAAAATAACAATACATTTCTTGTGAGAAACTAATTTTAAAATGGCTGTAACTTGATATATACAGTATGGAAATCGAAAATAATGGTTTTGTTATAAATATATTTTTATTTTAACTTTTGACAGTATTAGGAATAGTTTACTACATTAGTTTTGTATCAATAAAATATTTTTTAATGTTAAGATGTAGCATTTTATCCAGTATCAGTAGAACGGTTTCTTGAGACGTCTAGATTTTAATGGGACAGTTCTGAGAGAAATATGTATTTTATTTCTTTAAAAAAAATAGCTTCTCTATTTTTATTCAAAATATCGAATTTTTAACAGATTTTTGATTGGTATACCCGATTTTTTAGATCTTCCAATCTGGTAACCCTACATGATCTTCAAGAAGTTCAAGAGATGTAATTCTTGTACACGTATCCTTGTTAGTGGTTAAATTTTCTCAATACAAGATTTATACTTCATTGATATCCTTTATAAGTTTTTTATAACTGTCTCTTTTTATCTGTTATTGAGTTCTGTCCTTGTAATCTGATCATTTTCATTACTATGTTCTCATTTTTTATTCAATCTACTGGTTGTCAATTTGCAAATGTCTTTAGATATTTTGTGAATCAAATATAAGACAAATTTATCAAACAGATGCATATCACTCACTATACCTCTGGTATACTGTCAGGTTTACACCTTTGTTACTTGAAACATCAATAAATTTGGTTGGTCAGCAGGTTTATTGTGAAGATGTGTCTTTGAGATATACCTACTTATTTCTTAAATAAATAGTTATCAAGTATGTTTTCCATACTAAGCTTATAAGATTGTTGGACTTTTTAATTTATCATCTTCATGAGGACATTTGTCGCCCTTTTAATTACAAACCCTTCCCAATCCTTTTGTATCTATCCATTGTGAAATTCTATATGATTGTTATTTTATTTTAAGCAGTACGGGAGGGTTGAGCCACTTTTTTTTAAAGACCTAGTTTTCTGTCGTGTTTTAGTAATCGCATAAAGTTTTTTATACAGGGTGTTATTGAAATACACGTACATATTAAAATGGGGAATAGTATGTAATGACCAAAAACGATTGGCACCAATTTTAACTTCAAATTCTAAAATTTAAATATTGGGGAAGAGTCCCCTTTTCCGACCTACTAGTTTCCATATTTAAAGAAGTAAAATAAATCGAAATTGAACTTACCCATAGAAATTGCACTGTTGCCGTAGCAAAACCAATTAATTGAAAATAAAGTTTATTACAGTAATTGTTCAAAATGCCGTCCATTATTATTTACACACACTTGCAATCGTCTTTCCAAAGAACTTTGAACATTAGAAATTAGTCTTGGATTTTGTCGTAGTTCCTCGGCTACCGCATTAACTTTATTGGTTAATTGTTCAACACTATTAATAGGTTCATTATAAACCAGTTGTTTCATGTGACCCCACAAAAAGAAATCGCATGGATTTAAGTCCGGAGATCTCGGAGGCCACTTAGTAGGTCCATTTCTGCCTATCCACTTTTGAGGAAATCTAATGTTCAAAAACTGCCGTACGTTTAAATCAAAGTGAGGAGGAGCGCCATCTAGTAGGTACCACATCCGTTGCCTTAATTGTAACGGTATCTCTTCTAGGAGTACTGGCAAAATATCTTCTAAAAAGTGGAGATATCCTGGCCCATTTAATCTGTTCGGGAGAACATAAGGCCCGATTAAATACTGATCTATTATGCCAGCCCAAACATTTATTGAAAATTTTCTTTGATGCCCAGTTTCCCTAATGGCGTGAGGATTTTCATCACTCCAAATATGCGTATTGTGCATATTGAACACGCCATCACGAGTGAATGAAGCCTCGTCAGTATACAATAATATTTTTAGAAAATCAGGAATATCAACACATTTTTGAATCATCCATTCACAAAACTCCACTCTCTTTTCTTCATCACCTGGATATAAGGCCTGGACTTTTTGGATGTAATAAGGATGTAAACCTTGTTCTTTAAGTGTCCGCCACACAACAAATGAGGACACTCCAATTTCAAGACCTAGTCTTCTACAACTTAATTGAGGCCGGTTTTCAACAGCTTCCAATATTTCTTCTTCGGCCGCCAATGTTCTTTGTGTTCTTGTTCTCCCTCGATCTGCATTGACACTCTCAAATTTTCCATGGTCTCTTAGATGCTGAACAGTTGAAATAAACGTACGACAGTCCGGAATTCTCCGATTTGGAAACCGTTCGCGATACAGGATTTGTGCTTGCCGAGAATTTTCTCCAGCTGCCCCATAAACCAGCACTATATCCGTTAGTTCAATATTCGTAAATAGTGGCATCGTAAAAAAATATTTAAAAGTAATCGTAACAACACTTTTTACCAACTTGGAAATGACGCGCTCGTGTTAGCCAGATTCGTAAATCAACTAAAATTTTAATAATCTATAGTTTCAACAATGTATAGTTTAAAAACAATCATTTATCAAATATTCTAGTTTTTTGATAACGAGGGTAGTAAAAACCAGTCTTCGGAAATAGAAATTAATTCGAAAATCTTGGCAACATGGTTATTTCTTACAAGACTAGTTTTCTTATCATCTGACAAAAACTTACATATTAATTACTGTTGATGTTTAAAATAGGTAAATAAACCTAATTTATATAGGTCATCCTCAACATATCAGTGAAGTACGTTTGTTTTAGAATAAATTTTCAAAAATTAATAACTCCCTTAATAAAGGGTATTTTTAAAAAATATTTTTCTACATTCAGTGGGGATCTGCGCAATACCCAGTTTTAATATGTACGTGTATTTCAATAACACCCTGTATATTGATTAACTATTGGTTTTAATTTATTAACACAATAGCAAGATTATTTTAAAAATTGTTATTTAAACAAAAAATAATTGATTTAAGTACCACTGCACTTGTGTCAACACTTGTCTCAAACCTCCTTTATGTAGGGAGGCTTGGGTAGGTAACCATGTTAAAGCAAATCTATTAAAGACAGTTAACAAATTGTTTAACCCTTTCCTGCAATAATAATAATTAACAAAAAAAATACACATAGGTACTTGAAAAAAATAAAAGAATACAGCAGTTATAAAAATGTTTGCCAAAAACTTAGAATATATTTCATATTTGGAAAAATTGACTGGAAAAGAAAGGGTCCTATGTGTTCTTGCTATTCCTCCAGTAAAGGAGGGGTTTGGTAACTTAACCAGATCGTCCCTAGTTTTATACATAATAAGTCGTAATCGTTGCCATTAATATTTATGACTTTAGCAACGTAATGTCGGAAAGTCTTTTTGGTAAGAAATCGTACAAGAACATAGTCATCCTTACAAACTTCTTGATTCATAAAGCTTTCTTCAGCATTTTCTTTTTTCATATATTCCTCAATATCAGTTAACTCATCAGAACTCGAAGAGTTGAAAGAATCGTTAGATTGTTTAGATTCCTCCATGACTATCTCAATCTTATATTGTTTAACTTGCACCTGTTTTTAATCTTTCCACCCTTTCTTTTTTTATTTTGCTCTTTCTTTTTCTTTGCTCTTTCCTCAAATTGGTTAGTAGTATTATTATCAGAAACCTGTGACTCTCGTTGACTCGGGAATACTTGGTGAAGTGCAGTAAATATTTTTCAAAATTCTCATGGGCCCATTTAACCTGATGGATTAGCAGCAGCATCGGCACCAATGGGAAGCCCTCTTGTCATATAATCCTGGATCCTAACCCTCGGAAAAATTAAAAATGGGGAAATAATGTTACCGGACGCACTTATAGTGCATAAAACTGTTACCAGTGACAAGTTCGTTTTATTTAAATTTATTTACCTATCTAGATAGTGTCGTTTTATCAATATTGTATCTTTTTGGCGACTGTGCGGATTTTACCATTACTACTACATATTTCCCGTACTGCAGTTTCCAAAATTTCAGGATCAGTAGGCAGTCGGCCTTTCGATTTCCATTTAAAAGGCATCTGTAAAAAAATTATTATTGTAGATGCTGCAATGAAGATTTTAGCAGAAGAAGCTAAAGATTAATCTACGTTAACCTATATTTTTTCACTTGGAAAAGAAAGAAAAAATACTGGTACAGGTATTTTCTAACCATGATGTTAGAATCCTTATATATTTTGTTAAAAAACTTACATTGATTATCTTCAAAAACAACTTTTCACTATAACTTTCGTAAACGACTTCGATTTGTTGTTGAACTTAGATAATGGGAAAGAAGCAATGAATAAGCATCCACTAAACGGAAAAGTAAATTTATTTAAGGATACGTTACCAATGCCAATATTTATGGCTCAAACCTCCCTCTGGCTCAACCCTCCCCAGTCTCCCCTACTATTTCTAAAGAAAATTCTAATAAGCATCATCATAGATATCCTTAATTCATTTTTGAAGGGTGTTAGATATTTTTTGTAACCATATTGGTAATATATTTGTAACACCTTTATTGTCTGTCTTACCATCTTCACTTTAACCTTTAAAAGAAATTCTTATGTACATTTATTTTACTATTTTCGTCGTCATAATTCATTGGTTTCTCTCTACTGATACTGTTATGTATCTTTTCCAAGTCAATGAATAATGCCAGGTAATTTTTTCCACGCTGTATAGATTTTTATTAAAAACTTATACATATTTGTCTCGCAGAAATGTATTTACTACAAAACAATAAATAATGTACATATCAAATCGGTTTAAAATCATTTTACCGATTTAATGTGAAAATGTCAATTCCTATTTTACAAAAAAATCATCAATCTCATGGTGTTATCTTTAAATAAAAAAAAAAATATTTTTGTCAAGAGCTTCCAAAATTTGTTTTCGATAGAATGGGTTGGTTTTTTACGATTTTTTTCGACTCAAAGAATTATAAAAAGTCATTACACTGAGAGAAAGTAGTAAATCATTATGAAGAAAAAAAATCGTAGAAACCCTGCCGAACTTTTATGATGTATCAGCTTCTAACTAGTTATTCGTTTAAATGCAATTGTTACTTCGTTAGAAAAAAAAGAATGAAAATGTTTCTTGTTATAAATTTGAAATATATACCAAAGATATTTTTTGTATAGTAAATTCTAATTATGAGTGTATATTTTTCGAAATGATGTCCCAACGATTGAATAACATTTGGCCTACATTGCAAATTTATTGTATTATTTTTATGTTTAATTATTTAAGTGCAATCCTAGGTTTTTGTACTTAAAACGTATCAAGGGTGGGCTATATAAACCGGAGTATATTTAATAATATAATCAATGATTTTTTTTGAAAATATCGTAAATAGATATTTTACCAATAAAAAATCTTCTGTAAAACCAAAAAATAATATTATGCAATAGCTATTTACTCACTGCTGTATGAAGAGAAAGCAAAAATATATAAAACGGTAACCGTTTTAGCAATTGATAAATTTACCAGTTTACATGGATATGTCTACATCCTAAATGCTGACATTTTCTTCTAGATTTCACCTTTCTTATGGAATAGCTTCCATAATTTCACCACTATATTTTTAGTCATCCTTTGTCAATTTTCCCCTTTTTCTACTTTTTATTTCTATTGTATCGCCAAATCTTTCTTGTTTTGTTTGCTTCCTGTTCTTTCTCTTCCTCCTTTTTCGCATTACTAATCTGTATTTTTTAATTCTAAACTAAAAAATAGTTATTTTGGTTTTATAGCTCACCCTCTGTACCTACGCAATTTCTTTCGTAGATCTTTGCTCATTTTCCTAATTTTAATATTTGTCTATATTGTATATTTTATTGAAAATGTATATTTATCTTTACTTTGTTAAATATGTATTTAAACGAAACGTTTAACATCGATCATTTTTTTTATATTGTACATTTATTTTTATAATCTTTGTATACAACGTTTTAACCACCGGGTATAAAACGTTTTTCGTTGTTTTACAATACGATATTAATAGTAATATAGCTCAAGAAAAAAAAAATTGTAAATATGAATATATCTCTCGCGAAGACGTTTTCTAAATCTTCTAGAAAATAATGTTATTATTGTATATAAAGTTTTTTTAAGTCTTGACAAATAGCAATATTTATAAACTTTGTGATTGTAAAATAAATATGCCTAAATAATTTATCCGTTTTTTATTTTTCATAATGACTAGTTTTAGGGGTACCGCAAGGTGCTGCTCTTTGTCCTCTGTTGTTTACTATTAACCCTTTGATTTTTTTTAGTATCTAAAACAAATAAAATAAATAATTTTTAAATAGTTAAAAAGTAGAGGGTTGTTTCTCAAAAATTAACCGACAGAAAATACATTTGAGTTTCTTCAAACGCACGCTAGAGGTAAGACACTTCATGATTATAACCAAAAATATTTGTATTTTAAATAAACATTGTTAAACTCTCGTGGTCAAATACTAAAAGATATCACTTTATCCACAACTGCAATCTATAAATCAATTCTAAACTGGTAAGTGTCTGAAAACCTTTCGATGTCAGATAACCGCTGGTTAACATTTAAAATAAACTTGATGTTAACCTCCACGCTTTCTCGGATCCCTTAGAAGACGGACAAGTCAACCTATGACTACCAAATAATAACAATTCTTTGGCCGAACACTATCCAAAAACCAGTAAACAGTGTCTATAAGAAGTTCTGCCCCGTAAGGCTGATCCAACAGGATCAGACGACTACCGCATGGTGGTGTCATGAGTTGGACCACCTCAGGAAGACGACTAGAAAGTCCTTTGCCTAGCAGTTAATAATGATCGAATTTTTCCATAAAATCACACAAAGGTAGAGCCGGACGGATAGTTTAAAATGCCCTTTGCTGCTTGCCTCTATCTTGAGCCGTTTAGTAGTTTTTCACATTTAAAAATAAGTCAAATACCTTGTCGCGTTTCTGCTATCCTCATACCAAAATTTTGTAGACAAAATTGGATCTTTTCGAATTCGGAACTTTGTATCAGGATAATAGAAACGCGAGGAGATATCGAAAATTTTTATTTTGGCCATAACTTTTTTAATATTGCTGTTAGAAAAAAACTGAGTGTATTTTTAAAATCTACATGTGACCCTCTATCCGTATGCAAATTTAAACAATTTTTTAGTTTTTCAATAAAATCGAAAGGGTATAGCCTTCCAAATTTTTTGACAAAAATTTTTTTTGTCTCCGATCTTGATGAAAATTGGGGTACATATAAAGGAAAGCACGAGCAATTAAGGGGTGAACTCAGTTGCTCCCCAGCTATAAGGGTTAACTTTTTTTTCTTAATTCCTCAGTTAATAATGATCGAATTTTTCCATAAGATCACACAAAGGTAGAGTCGGACGGATAGTTTAAAATGCCCTTTGCTGCTTGCCTCTATCTTGAGCCGTTTAGTAGTTTTTCACATTTAAAAATAAGTCAAATACCTTGTCGCGTTTCTGCTATCCTCATACCAAAACTTTGTAGACAAAATTGGATCTTTTCGAATTCGGAACTTTGTATCAGGATAATAGAAACGCGAGGAGATATCGAAAATTTTTATTTTGGCCATAACTTTTTTAATATTGCTGTTAGAAAAAAACTGAGTGTATTTTTAAAATCTACATGTGACCCTCTATCCGTATGCAATTTTAAACAATTTTTTAGTTTTTCAATAAAATCGAAAGGGTATAGCCTTTCAAATTTTTTGACAAAAAATTTTTTTGTCTCCGATCTTGATGAAAATTGGGGTACATATAAAGGAAAGCACGAGCAATTAAGGGGTGAACTCAGTTGCTCCCCAGCTGTAAGGGTTAACTTTTTTTTCTTAATTCCTCAGTTAATAATGATCGAATTTTTCCATAAAATCACACAAAGGTAGAGCCGGACGGATAGTTTAAAATGCCCTTTGCTGCTTGCCTCTATCTTGAGCCGTTTAGTAGTTTTTCACATTTAAAAATAAGTCAAATACCTTGTCGCGTTTCTGCTATCCTCATACCAAAATTTTGTAGACAAAATTGGATCTTTTCGAATTCGGAACTTTGTATCAGGATAATAGAAACGCGAGGAGATATCGAAAATTTTTATTTTGGCCATAACTTTTTTAATATTGCTGTTAGAAAAAAACTGAGTGTATTTTTAAAATCTACATGTGACCCTCTATCCGTATGCAAATTTAAACAATTTTTTAGTTTTTCAATAAAATCGAAAGGGTATAGCCTTCCAAATTTTTTGACAAAAATTTTTTTTGTCTCCGATCTTGATGAAAATTGGGGTACATATAAAGGAAAGCACGAGCAATTAAGGGGTGAACTCAGTTGCTCCCCAGCTATAAGGGTTAACTTTTTTTTCTTAATTCCTCAGTTAATAATGATCGAATTTTTCCATAAGATCACACAAAGGTAGAGTCGGACGGATAGTTTAAAATGCCCTTTGCTGCTTGCCTCTATCTTGAGCCGTTTAGTAGTTTTTCACATTTAAAAATAAGTCAAATACCTTGTCGCGTTTCTGCTATCCTCATACCAAAACTTTGTAGACAAAATTGGATCTTTTCGAATTCGGAACTTTGTATCAGGATAATAGAAACGCGAGGAGATATCGAAAATTTTTATTTTGGCCATAACTTTTTTAATATTGCTGTTAGAAAAAAACTGAGTGTATTTTTAAAATCTACATGTGACCCTCTATCCGTATGCAATTTTAAACAATTTTTTAGTTTTTCAATAAAATCGAAAGGGTATAGCCTTTCAAATTTTTTGACAAAAAATTTTTTTGTCTCCGATCTTGATGAAAATTGGGGTACATATAAAGGAAAGCACGAGCAATTAAGGGGTGAACTCAGTTGCTCCCCAGCTGTAAGGGTTAACTTTTTTTTCTTAATTCCTCAGTTAATAATGATCGAATTTTTCCATAAAATCACACAAAGGTAGAGCCGGACGGATAGTTTAAAATGCCCTTTGCTGCTTGCCTCTATCTTGAGCCGTTTAGTAGTTTTTCACATTTAAAAATAAGTCAAATACCTTGTCGCGTTTCTGCTATCCTCATACCAAAATTTTGTAGACAAAATTGGATCTTTTCGAATTCGGAACTTTGTATCAGGATAATAGAAACGCGAGGAGATATCGAAAATTTTTATTTTGGCCATAACTTTTTTAATATTGCTGTTAGAAAAAAACTGAGTGTATTTTTAAAATCTACATGTGACCCTCTATCCGTATGCAAATTTAAACAATTTTTTAGTTTTTCAATAAAATCGAAAGGGTATAGCCTTCCAAATTTTTTGACAAAAATTTTTTTTGTCTCCGATCTTGATGAAAATTGGGGTACATATAAAGGAAAGCACGAGCAATTAAGGGGTGAACTCAGTTGCTCCCCAGCTATAAGGGTTAACTTTTTTTTCTTAATTCCTCAGTTAATAATGATCGAATTTTTCCATAAGATCACACAAAGGTAGAGCCGGACGGATAGTTTAAAATGCCCTTTGCTGCTTGCCTCTATCTTGAGCCGTTTAGTAGTTTTTCACATTTAAAAATAAGTCAAATACCTTGTCGCGTTTCTGCTATCCTCATACCAAAATTTTGTAGACAAAATTGGATCTTTTCGAATTCGGAACTTTGTATCAGGATAATAGAAACGCGAGGAGATATCGAAAATTTTTATTTTGGCCATAACTTTTTTAATATTGCTGTTAGAAAAAAACTGAGTGTATTTTTAAAATCTACATGTGACCCTCTATCCGTATGCAAATTTAAACAATTTTTTAGTTTTTCAATAAAATCGAAAGGGTATAGCCTTCCAAATTTTTTGACAAAAATTTTTTTTGTCTCCGATCTTGATGAAAATTGGGGTACATATAAAGGAAAGCACGAGCAATTAAGGGGTGAACTCAGTTGCTCCCCAGCTATAAGGGTTAACTTTTTTTTCTTAATTCCTCAGTTAATAATGATCGAATTTTTCCATAAGATCACACAAAGGTAGAGCCGGACGGATAGTTTAAAATGCCCTTTGCTGCTTGCCTCTATCTTGAGCCGTTTAGTAGTTTTTCACATTTAAAAATAAGTCAAATACCTTGTCGCGTTTCTGCTATCCTCATACCAAAACTTTGTAGACAAAATTGGATCTTTTCGAATTCGGAACTTTGTATCAGGATAATAGAAACGCGAGGAGATATCGAAAATTTTTATTTTGGCCATAACTTTTTTAATATTGCTGTTAGAAAAAAACTGAGTGTATTTTTAAAATCTACATGTGACCCTCTATCCGTATGCAATTTTAAACAATTTTTTAGTTTTTCAATAAAATCGAAAGGGTATAGCCTTTCAAATTTTTTGACAAAAAATTTTTTTGTCTCCGATCTTGATGAAAATTGGGGTACATATAAAGGAAAGCACGAGCAATTAAGGGGTGAACTCAGTTGCTCCCCAGCTGTAAGGGTTAACTTTTTTTTCTTAATTCCTCAGTTAATAATGATCGAATTTTTCCATAAAATCACACAAAGGTAGAGCCGGACGGATAGTTTAAAATGCCCTTTGCTGCTTGCCTCTATCTTGAGCCGTTTAGTAGTTTTTCACATTTAAAAATAAGTCAAATACCTTGTCGCGTTTCTGCTATCCTCATACCAAAATTTTGTAGACAAAATTGGATCTTTTCGAATTCGGAACTTTGTATCAGGATAATAGAAACGCGAGGAGATATCGAAAATTTTTATTTTGGCCATAACTTTTTTAATATTGCTGTTAGAAAAAAACTGAGTGTATTTTTAAAATCTACATGTGACCCTCTATCCGTATGCAAATTTAAACAATTTTTTAGTTTTTCAATAAAATCGAAAGGGTATAGCCTTCCAAATTTTTTGACAAAAATTTTTTTTGTCTCCGATCTTGATGAAAATTGGGGTACATATAAAGGAAAGCACGAGCAATTAAGGGGTGAACTCAGTTGCTCCCCAGCTATAAGGGTTAACTTTTTTTTCTTAATTCCTCAGTTAATAATGATCGAATTTTTCCATAAAATCACACAAAGGTAGAGCCGGACGGATAGTTTAAAATGCCCTTTGCTGCTTGCCTCTATCTTGAGCCGTTTAGTAGTTTTTCACATTTAAAAATAAGTCAAATACCTTGTCGCGTTTCTGCTATCCTCATACCAAAATTTTGTAGACAAAATTGGATCTTTTCGAATTCGGAACTTTGTATCAGGATAATAGAAACGCGAGGAGATATCGAAAATTTTTATTTTGGCCATAACTTTTTTAATATTGCTGTTAGAAAAAAACTGAGTGTATTTTTAAAATCTACATGTGACCCTCTATCCGTATGCAATTTTAAACAATTTTTTAGTTTTTCAATAAAATCGAAAGGGTATAGCCTTTCAAATTTTTTGACAAAAAATTTTTTTGTCTCCGATCTTGATGAAAATTGGGGGTACATATAAAGGAAAGCACGAGCAATTAAGGGGTGAACTCAGTTGCTCCCCAGCTGTAAGGGTTAACTTTTTTTTCTTAATTCCTCAGTTAATAATGATCGAATTTTTCCATAAAATCACACAAAGGTAGAGCCGGACGGATAGTTTAAAATGCCCTTTGCTGCTTGCCTCTATCTTGAGCCGTTTAGTAGTTTTTCACATTTAAAAATAAGTCAAATACCTTGTCGCGTTTCTGCTATCCTCATACCAAAATTTTGTAGACAAAATTGGATCTTTTCGAATTCGGAACTTTGTATCAGGATAATAGAAACGCGAGGAGATATCGAAAATTTTTATTTTGGCCATAACTTTTTTAATATTGCTGTTAGAAAAAAACTGAGTGTATTTTTAAAATCTACATGTGACCCTCTATCCGTATGCAAATTTAAACAATTTTTTAGTTTTTCAATAAAATCGAAAGGGTATAGCCTTCCAAATTTTTTGACAAAAATTTTTTTTGTCTCCGATCTTGATGAAAATTGGGGTACATATAAAGGAAAGCACGAGCAATTAAGGGGTGAACTCAGTTGCTCCCCAGCTATAAGGGTTAACTTTTTTTTCTTAATTCCTCAGTTAATAATGATCGAATTTTTCCATAAGATCACACAAAGGTAGAGCCGGACGGATAGTTTAAAATGCCCTTTGCTGCTTGCCTCTATCTTGAGCCGTTTAGTAGTTTTTCACATTTAAAAATAAGTCAAATACCTTGTCGCGTTTCTGCTATCCTGATACCAAAATTTTGTAGACAAAATTGGAACTTTTCGAATTCGGAACTTTGTATCAGGATAATAGAAACGCGAGGAGATATCGAAAATTTTTATTTTGGCCATAACTTTTTTAATATTGCTGTTAGAAAAAAACTGAGTTGTATTTTTAAAATCTACATGTGACCCTCTATCCGTATGCAAATTTAAACAATTTTTTAGTTTTTCAATAAAATCGAAAGGGTATAGCCTTCCAAATTTTTTGACAAAAATTTTTTTTGTCTCCGATCTTGATGAAAATTGGGGGGTACATATAAAGGAAAGCACGAGCAATTAAGGGGTGAACTCAGTTGCTCCCCAGCTATAAGGGTTAACTTTTTTTCTTAATTCCTCAGTTAATAATGATCGAATTTTTCCATAAGATCACACAAAGGTAGAGCCGGACGGATAGTTTAAAATGCCCTTTGCTGCTTGCCTCTATCTTGAGCCGTTTAGTAGTTTTTCACATTTAAAAATAAGTCAAATACCTTGTCGCGTTTCTGCTATCCTCATACCAAAACTTTGTAGACAAAATTGGATCTTTTCGAATTCGGAACTTTGTATCAGGATAATAGAAACGCGAGGAGATATCGAAAATTTTTATTTTGGCCATAACTTTTTTAATATTGCTGTTAGAAAAAAACTGAGTGTATTTTTAAAATCTACATGTGACCCTCTATCCGTATGCAAATTTAAACAATTTTTTAGTTTTTCAATAAAATCGAAAGGGTATAGCCTTCCAAATTTTTTGACAAAAATTTTTTTTGTCTCCGATCTTGATGAAAATTGGGGTACATATAAAGGAAAGCACGAGCAATTAAGGGGTGAACTCAGTTGCTCCCCAGCTATAAGGGTTAACTTTTTTTTCTTAATTCCTCAGTTAATAATGATCGAATTTTTCCATAAAATCACACAAAGGTAGAGCCGGACGGATAGTTTAAAATGCCCTTTGCTGCTTGCCTCTATCTTGAGCCGTTTAGTAGTTTTTCACATTTAAAAATAAGTCAAATACCTTGTCGCGTTTCTGCTATCCTCATACCAAAATTTTGTAGACAAAATTGGATCTTTTCGAATTCGGAACTTTGTATCAGGATAATAGAAACGCGAGGAGATATCGAAAATTTTTATTTTGGCCATAACTTTTTTAATATTGCTGTTAGAAAAAAACTGAGTGTATTTTTAAAATCTACATGTGACCCTCTATCCGTATGCAATTTTAAACAATTTTTTAGTTTTTCAATAAAATCGAAAGGGTATAGCCTTTCAAATTTTTTGACAAAAAATTTTTTTGTCTCCGATCTTGATGAAAATTGGGGGTACATATAAAGGAAAGCACGAGCAATTAAGGGGTGAACTCAGTTGCTCCCCAGCTGTAAGGGTTAACTTTTTTTTCTTAATTCCTCAGTTAATAATGATCGAATTTTTCCATAAAATCACACAAAGGTAGAGCCGGACGGATAGTTTAAAATGCCCTTTGCTGCTTGCCTCTATCTTGAGCCGTTTAGTAGTTTTTCACATTTAAAAATAAGTCAAATACCTTGTCGCGTTTCTGCTATCCTCATACCAAAATTTTGTAGACAAAATTGGATCTTTTCGAATTCGGAACTTTGTATCAGGATAATAGAAACGCGAGGAGATATCGAAAATTTTTATTTTGGCCATAACTTTTTTAATATTGCTGTTAGAAAAAAACTGAGTGTATTTTTAAAATCTACATGTGACCCTCTATCCGTATGCAAATTTAAACAATTTTTTAGTTTTTCAATAAAATCGAAAGGGTATAGCCTTCCAAATTTTTTGACAAAAATTTTTTTTGTCTCCGATCTTGATGAAAATTGGGGGTACATATAAAGGAAAGCACGAGCAATTAAGGGGTGAACTCAGTTGCTCCCCAGCTATAAGGGTTAACTTTTTTTTCTTAATTCCTCAGTTAATAATGATCGAATTTTTCCATAAGATCACACAAAGGTAGAGCCGGACGGATAGTTTAAAATGCCCTTTGCTGCTTGCCTCTATCTTGAGCCGTTTAGTAGTTTTTCACATTTAAAAATAAGTCAAATACCTTGTCGCGTTTCTGCTATCCTCATACCAAAATTTTGTAGACAAAATTGGATCTTTTCGAATTCGGAACTTTGTATCAGGATAATAGAAACGCGAGGAGATATCGAAAATTTTTATTTTGGCCATAACTTTTTTAATATTGCTGTTAGAAAAAAACTGAGTGTATTTTTAAAATCTACATGTGACCCTCTATCCGTATGCAAATTTAAACAATTTTTTAGTTTTTCAATAAAATCGAAAGGGTATAGCCTTCCAAATTTTTTGACAAAAATTTTTTTTGTCTCCGATCTTGATGAAAATTGGGGTACATATAAAGGAAAGCACGAGCAATTAAGGGGTGAACTCAGTTGCTCCCCAGCTATAAGGGTTAACTTTTTTTTCTTAATTCCTCAGTTAATAATGATCGAATTTTTCCATAAGATCACACAAAGGTAGAGCCGGACGGATAGTTTAAAATGCCCTTTGCTGCTTGCCTCTATCTTGAGCCGTTTAGTAGTTTTTCACATTTAAAAATAAGTCAAATACCTTGTCGCGTTTCTGCTATCCTCATACCAAAACTTTGTAGACAAAATTGGATCTTTTCGAATTCGGAACTTTGTATCAGGATAATAGAAACGCGAGGAGATATCGAAAATTTTTATTTTGGCCATAACTTTTTTAATATTGCTGTTAGAAAAAAACTGAGTGTATTTTTAAAATCTACATGTGACCCTCTATCCGTATGCAATTTTAAACAATTTTTTAGTTTTTCAATAAAATCGAAAGGGTATAGCCTTTCAAATTTTTTGACAAAAAATTTTTTTGTCTCCGATCTTGATGAAAATTGGGGTACATATAAAGGAAAGCACGAGCAATTAAGGGGTGAACTCAGTTGCTCCCCAGCTGTAAGGGTTAACTTTTTTTTCTTAATTCCTCAGTTAATAATGATCGAATTTTTCCATAAAATCACACAAAGGTAGAGCCGGACGGATAGTTTAAAATGCCCTTTGCTGCTTGCCTCTATCTTGAGCCGTTTAGTAGTTTTTCACATTTAAAAATAAGTCAAATACCTTGTCGCGTTTCTGCTATCCTCATACCAAAATTTTGTAGACAAAATTGGATCTTTTCGAATTCGGAACTTTGTATCAGGATAATAGAAACGCGAGGAGATATCGAAAATTTTTATTTTGGCCATAACTTTTTTAATATTGCTGTTAGAAAAAAACTGAGTGTATTTTTAAAATCTACATGTGACCCTCTATCCGTATGCAAATTTAAACAATTTTTTAGTTTTTCAATAAAATCGAAAGGGTATAGCCTTCCAAATTTTTTGACAAAAATTTTTTTTGTCTCCGATCTTGATGAAAATTGGGGTACATATAAAGGAAAGCACGAGCAATTAAGGGGTGAACTCAGTTGCTCCCCAGCTATAAGGGTTAACTTTTTTTTCTTAATTCCTCAGTTAATAATGATCGAATTTTTCCATAAAATCACACAAAGGTAGAGCCGGACGGATAGTTTAAAATGCCCTTTGCTGCTTGCCTCTATCTTGAGCCGTTTAGTAGTTTTTCACATTTAAAAATAAGTCAAATACCTTGTCGCGTTTCTGCTATCCTCATACCAAAATTTTGTAGACAAAATTGGATCTTTTCGAATTCGGAACTTTGTATCAGGATAATAGAAACGCGAGGAGATATCGAAAATTTTTATTTTGGCCATAACTTTTTTAATATTGCTGTTAGAAAAAAACTGAGTGTATTTTTAAAATCTACATGTGACCCTCTATCCGTATGCAATTTTAAACAATTTTTTAGTTTTTCAATAAAATCGAAAGGGTATAGCCTTTCAAATTTTTTGACAAAAAATTTTTTTGTCTCCGATCTTGATGAAAATTGGGGGTACATATAAAGGAAAGCACGAGCAATTAAGGGGTGAACTCAGTTGCTCCCCAGCTGTAAGGGTTAACTTTTTTTTCTTAATTCCTCAGTTAATAATGATCGAATTTTTCCATAAAATCACACAAAGGTAGAGCCGGACGGATAGTTTAAAATGCCCTTTGCTGCTTGCCTCTATCTTGAGCCGTTTAGTAGTTTTTCACATTTAAAAATAAGTCAAATACCTTGTCGCGTTTCTGCTATCCTCATACCAAAATTTTGTAGACAAAATTGGATCTTTTCGAATTCGGAACTTTGTATCAGGATAATAGAAACGCGAGGAGATATCGAAAATTTTTATTTTGGCCATAACTTTTTTAATATTGCTGTTAGAAAAAAACTGAGTGTATTTTTAAAATCTACATGTGACCCTCTATCCGTATGCAAATTTAAACAATTTTTTAGTTTTTCAATAAAATCGAAAGGGTATAGCCTTCCAAATTTTTTGACAAAAATTTTTTTTGTCTCCGATCTTGATGAAAATTGGGGTACATATAAAGGAAAGCACGAGCAATTAAGGGGTGAACTCAGTTGCTCCCCAGCTATAAGGGTTAACTTTTTTTTCTTAATTCCTCAGTTAATAATGATCGAATTTTTCCATAAGATCACACAAAGGTAGAGCCGGACGGATAGTTTAAAATGCCCTTTGCTGCTTGCCTCTATCTTGAGCCGTTTAGTAGTTTTTCACATTTAAAAATAAGTCAAATACCTTGTCGCGTTTCTGCTATCCTCATACCAAAATTTTGTAGACAAAATTGGAACTTTTCGAATTCGGAACTTTGTATCAGGATAATAGAAACGCGAGGAGATATCGAAAATTTTTATTTTGGCCATAACTTTTTTAATATTGCTGTTAGAAAAAAACTGAGTGTATTTTTAAAATCTACATGTGACCCTCTATCCGTATGCAAATTTAAACAATTTTTTAGTTTTTCAATAAAATCGAAAGGGTATAGCCTTCCAAATTTTTTGACAAAAATTTTTTTTGTCTCCGATCTTGATGAAAATTGGGGTACATATAAAGGAAAGCACGAGCAATTAAGGGGTGAACTCAGTTGCTCCCCAGCTATAAGGGTTAACTTTTTTTTCTTAATTCCTCAGTTAATAATGATCGAATTTTTCCATAAGATCACACAAAGGTAGAGCCGGACGGATAGTTTAAAATGCCCTTTGCTGCTTGCCTCTATCTTGAGCCGTTTAGTAGTTTTTCACATTTAAAAATAAGTCAAATACCTTGTCGCGTTTCTGCTATCCTCATACCAAAACTTTGTAGACAAAATTGGATCTTTTCGAATTCGGAACTTTGTATCAGGATAATAGAAACGCGAGGAGATATCGAAAATTTTTATTTTGGCCATAACTTTTTTAATATTGCTGTTAGAAAAAAACTGAGTGTATTTTTAAAATCTACATGTGACCCTCTATCCGTATGCAATTTTAAACAATTTTTTAGTTTTTCAATAAAATCGAAAGGGTATAGCCTTCCAAATTTTTTGACAAAAAATTTTTTTGTCTCCGATCTTGATGAAAATTGGGGTACATATAAAGGAAAGCACGAGCAATTAAGGGGTGAACTCAGTTGCTCCCCAGCTATAAGGGTGAACTTTTTTTTCTTAATTCCTCAGTTAATAATGATCGAATTTTTCCATAAAATCACACAAAGGTAGAGCCGGACGGATAGTTTAAAATGCCCTTTGCTGCTTGCCTCTATCTTGAGCCGTTTAGTAGTTTTTCACATTTAAAAATAAGTCAAATACCTTGTCGCGTTTCTGCTATCCTCATACCAAAATTTTGTAGACAAAATTGGATCTTTTCGAATTCGGAACTTTGTATCAGGATAATAGAAACGCGAGGAGATATCGAAAATTTTTATTTTGGCCATAACTTTTTTAATATTGCTGTTAGAAAAAAACTGAGTGTATTTTTAAAATCTACATGTGACCCTCTATCCGTATGCAATTTTAAACAATTTTTTAGTTTTTCAATAAAATCGAAAGGTAAACTGTATAACAGATTACGACGTGCTCTTCGAGAACGTTGTTAACAATAATATATGAATACACCATGCTGTTAACAACTTCCTTGAAGAGCACGTTGCAATCTGTTATACAGTTTACATATAACACATATACTATAAAGACGTGCTTTTCGAGCACGTCGCATTCTATTATACAGTGTGTTCCAGCAATGCATTATACAACGTACACTGTATAATAGATTGCAACGTGCTATTCGAGCACGTCGTTAACAACAAAGTGTATTCATATGCTATTGTTAACGACGTGCTCGAAGAGTGTGTTCCAGCAATTTATTATACAATGTAAACTGTATAATAGATTACG
This sequence comes from Psylliodes chrysocephalus, assembly GCA_927349885.1. Taxonomy (NCBI): domain Eukaryota; kingdom Metazoa; phylum Arthropoda; class Insecta; order Coleoptera; family Chrysomelidae; genus Psylliodes; species Psylliodes chrysocephalus. The sequence goes on along the minus strand of OV651823.1, from coordinate 4,070,746 downwards.
ACGTGCTCTTCGAAAACGTCGTTAACAATAATATATGAATACACCATGCTGTTAACAACGTGCTTGAAGAGCACGTTGCAATCTGTTATACAATTTACATTGAATAATAGATTGCGACGTGCTCTTCGAGCACGTCGTGAACAACAAAGTATGTTCATATGCTATAACGACGTGCTCGAAGAGCACGTCGCATTCTATTATACAGTGTGTTCCAGCAATTCATTATACGCGGGCTAAAAAAAGGTCTACACCTTTCTCCGAAGTACAATTGTGTATTCTATTTTTCTGCTGGTTAAAAAGTCCTCACTTCTCCGAAATGATGTGTTCCTTGTTAGTGTTCTTTTAATTTGCCACTGAGCAACTTTGGGCAAAATATATGTTCATTTTAAATGTATATTTGCCCAGGTGGATTATTTCCGAGGGGGGGCTGACCCACAAGCCCACCCGTAGTCGGTACCTATGCCACGGCCCAAGAACAAATCAATTTTACTTAACATTGATTTTATTAATTACTCTCCTTTGGGTTATATGAATCTCATTACACGTTCGTGTAAAGTATGTTGCCTATGTAGCTACTGTCGACATTGCCAAACTGAATACAAATTCACTGTTTAACTCGAATCATCTCGATCAATAAATACAATTTGATTTTTAAAACTGTCGGTATTTTAACCGGTTACAGTTTTTTAGAATAAAGAAAAATATTGTAACTATATAAAGGCACAATCTCTTAAACCTGTTTGAAAGTATATTTCGAAGTAGTCCTTCAGAAAAATGTATATTTACATAATAGTGGCAAGTGGCAACATTGTAGGGATTTGGACAACAATGACAGTGACAACTGGTTCTAAAGAACAAGGTAACATTTATTGAAACCTCATTTCCTGATTTAATTTGTATTCCTAAAATAAAATACAAAGGATATAGGAAAGATAACGAACTTAATGACATGTAAAATTATGTTTTAATGTAGATTACATAATGTATATAGGTAGGTGGTACATTAAATTTGTTGTCAATGAATTAATACCTATTTGTTTGAATTTGTAGTATGTATACAGTTAATCCAATAGAATGATTTACATTTATCATAAAATATAATTTCCATAAATAATATGACTATTGAAATGTCTTATCAATATTTATGTAGATGTTTATTTGATGACTCAATCATTGAAATTATGATAAGTACAGTACACAACAGTTGGGATTTGGGAATCCATTAGTTTAGAACATTTGTGAAATACCTACCTATTCATTGCATTTTATTTGTTTATTGGTAAGTTTTATGAAATATGATTAAGTTTATCATAAAATTGTTTTTAAATTAGAATATGTTTTATTATACAGGTGTTAAATCTATAAATAATGGATTTCTTGTGGTAACAAAATTTCCTTGAAGCAGTAAAATTAGTAGAGTAATTACCTAATTAATTAATAAACAAACCTGTTCTGATGAGACCTGGGTTTTTACAGAATGATTCTTAATACTAATGTTTACACAATAATTGTAATTATTTGCACAGTGATTTTTTTAACATAGAAAATAATAATTATTAAATTTTGTTTAGTCAACAATTGATTCCAAAAAGTACTAAAATAAATAAATAAGGATTAAATCTACTTAACCTAGTAGCTTTGTGTATCTGCATTATTGATTTATAAATTATCTAACAAAAATATCCACCCTATACATCATAAATTATTTGATTAACATTGTAATTCCCAAGGTTATCATGTACATAATAAAGATAGAGATGAATCATTTAATAATCTCTCGATTGTATCTAACACTTAGGTAATTTGTATACATAAAGGGAAAGACCAGCTTTTTATGTTCATTGTATAGTAGAAGCTTGACAAAACTAGACAAATCTAACAGGTATTAAGAAAGTACTTATACTATATACACACAAAAACATAATAGTGTACCCTTTTTATATTTATAATTAGTTTCTTTTTTTAGAATGTTGAAATTTGCAATTTTATTATTAGCAGCTATCGCCATGGCCAGTGCATTGACCGATCAAGAAAAATTTAGTGAATTTAAGGTAACAGTCTTTTTTTATTTACTCAAAAATGTTTATTGGATATTTATATTTGTTCCGTGTTGAATTCATTCCCATGAAAAAATAAAAAGCACATTTGGCAACTCGTATCTTTTTGAAGTCTTTTTAAGGTATATTTATTTTATTACTTTTTAATGATAATTGAAGTGATTAATCACTTTTTTATTTCACAATTGAACAAATAATTATTCAGTTACTACACCAAACAGCCCATCAACCGAAGTCCTTCAGTCCAATGATAATCTTTATATTTGAATATTTCAAAAAGATATACTATGTGTCAAAAAAAAACGCATCGCCCACTAAAAGTGTATACTTTTTGAATACATTTTCTACATATTTATAAATAAAGAATTAATATAAATTAAAAATAAATGAAGTATTAATAAACCTACACGTTTATGGGAGTTATGCGTTTTTTGTCACATAATATATAAATGGCTGGATTTATCATTAATATATTATTATCTCCGTATTCTAGAAGTGGACTGCAAATACTTGTGTAAATTTTGATTGCTAATGATATTGATATTCCTTGAATATATTCTCAGAATACTAAAATGTTTACCTCTTGATTTTAAAAAGTTATTTATGGTTTTTATATTGTAAATTAAAGTTTAATTTTTTGTCCTAACAAGAAATATTTTTCGTTTTAGACCAAATTCAACAAAAACTACGGCACCCCTGAAGAGGAGCAACACCGTCTTGAGGTATTTTTGGAAAATTCCAAAAAAATTGACGCCCACAATGAAAAATTCGCTAAAGGAGAAGTCAGTTACAGCCAAGGCCTCAACCAGTTCAGTGACTTGACAGCTGAGGAGTGGAAGAACAGAAATCACGGTTTAAAAAATACCAACGCTAAAACTGTTGTTTGAAAAAAAAATCAGTTATAAAATGGTTTTTACACAATCATTTTGATGATTTGACATTTTTATTGCTATTATATGTTCGTGCATTTACAGTTTTAAAATAAAAATGTTGACTAAATTGAAAAATTATTTATTTTCTTAACCATTGATACAAAAAAAGTACCGTCTTACATTTATATAGTTATTTTTTTAAGTTTTAATCCATTTCACAAATTTAAAAAATCAATGTGTTGAAAACACCACAGTCGAGGAATAATAATTAACACTAAATGCTAATTAGTTCGAAATAATGCACTATATTCAAATTATTCATCAGGACTGGAACAAAATAATGTAATAATTCTAATAGGATTTATACATAGCACAATAATATATTAATTTTATTTTATGCTGCGGCGTTACGTCAACATTCATTTATTTCTACTAAATTTTAGGAAAGGAAATTCAGTATACCGAATTTCCAGAACAAAAATAGTATTAATTTAAATTAAAAATATTTAGAAAAAGTTTACATTACTTTGTATCCCCCGCTCCCTTTGTCAGGAAAAATAAGAAAAACTTGAACCTTCCCGCCCCCTAAACCTGTATACGTAATACTTGAACGCCCCCTAATCATATTTCAAATCATAATAATTATAATACACACAAAACTATCATGCAACCAATATTTATTCTGTACTTACATCATAATTAACAAGTAGTATTTAAAAGACAGAAAAAGTAAGTAAATAAAAGGCAAACAGGGATAATAATTAGAAGATTAAACGAACTTACCTTAAGTGAAGTTGAACCTTAATTATATTTTGATCTCCTCTCATAATAATCTTTGTGTAGTTGTTTACAATACAATGCAACAAGAATATTTAAAACGAAAATTAATAAAATTATTACATTTAATATTTTTAATATAATAATTTTGAGATTTCTATTCTATTGATAGAAATTATTATTAGAAATTGAGTATTATTTATATACGAGGGGTCTAGAACTAAAGGCGACAATCTCAATTTTTAAGAATGTTGGATAATTGTGAAAAACTGTTTTTAAGTTCCTGGGAAGGTTTAGGGTCGTTTTATTATTTTTTTTTATATTTATCGGTCTTGAGTATACTGACTTGCATAAATATTCGTCTTAATTATTTTAATAAGTAAGGAAAAATGGAGATTGCCGCTTTTGCTACTTACTCACTTTTTGATATTGCCATATGTTTGATTCTAAATCAGTGGCGGCTCGTGGGTTTAAATGTAGGTGACGCGTTGTAAATAAAAAACAAAAAAATTCGACTTTTTTATTGTTTGTACACAAGGTCGATTCTATCCTTTAAAATTGCAAAATCAAAAAATGGCTCTGATCGTACAAGTTCATTTAAGAGTGTCTTTTCAATTGAAATTTTTGGTAAATTGGTAAGTCGATCTTCTGTTATTGTATTTCGTAGATATGTTTTAAACAAGAAAAACTACGTTCGACCGAAACACTAGTGGATAGTTAAGACTAAGCAATATACCTTTGAAAATATGACGATTTTCAAATAGTTTTTCCAACAATTTATCGATGTCAATATTTGTAAAGTTTTCATCACTGTAAATAAACTGTAACTCATTTTTTAACCTTCGTAAGTCATTTAATTTACTAGGACACATTTAAACTAAATTATTTAGTGCTTCTGTAGGAAAGGTCTCCGATTATACAGAGAGATATGCTTTATTGTCGTAAAAAAATTTACAAAAATTTTATAGACAAAGCGTGTAACTTAAATACTAAACATATTATAAAAATAACTAAACAGCAGAAAAAACAAACAGACAAAATAGGAATAACAATTGCAATGGATATGCAATATCCGTCATTATAATTATTCTAATTTAATATTTAAATTTAAACTTTAATATTTAATTATTTAATTAATGCCATTGTATGTGGAACTCAAATGTCTAAGGTACGTTATAAAATTCTGCTACTGAGTAATATGGTCTTTCTAGAAGAAACGCTTTAGCCAGTCTTCGGAACTTATCGTATGTATTTATAGATTTTAATTGCATCGGAAGGTTATTATACAATTTTTTGGCATTGTAGGTAATGGAATGTTTTAATAGGTCAGAAGTGGGCATTGTTAAATAAACATCAGTCTCTAAATTTCTTGTAGGATATCTACGAGTCGGTCTTTCGGATAAATTTTGAATGTGCTTGCGAACTAAGCAGACGGATTCGAAAATAAATAGAGCAGGAAGGGTTAGAATTTTGAAATTTTTGAAGTAATTTTCGCAATGTGTCCTACTACTTAAACCAAATACATAGCGGATTGCTCTTTTTTGCAGTTTAAAAATAGATTCGAAAAGGTATAAGCTACAAGAACCCCAGAAAGGTAAACCATAGCGAAGGTGAGATTCGAATAAGGAAAAGTAGGTTATTAATGCAGTAGAAGGAGTCAGCTCTTTAGAAACCGATTTAATGGCAAAACATGCGGAGGATAATTTTTTTGCTAAGGTGAGCAGACCATTTTAGAGAATCGTCTATATAAAGACCTAAAAACTTGATTGAAGTCACCGTTTGGATCAGATTATTGTTTAAAGTTATAGGTTGTAAAGTACCTCTGTAAGACAATGCTACAGTTTTACTGGTGTTGAAACAAAGTCCATTCGAATCAGACCAGGACTTAATAGTCACTAGATCTTCACTTATGATAGATTGTAATGTCTGCATGTTAGAATTATTCCAGGTTACACTGGTGTCATCAGCAAATAAAGTAATTCTACCACTTATTCTTAAGTCTGTGATGTCGTTGATGAATAATAAAAACAAAATTGGACCTAATACTGATCCTTGAGGTACTCCACTGCTTATTGCTAGATTTGTAGAATCCTCACCATTCGCCCGCACCTGTTGATTTCTATTTTCTAGGTAAGTTTTAAACCATTGTAAAGGAGAACCCCGTATGCCATAAATTTGTAACTTATTAATTAAAATATCATGATTTACACAATAGAAGGCCTTTGCGAAGTCACAAAATACTGAAGCGGTGAAAAGTTTATCATTAAGTGATGTGTATATTTCATTAAGAACGGAAAACATTGCGTCGCTAGTGCATTTTTTAGGTAGAACGCCATACTGATGAGCTGTGAGGATGTTATGCTTGAAAAGAAAGGGCAAAAGACGGTTTTTCATTAGCCGTTCTACTATCTTCGATAAGGTAGGCAATAACGCGATAGGTCTATAGTTACAGGTTTTGGTTTTGTCGCCACCTTTATGAAGTGGGATTATTATAGCTGTTTTTAGACAGTTAGGAAAGAGACCAATTTCAAAGGATTCATTAATCAGTGAAGTTAAAATGTTGATTACTACATCCGGTATATTTAGAAATATTTTGGTGGACAGGCCATCAATTCCACAGGAAAATTTATTTTGGATGTTGTTTATGGTTTGCACTAGTTCATGCTTGTCTACTGGTCTTAGGAAGAAACTTTCAGTGATCATTTTAGTAGGTAGGAGGAAGGAGAGAGGATCCTGACTCGGAGCTATGTTAGATTTGATATTTTTACTTACATTTACGAAATAATTGTTTAGTTCATCTGGGCTAGGATTTACACTGTTTGAAGAACGGGTTTTATTCCTTAAGTCATTTATTATAGACCAGGTTTCTTTGGAGGAGTTTTTAGCTCTTGCGATGCGATTTTTGTAATAGTTTTTCTTAGCAGATTTGGTGATTTTCCGATACAATATTCTGTAGTTGTTGATATAGTTTAATATTAGGGGATTATTTGTGTACTTTTTAATATACAGAAAATTTGAAAGTGTCTATTAATGTTACGAACTAAAGTATCCTGAAAGCGAGTGTTGATTTGTTTTAAAATTGTGTCCAGGATTTCACGATACAGAATTTTATATTTTTGAACTGCTTGTCAAGACTTGTCTTATGCGCCCATCACGGTGCTCAGTGTTCTTAGGGAAACTGAATCAATTATATTTGCAAAAATAACTTCATTTCTTCTAGCGTTTAGTTGAGATACACAGTAATTTATATCTAAAGAACGTTTCTGCAATACAACAAAAAGTACATCGCTGATGGAAAAAATGGATAAAATAATGCAGGAATAGTTCATCTTTCATTGTGAATTTTCCACAAAAAAAATGAAATTTTGTAAAAATTCTTATATTTATACAAGTCGTCTCATTGCAGTAAAAATATACATTCAGTACAAATACTATATTTAAAAACAAAACAATAGTTATATGAGTATAAAATTATTTATAATTAATTTCATGACCTAATTACAGCTTTCACAGACATATTTATCACCTTGTAGCAACATCATTCTGAGAATTGTGAACCAAAACAAAAACATTCTATAAAAAAAAAACAACATATGGGCATCACAAATTACAAACTTATTAAGGACACAATTAGTACCAAGATTATTAGACAATATAAAAATATTAGTCCATTTGACCGATTTCAGAAATGTATAGTGTTTGTAGACTCAATCCAACACAGGCATTTGTACCGGGGTGCGTAATAATACCCTCACATTGCAAATTAGCACAAACCGTCTTGGTATAGCCACTGATGTGACACACTTAAGTTTTAAACATACAGTTGATGTAAAGTCCACAAATGAGCGATCAGAATTGTTGACGCGCCTGGCTTCTTTAGTTGATCTACCTTGTTCAGTAGCATGCACGGTCTGAAAATTTTTCTCAAAGCGTTTGTTAAACTTGTTTTTATTTTTAGGTGTTTCTGTTAAATTTTGATTTGTGTTGTCTCTACCAGATCATTTATAACGGAAATTAATACACAGTCAAGTATCGCCGATCTTTCTTGCAACTTATTTCAAATGATTTAGTCATGGAAAACCTTCAAAGGCGACAAACAAATAAACTGGTTTACCCAAGTCTGAAAACAATGTAAATGCTGTGCAATTACTGCAGAGGCTTGGTGGAAAGCAATTTCAGACAAATGAAGAGGTGATCTTGCGAAACTTTCGAAAGATTATTTTTTGGATGGTTTGAAAACATTTGAAAAACTCGCTGGGCTAAGCGTGTAGAGTTAAAAAAGATTATGTTGAAAAATAAAATATTTTTTTTACAGTAGTTCTTGGAAAATGTTATTAGAGATGCCGTTACATATACAGAACATGCCAAAAGGAAAACCGTAACAGCTATGGAGGTAACTTTTTCATTGAAAAGTCATTTTTCCGCCAAACCGCCCTCGTATATTCGGAAATTAGTGGTTTTAACTTTTGTTTTTTTTTATCTGTGTGGATTATTAGCTCATAGTTGAATGCTTTGTTACTAAATGTCTCTGTAAGTAAGCTTTTTGTTTAAATTCTTTGAAACAAACGTCACAATTAAATGGTTTTCCATTATTGTGAATTACTAAATGTTTTTGTAAGCCAGTTTTCACATTAAAGTCTTTAAAACAAATGTTACATTTAAACGCTCTTTCGTTAGTGTGAATTTTTAAATGTTGCTTGTAGATATATTTTCTTTTAAATTCTTTAGAACAAATGTCGCATTTAAATGGTTTTTCGTTTGTATGGACTACTAAATGTTGTCGTAATTGATATATCTGAGTAAATCTCTTGGAACAAATGTCACAATTAAAAGGTTTCTCATTTGTGTGAATTATTAAATGTTGCTGTAAGTTTGATTTTCGTTTGAATTCTTTGGAACAAACGTCACATTTAAATGCTTTTTCATTAGTGTGAGTTATTAAATGTTTGTGTAAACTAGATTTCACACCAAAGTCTTTGGAACAAATGTTACATTTAAATGCTCTTCCATTAGTGTGAATTACTAAATGTTGCTGTAAGATGTATTTTCGTTTAAATTCTTTTAAACAAATGTCACACTTAAATGGTTTTTGATTTGTGTGGTATTTTAAATGTTCCCGTAATCGAGATATCTGAGGGAATCGTTTAGAACAAATGTCACACTTAAATGCGTTGGGATTATTGTGAATTAGTAAATGTTGCTTTAAGTGAGATTTTCGTTTTAAATACGTAGAACAAATGTCACATTTAAATGGCTTTTCATTACTGTGGGTTACTAAATGTCGTTGTACGCGAATTTTCTGAGAAAATGTTTTAAAACAAACGTTACAATGGAAGGGTTTCTCATTAGTGTGAATTATTAAATGTTGCTTTAAATTAGATTTTTGTTTAAATTCTTTAGCACAAATACCACACATGAATGAATTGTCTTTAGTACGATTTATGAAATGGCTTTGTAAATTAGATTTCAGAATAAACTCCTTGGGATAAATGCGTAACTGATTAGAGTTTTCAATGTGTGTATGTTCAAATTTTTTCCGAGATACTTTTCCAGTTCTATTTTTCACTAAATGGATAAAATAATGCAGGAAAAGTTCATCTTTCTTTGTAAATTTTCCACAAAACATACAAGCTACGAAGCGTTCCCGGAAATGTCCATTGAGGTGCTTCGATCTTGAATTAGAAGTGGGGAAATCTGCAACTGAAAATAGATATCGCTGAATCAAAAAAATGCAACAATTTAAAAAAAATCTTATTATATTTATACAAGGGATCGTCCCGTTACAGTAAAAACATATAAACTAAAAACAAATGATATAAAAAAGGAACAAAAACAATAGTTATATGAGAAAACAGGCGGAGTCGAATTGTCTCTCAAAATAAAAATATTACCTGACTCTCATGATGATTTTAATACGTAATTAGTATAAGTATTTATAATATCTTAAAATCTAAACGTTGTTGCCAAATCGATCTTACATCTTGACGAAATATATGGAATGGTATTTCCTAATTTTGTTAAAATAAAACAGTAATTAGTAAATTATAATTATTTTATTATATAACATAAAACAAAATATACTATATACAAATGAGGCGTTGATTTCGAAAACATCATAAGTCCAAAAAAATTAGTTTTGAGAGAATAGGAAAAACAGTTTACCTTGATGTACGTTCAACTTACTAGCCAAATAAGTATTTAGAAGAAACATTTTTAGGGACATAAAGGGTTTTTACTACTGGTAATTATCTCGCTTACCCATTATCATCTAAAGAAAATAAAAATAAAACAATGGGCCCGTTCACTTTCATTTTTGAATGTGAATTAATTATATATTTATAAAGATATTAAACTCTTTTGTCTGGTGGTACTTTTCCCGTTAAGATATTTTTGCTAGAAGTAAGGGAATTCCCATAAAATTCTTTCAGTGACTCATTGCGTCAGAAAATCCCTAATTCCGTTCACGTCTCGTATCGGTTATGCTTAAAGACGGCGAGGTTGTCGGAAGTATCCCTAATATAGCATTTCTGCATTTATATATGTAATTTAATAGTAAAATTCCATTATTTTTCTAAAAATCATGAACTTATATTTTCAGATTTAAAGCTGGGAGCTTATTTTTTACTTTTTCATTATTACACACTTTTTCACAATTATTATTACTCAGGCTGAAAATTAACCAGACCATAATCAAAAAGTAGAAATTTGATTTGCAATATTTATCTCGTAAACGTGGCAACGTTGCATTTATTTCTAGAAGTGGTAGACAACACTATTTAGAAGTACTTACAACGTTGTCACGTTTACCAGATACATTTTCTCAAATAAAATTTCGATCTGGTAATATTCAGCTTGAGTAATACTAATTGTTTTTATTAAAATTTAAAAAAGGTAAGGCTTCCAGCTTTATCTGAAAATATAAACACATTATTTTTAAAAAATAATATATTTTTATCATGTAAATTTCTTTAATAAATGCAGAAGAGGAATGGTGGTGCAATGATACATCCGACAACCGCGCCCTTTTAACTATTAACCGATACAAGACCTGAAGGGAATTAGGGGTTTTCTGACGCAATGAGTCACTGAAAGAATTTTATGGGAATTCCCTTACTTCTAGCAAAAATATCTTAACGGGAAAAGTACCACCAGACAAAAGAGTTTAATATCTTTATAAATATATAAATAATTCACATTCAAAAATGAAAGTGAACGGGCCCATTGGACTCGTGTTGCTTTTAGCATAATTAAAGGAGCATGTGAGCAAGATCCCCTATTTTCCACTTGATCATAAAAATTAAGTCCATTTATTGTTTTTATAAGTAGTTGCCATGAAAAATTAATCCCCCAAATAATTTTTTCCTTTATGTTGATATTGTTATTCGGCAAAATCTTTAGTTTAGGTGGACTTTAGTATCATGAAAGTTTAGAAATAAATAAATATTAGTGTATTTATTAAAAAAAAATGGATTAATTAAATTTGAATTATTAGTAAAAATAAAATAATCTTACACAAAGACGGGGACGAAACAACCACATTTAAAATGCGATTATAAATATAATTTTTATATCAAATATTCATTAGATTTTTATTAATTGAATAAACAAAAAATTATGGTCGAGCAATGTTTTAAAATATATTTTTTTGGTCTTTTTAAAGTCAGATGTTTTGTCGTTAAACGACTATAAGAACAAAAAGACCAAAAAAACACATTTAGCACGAGATTACAAATACAATTTTTATACCAATAATTTAGTACACCACTAGCTATAAAAATAATAATAAAAAATCATTAAATAGCAAGGCATCTAAATGTAGTTTTTAGATCATTAAAGTCAAGCGTTTCCGCGGATAAATATTACTCAATGAAACCAACAAAAACAATCATTTAACACGAGAATCTAAATACAATTTTTATACCAAAGATTCAATAAACAAGTATCAATAAAAAAAATAATAAATTATCAAATAGCAAGATCTCTAAATACATTTTTTAGGTCTTTAAAAAATGTAAGATTCCGCGGATAAACCTTATTTTATCAAAATGACAAAAACCAATATTTAGCACGAAAATTCAAGTATTAATTTTTAGTATGAATGATTCAATACATTAGTATAATTCAAAAAAATAATAAATCATTACATAGCAAGACCTCCAAATACGTTTTTTAGGTCTCTAAAATGGCGCGATTCCGCGGATAAACATAACTTCATCAAAATGATAAAAACCAATATTTAACACGAAAATCCAGGTATAATTTTTAGTATGAATGATTCAATACATTAGTATAACCCAAAAAAATAATAACTCATTACATAACAAGACCGCCAAATACGTTTTTTAGGTCTCTAAAATGGCGTGATTCCGCGGATAAACATAACTTTATCAAAATGATAAAAACCAATATTTAACACGAAAATCCAGGTATAATTTTTAGTATGAATGATTCAATACATTATTGAAATTCTAAAAAATAATAAATCGTCACATAGCAAGATCTCCAACTATGTTTTTTAGGTCTTTTGAAAAGCGCGGTTCCGCCGAAAAACCTTACTTTATCAAAATGACAAAAATCAATATTTAGCACGAAAATCCAGATATAATTTTTAGTATGAATGATTCAATACATTAGTATAATCCAAAAAAAATAATAAATCATTACATAGCAAGACCTCCAAATACGTTTTTTAGGTCTTTAAAATGGTGCGATTCCGCGGATAAACATAACTTTATCAAAATAATAAAAACCAATATTTAGCACGAAAATCCAGGTACAATTTTTAGTATGAATGATTCAATACATTAGTATAATTCAAAAAAATAATAAATCATTACATAGCAAGACCTCCACATACGTTTTTTAGGTCTTTAAAATGGCGCGATTCTGCGGATAAACATAACTTTATCAAAATGACAAAAACCAATATTTAGCACGAAAATCCAGGTATAATTTTTAGTATGAATGATTCAATACATTAGTATAATCCAAAAAAATAATAAATCATTACATAGCAAGACCTCCAAATACGTTGAAACAAATTTTTTGATTACTTATCTTTTATAAATATAATGTCCTCTAATCCTAAAATTTATTCATTTTCAGTATTTGCTTCTCTAACTATTAATATTATATCATTTGCAGGTTATTTTAAGTAAAAGTGATTTATATCTAATTAACCTCTTTCTAAGAATATATATAAATGTCATTAAGCACACACACAGTGCATATTAACTTGCTATTGTGTGCTGAATTGCTATTTATTTTCCTCTCCTTTCAATAATGCAACCAGGAGACAAGGTTTAATTAATTTCTAGCAATGAGAAAAAAAAATGAATATTCAAAATTAGACCATTAAAAGTTTTGTCTTCTAATTTAAAAGTTCTTGATTACTTTGAATGTTAGGCTACTAGTGAACATAAGTTGCACTGTTAGGTAATTAGGATACCTTGTTTATATTTAAGTTATTATGTATATTTATGTAATAATTTGTAATTTAAATTACTGTAAACTGAAATAATAAGTGTTCGTTCATATTAAGCAGTTTGAATTATTAAAAAAAAATGTTTATTTAAGCAACATTTATCTCATTAACAATTTTAAGAATTGAATCTGCCATTGAGTAATCAAATACAATCTTGTTACTTCCTCTACCAAAAGAGGTAAGTAATTGTGTAACTTTTTTTAATATTAAGTGACATACAAATCTTCAGAGACCAATCGAATCATGCAGTGCATTAATATCACTTTTATAAAAGATAACAATTATTGACACCCTAATAATTAGCATATTCTTTAGGCCATCAGCAAAAGGTATAAAATTACTATATTAAAAAATATCTTTAAATACCATTGATATGTAGTAAGAACAATAATGGTCCTATATAGGAACCTTGTGGAAACTCTAAGGGTTTGCCATATTGGATGGACACACTACCAGATATCCACACCATTTGAACTTTGTTTTTAAAATAGGTTTCAAGTCAAATCAGAAAAGCAGCAGAAAGGCTTTTTTAATTTAAATAGCAATAAAGTGTGATTAACATGGTCAAACTATTACTAAAATCAGAATATATTGTGTCAAATTGCATACCTAGATATTTTCATAAAATTCAGAAAGTATATTTTGTTGGTAATTTCCAGGATATAAACAATAAAAATAAAATTAATAGTGTGACAGATTAACCAGACAAAATAGCAAATTCAAATATATATATATTATATATATTTTACTCAGCTTTGATATAGACAAAACTTTTATTAGTACTTACATTTTTGGCAGACGAGACACATGTACTGCCTCCTCTTTGTCTTCGGAACATTTGTGGTGTTTTTTAATGGATTTGATACCCTTCCAGCATATTTACTGCTACATGGCTCTAGATAATAGTCGGGAGTATCAATACTTTCATTTTTCAAAGTAGGTAAATCACAGTGAGTGGTTAAAAGTTCACTAATCTCTTGCTTTATATCGATATCAGCGGATTCAACTTCACTAGGGTCCTTGGGTTCTTTTTTGATAGTTGTAGAAAAAAAATGTTTGTTTTCAATAACTGAATCATGGTCAATTTTAAACATATAATCCGAATCTTGTTCAATTTTAGGCAATTCATATTCGATCATTTCTTGTTTAATTACATCTACATTTACGAAATTTCCTATTGCTTCAAAATTATTAAGGGTATCACTAAATACATCCTGTTCTTTTTTACACATTAATAGTTTTCTGGAAAGCGAGCCATTGTTCTTTGTTTCGTCAGAAGAAGGTGATGGATCTGTTTTGAAAATGCCTTCTTGTTGGATATCCATCGTTTTAACAGTTAAATATATAAAATTTGAATAATAATTTTCTAAACTAACCTCACAACACAAAAACTTCTTGATTTGACATTCTTGACATCATGGAGGAATTGACATATACAGGTTCTTTCGTTCGATGTTGGTGCAGTGTCCACCCAGTGTAAATTACACTACGGTGTATATGCAACCCGTATGACGCTTGACGTATTGAGTGTTGCGTTTTAATGGTCTTATAACTTTTAAGAAGGTTCAATTTCATTGACCCAGTTGCACATCTCTCATTAAAAATGACATAGGTGATTTGTGGCGAACGCCAAAAAAGTTATTCGATAGTATCCAATTTGAGGGCTCATGTGATAAAAAAATAGAATCTAGGTCAAACATCGCTCCCCCGACCCCTGACACAGATCAAAGAATAATATCTGCTTATTCAATAATTGTTTATTAAATTAAACATTAATTCTTTGTATTTCGTGTGATAATTAAACTGCTAAATAATAATGATACATATTAGACCATTTATGGAAAAATAAACCAAAAAAATAAATTACACCAGTTACACTACCTTATTTACCTAGGGTGAGATGACAGAACGTCTGCAACTTTGCAGATCTACAAATATGGCGGCAACTTTGAACTTACATCTGCAAATATCAGTTGCAGTTGCAAAAGAGAAACATGGTAGGTATTACAGAAACGTGTTATCACTTTTTGCGTCTATAAATCATTTGTAGCTTTGCAGGAGGTTAGAACATCCTACAAACTTGCAGATTGTCAATTTTTACTTTTATTTTAATAAGCATAAGGTCTTCTATTCCTTTTGATCAGAATACAGTTCGTGGTGTCAGATTATCGAGTTTTTAAACATACTAATGGATTTGGGTTTAGTGTTGTTGGGGGTAATAAACCAGAATAATTATTGCAAATTTGCAAATATTTTTTGGAATAAGAAAACTTGATACTTGCATCTGTAAGTCCGCCATATTTGCAGATCTGCAAAGTTGCCGCCATATTTGTAGGTCTGCAAAGTTGCAGACGTTTTGTAATCTCACCCCTAGTTTACTTCCTCCTTTTGTTCCTGATACACATGTCTAGTGTAATTCACTCCTACTAAATAGCTGGTGGAGAACATATCCACCAGTGGACACCACATCGCCAACAGGAAGGTATAGTGGATTTTACACCGGTCCAACCGAAACGTATGGTGTGCGTTTGTGTAGTTCATTCCTACACCAGTGAGACGAATGAAAGAACCTTATAGGTTCTTTCGTTCGCATCTCAAGCCTATTGACAAGCATTCTACCCCACTCCAGTTCATTGGTTAAACGGAGATTAAAATGACATTGTTAATGTAAAAATGTCATTTTAAACTTCGTTTAACACAACGGTGGAATCGGTCCTTACTTAGATAAATAATATTATATGAGATATCGGTTACAAGTGATTTTATTTTGTTCGTAATGTTGTTCAATTCGACGATATCTGTTCCGCACAAAATGAAAACTTGTATCATAAAACGCTATTTTCTCTCAATTTCAGGTGGCTTCCATTATAAAATTGTTTATTTATTTATTTTTTTATTTTTCATGTACTATATTTTTGTAGATACTTAACTATTTGAACATGCATGGGACTCTTAACAAACTATTTTATTATGTATGATTTTTCCTGCTGGTATGCTGGTCCAGTCGAGGTGTTTTCAGACTAAGAATCCAATGTGAGGTCCAGCTGATCGCTTCTGTCTCTGCTCAATTCCTTATATACGTGTCTAGTTCCATAATGACTCATTGTGGAGCCATTTTGGAATTCGTCTTGGGTCAAATCAGAAAATTCATTGATACATTGGCTGTACGATACTTGTTTGTTCTTGTACCATTCGTTGTGTTCTCTGACACTTCTAAGGGTCGCCAAGAAGATGTCTCTGCGGTAGTTTTCTTCGTCGAAGGTAGAGTAATGTCTGTCGAACTTTTTCTGTAACAAAAATATTGTATTAATCACACAAAACTATACTCCGCTCATATACTTTTTAAATCTGGCTCGGATATGAAACTCAAATTTTATATCATCATCCAATTACGTCGGCGAAAGCCCTTATTAAAGGATGAAAAGAACATTATATAGAGAGTGTATGATGGGCTGAAACAGACATTTCCTACAAATGAAGCTGTAAACCGCAGTTTTTTCTTTTTAACTGGAGTATCTGTTTCAACAATTGAACGTATTGTACAAGAAAAGACAAAAAAAAAGGCTCCTTAGAAGCCCCTAAAACGCATACCCGTGGTCGAAAATTGTTGAAATTGGACGTTAACCAAAAACAAATCATTCGAAGAAGTGTACATTCTTTTTTTTTCTAAAACAAAGCCCTAACACTTAAAATTGTTCTTACGAAATTAAGAGAAAACGAAGAAATTCCATTAATGAGCCGTAAAACTTTACGAAAAATTTTATGGGGCCTAAAATTTCGTTTTGTCAAACGGTGTAGGAAATCAATTTTAATTGAGAGGTCAGCTATAGTGTCCTGGCGACGGCGTTATTTACGAAATATTAAAGAGTTTAGAGCCGCTAAAAAAAGATACTATCTCGATGAAACGTGGGTGAATGCTGGACACACGGTTTCTAAGATATGGCAAGACACTTCTGTAACTAGTCATCGCCAAGTTTTTATAGAGGGATTATCAACAGCTTTGAAAGCACCATCAGGTAAAGGACAGCGCCTAATTGTTACCCATATCGGAAGTGACGTTGGATTTTTGGTAAAAAACAGGAGACTACCACGAGGACATGAATGCGGAATGCTTTGAAAAATGGTTTACTAAAGTATTACAGCGTGTAGAACGAAATTCAGTTATTGTACTAGATAACGCTTCTTATCACAGTCGACGAGTTGAACACATCCCGATAATGTCCAGTAGGAAATCTGATATGCAAACCTGGCTGCGGGATAAAGCAATAATATTTACTGAGGAGATGCTTAAAGTGGAATTAATGGACCTAATAAAGGAACACCGCCTAAAATATATTTAATATGTTGTCGACACAATGGCTCACAATCGTGGTATTACGGTACTAAGACTTCTCCCTTATCACTGCGAATTCAATCTTATTGAACTAATTTGGGCGCAAGCGAAAGGGTTGTAGCTCGAGAAAATTAAACTTTTAAAATAGCCGACGTTCAAAGTTTATTAAAAACCGATATAGAACGTATAAAACCTGAAGATTGGCAGAATGCGATTTCCCATGTAATTAAAGAAGAAAATAATATGTGGCGCTTGGACGGTATGATCGAAACGGTAGTTGAACCTTTAGTCGTAACTTTAAGTTCCGACGATAAAGACGATTCCAGTGACAGTTCTGCAGATTCAATGGATTACGAAACTTCATAGATTTAGAATTCAAGTAAGTGATACCAAGCTTAATTTACATATTTTTATAATAAACAAAATACAATTATGAACATAGATGAATTATTATAACAAAAATAGATAACCAACCTACTTTCATCTAGTAATATTCACAAATATTCATTTATTTGTCAATATAGTATTTCTGCGACACTGGAAGAGTGCATTTTGATATGATAATGATACCTTTTGCAGTTTTAAGGCGCACCTTCTTTAATATTTTGTTCTAGTTTAATACCTCATTTAATTTTCCAATAGTTTTTCTACGCCACTGGCATAATATTTACATATTTTAACAATAAACAAACCAAAATTATAAACATAAATGATTATTACTACAAAAATAGATAACCAACCTACTTTCATATAATATTATTTACTATTACCGCATTTAATTTGCCAATAGTTTTTATACGCCACTGTCGTAATTCATTTTAGCAATAAACATGCATTTATGACTAGCGATACCGATAACTTCTGCAGTTTTAAGCGCGTGATTCCATTCATTATGTTCTGGTATAGTATTATTGTTGTACGTGAACAGGGAGGAATCACCTTCTTCAATATTTTGTCCGAGTATAGTTAAACTTTTTAGTACACATTTGCAGAAGGCTATATAAATGTATCGTTAATTCTTACCCTGTAGAAGATGAAAATATTTTGTTGCAATCGATCTAGCGGTGAAATGCCCTGTCAGCAAGCAAGAAGTTACATAGATAATGAGCTGAATTTGAAGAAATTTTATTCTGCTAACTTGTGATGTAAAGAATATCTGAAAGTTTCAAGTTTGCGTTTCTATGATATAAAGATAAATATAAAAATTGTTCGGTTCCGAAAAATAGAAATATATTTTTATACGACCAACCATTTTATATGTACTACATTCTTACCTTAAAAATCTCCCAAGCCTCATCGTCGTTCTCAATTTCTTCGATATTAACAGTGTATATATCTTCAGTTCCGTAATGCCTCTGTATGGGTCTAGTTCCGTATTGTCTCATTGTGGAGCTCATTTCTTCTTGGGACAAATCGCAAAATTGATCGATACTTAGGCGGTACGTTACTTCTTGGTTCTTGTACCTTTGGTTGTGTTCTCTGATTCGTCTAAGGGCGATGATGAATATGTCTCTGTGGAAGTATTCTTCTTCTGGGGTAAGGTAATGTCTGTTGAACTTTCTCTGCAACCAAAAAGTATATATGTGTATTCATCTCAGTGTACACAAATAAAAAATTATAAAAACAAAAAGTAACAATAGGAATAAACACAAAGGACTACAGAAGTAGTATTTAAACTGCTACAAGAACTGATACAATAAAATACAAATTAAATTAAAATACACAAGACTAAAATGAGATTAGCTTAAAGTATAAAAACTATAAATTGCTTCATGGGAAACAGTAGTTGATTGAGTACAAGAGACACAGTTTATAGTCGAAGCAATGAAGCACTAAAAAGGCCAAAGTTCCTGGGGTTTTCCGTGAAAGTCGGATCGGAATGCGGTTTTTTGAATTCGCTTGCAAAAATTGCATTGCTGCAGCCAAAAATGCATTATTTGAGAGGCCTCTTGGATGATTTCAAAAATTGTTAAATAAGTGTCAGAACTAGCCCAGATCGGGTGCTCGGGGGTTTTCGAGGTCCCTGATCACGATTATGATGTCTAAATTTACCCACAACCGACCTGGAGCTCAGGAACGTCGACGAACGTCATCTTCGTGGGACTCTCCAAAAATTCACGCGGGGAAGGAGGGCAATTAGGCGGTCGATGTTTTTTTGGGTCGCTGAATCCAAATATGGTATCGGCGAATACCCCCGGACACCTGGTGCGCCCAAACCTCGACCTGGACGTCATCTTCGAGAATTTTCCTCACAATATCGACAAGAACAACCCGAAAATGATTGAGCGGAGTTTTTTGGGGCGCTGAATCTAAATTTCACGTCGAAAATTACCCCCTGAATACCTGGTGCACCGATACTTGGCCCTGAACGTCATCCCCGAGGGGTTTCCAGACACAATTGAAAAAGACGAACCGAAAATCGTTCCGAGGGGTTTTTTGGGGCGCCGAATCCGAATTTCACGTGGAAAACGACCCCCCGAACACTTGGTGCGCCCTAACCTGGCCCTGAACTTCTTTACCGAGGTTTTCCAGACCCAATTGAAAAAGAATATTATGGAACTAATATTCTGTGGATGCAAAGGAGATTGTAATCTGAACACCTGTAGTTGCAGGAAGCACGGCCTACCTTGCAATCTTGCCTGTAAAATTTATGAAGGTTCAACTTGCCTTAACACTGAAAGATATTCAGACGAAAACGTTAATGTGCCAGAGACAGAGGCCTCAGATGAGGCAGATGTTCCCCGTATGAATTTATCAGTCGATGACGAAGAAAATGACCAGACACATTTGAGTTATTAATTAATTAAGGAATGACAAACTTACAGGTTCATTGTATTCGATTTGAGGCCAATAAAAATTGTTTTACCGTAAATTACAAAAATATTGCGTTTCTATTCATTCTCTTTCTTTCCTCCTCACGTAATCTAGAATCAACAATTGCACACAGCTATTGCAGTATTGACGCCTCAAAGATACCTAGGTTCAGACGCACCAGGTGTCCATGCGGTGTTCGCCGATGCCATATTTGAATTCAGCGACTCAACCCCCCCCCCCCCCCTTTAACGATTTTCGGTTCGTCTTGGGTCTGGAAAACCTCGGTAAAGACGTTCAGGGCCA
Source organism: Psylliodes chrysocephalus (assembly GCA_927349885.1). Taxonomy (NCBI): domain Eukaryota; kingdom Metazoa; phylum Arthropoda; class Insecta; order Coleoptera; family Chrysomelidae; genus Psylliodes; species Psylliodes chrysocephalus. The sequence goes on along the minus strand of OV651823.1, from coordinate 4,050,106 downwards.
AGTTAGGGCGCACCAAGTGTTCGGGGGGTCGTTTTCCGCGTGAAATTCGGATTCAGCGCGCCAAAAAATCCCCGGAACGATTTTCGGTTCGTCTTTTTCAATTGTGTCTGGAAACCCCTCGGAGATGACGTTCAGGGCCAAGTTCCGGTGGACCAGGTGTTCAGGGGGTCGTTTTCGACGTGAAATTTAGATTCAGCGCCCCAAAAAAACTCCGCTCAATCATTTTCGGGTTGTTGTTGTCGATATTGTGAGGAACATTCTCGGAGATGACGTCCAGGTCGAGTTTTGGGCGCACCAGGTGTTCGGGGGTAATCGCCGATGCCATATTTGGATTCAGCGACCCAAAAAAATACCGATCGCCTAGTTGCCCTCCTTCCCCGTGTGAACTTTGGGTCCCACGAAGATGACGTTCGTCGACGTTCCTGAGCTCTAGGTCGGCTGTGGGTGAATTTAGACATCATAATCGTGATCAGCGACCCTGAAAACTCCCAAAAACCCAGATCGGGCTAGTTGTGACACTTATTTAACAAGTTTTGAAATCATTCAAGATGCCTCTCAAATAATGCATTTTTTGAATTCATTTTTGGCTGCAGCAATGCAATTATCGGTTTGTATGACCCGGAAATTACCGGGAATGATATAAATAATTTTTGCAAGCGAATGCAAAAAACCGCATTCCGATCTGACTTGCATGGAAAAACCCAGGAACTTTTTGCTTCATTGCTTCGACTATTAGTATAAAGATACAATAGATATAAAGACATAATTCAGAAAATTACGTATTTATATAAGAACATAATCAGGTATAAAGACATTATTAAATATGGGAAAAAATTGGCAGGTAAGTGTAGGACATTTTTTGCTTGAAAGGAACAAATAACATATTTAAAAATAAAAAAATTATTTTATATGTACTGCATCATTACCTTGAACATTTCCCAAGCCTCATCGTCATCTAAAATGTCTTCGATATTAACATAACGATGTTGTTGATATTCAGGTATATGTTCTAATGGCCTCCCTAAGGGTCTACTTCCAGTTCCAGTTTGTAATTCTTGTTGAGTCATATCGGAAAATTGATTGATACCTTGGCTGTACGATACTTCATGGTTCTTGTAGCGTTCGTTGTGCTCTCTGACACCTCTAAGGGTGGCCAAGAAGATGTCTTTGCGGAAGTTTTCTTCGTCTAAGGTGGAGTAATGTCTATCGAACATTTCCTGGAATCAAAAATAATAAGTTACTATAAGGCACTACATTAAGGTATTTTTTAATTGGGTTATACACTTTTAAAAACTTGCTTGGATATAAAACTCAAATTTTATATCAACGTAAGTACTCGAAAAGTAGGAGAGAAAAGGACTAGTTTCAGAAAAAGCTTTTCTCGCGTTTTCATTATCTGGACGCTGAGTTACCATAAAAGAAAACAATATATATTTTATGTACTGCTTGCTTACCTTGAATCTCTCCCAAGCCTCTTCTTCGTCAGCACATTCTTCGATATTAACAGTGTGTCTGTATTGATCCTGTTCTTGTACTCCAATACTCAAATGCCTTGCTATGGGTCCAGTTTCATATTGCTATAAGTTTAGTAAGAGTAAATTAACGACTTTATTTTTAGAAAAAAAAATCAAATAAAATTTTGGAAAAGTGGTTCCATTGAAACAGAGATTTAACGTCCATTGACATTTTTCTTTCACTAAAACTTGATGAATATTAATGAAAATAAAATTAAACATAGGTATGTATAATAAAAATAAAAACAATTGTGCCGAGACTCATGCGTCCAATCCCTTGCTCTATTTTTTTTTTATTGTTGTCTTCGGCTTCAACAACATAGGTCATTAGTGTCGTATTCTATGCAGACTAGTACGTTTAATACTCCATAGTGCAGGAGAGCAAAATCGGTTTTTTCTAATATCCCAAATACTCTTTTGATGATTTTTATTAAAATTGGTAGTTTTGTTTGTGGTTTAAATTCTAAAATAGGATAAGGAATTACCTCCTTCAATATTAACATATTTAAAAACACCCTGTAAGTATACCTACTTTCCCAAAAGAAGTTTGATGAAATATTTCCAGATTGATTGACATAACAAAGATGAAGATCTATACAATAAACTAGTTAATAGCTACAAAATTATCTAAATGATAATTAAACGTTTAAAAATAAATGTTGTTACTTATCTGATAATTAAATAACAATTATTAAGTTGGTATTGTTATTGTTTCCAAAGTGTTATTTAATTCTCACAGCAGTAATTAGATCATTAGATATCTTAAAATTAAAATGTAAATATTAACAGTAGGAGCCTAATTTCATTTTTGTCTCGACTTTTTTTAACACTTTGTATGCTGATAGGAAAATATTCTGACAGAAACCTACCACACGAGTGAAAATGATTACCATAAAGTCGATCCGATCTTCAGGAACGAAAATACTTGGAATATGCCCCAGGATGAAATGGGGAAGAAGTACAGTTTTGTGAAAAACTTCAAAACCACAGAGCTGGGCTGCAAGAAAGAATGGAGCCAAGAATATATCGTGCTTGCGTGCATACTGGTATACGGATGGTTTCAAAACCACAGAAGGAACTGCAATAGGAGTGTATAGGTCTAGAACCAGGCACTCTGATAGCTTGGCAAAATACCCAAGCATCTTCCAGGCGGAAATTCACGCCTCTGAGAAGTGTATCTATCGAGAAAAACTATCGCAGACAGGAGATTATCGTTATGTCCGATAGCCAGCAGCCATCAAAGCTCTGAGTTCTCATGTAATCAGCTCAAAAATGGTCTGGAAATGCATAGAAAAACTTAATAAGCTAGGTGATTAAAATACCGTTCCTTACTGGGCATTTCCGACCTAAAGAACACCACAGTAAATTGTGAATAGTAGAAGATAGTGAGTGCAGATACTTTGAGGACAAAACTTTCTTTCGCATTCTGACTGAATGCGTAACACTCCAGAATCCAAGGGCAGCATACCAACGAGGGCGCGATCTACCTAACTTAGTCACTCCAAATTCTGCACTTCTTTGAGAAGATAGGATTGGAAAGGTCGTTATAGGCATCGCGGTATTTCCTTGGTGTATTAGCGACAGAAGGGAGCACAATAGATCTTTTAGGTTGCAGTGTATTAACATCCTATTCCCAACATAAGTCGATGCGATATCGCATCCCTAAAGTTTCAATTTTTTGTAAGCAGCTGTCAAACTTATTTCACCGTCACAATTACTCTTTGAGCAGCCCTATTTCATGTTCCCATCAAAATATTAAAAGAGACGCCAATACAACATTCTATAAGGTAATGCATTGTAACTTGACAAACCGGGCCCTAACCTAGTTCTCCAAATACCCTTAACCTTGGCCTAAATTTCGTCTAGTGGATCCCCACGAAGTGATGTTAAATCTCCCAGAATTACGATTAGAGTTTAATGTAGCTGTAATGGAAGAAGAACAAAGTAAACACAGAGATTAATTTGGAATACTGTTTATTTAACATCTTTTCTTTTGTACAGCCGGACATTTAGATTATGTGCCGTAATAATAATATTTCTTATATATGTAAAAACCGGAGTTTAGATTTACCTCCCTAATATTCCAATGCCGTAATGTACTGACATACTCAGTCCTGTATGGAAAACACTGAACGGTAGATCGGAGAACACCTGACATAAAGGGGGATGCCCGTCAGGCCCACTTTTGGGGTATCTCAGTAGAGATCCATCCAAGCCTCTATCAGGCTTTAATTTACATAGCCGCAAGGGAAATACCATTTTTAGGCCCTTACTATTAAGGTCCCTGGCGGTCTATGGTGGCCTAAGGCTCTTTTTCGGCGCGATGCTCTTTTGCTCTGTCGATTGACAAATCATTGTTATTAATCACGGTTCTGAGGATACGTTAGCTAGTCCACAAACACAATTTCACCTATTTATTCTAAATAAATAACAAACATACTGACTACTTCCGCGCAATGTCCCGCTAAAGATATGTGGATATGTACAAATAAATATGACCCTCCTTAATATTCATGATTCTACCCGCCGCTGTACATATCTTCTTTTTCCCGAAAAATCAATATACAAAACTAACACTCCTTACGGCTAAAATGACTCATTTGTCTACCCAATTTTGTTTTACAAAGAACGACAGAACACATATTTTTTAACCTCAATCTAACTATAAAATATATACAAATCAAGGCTTTTTATCCTACCAATCTACATCTGTTTGCCATTTAAAAGTAAAACCGAAAGTGCGTTTCCTCTTTACTGAAGGGGCAGGTACTCTTTACAGACAACCAAAACTTTACAATTCGGCCCTTTGGCCATAAATCTAAATGACTTAATTTATTACTTGAGAGTGTTGACCGACTTTACAATAATTAATATTTATGACAAAACATCAAAATATCTGGCGTTTAACTAGACTAGCGTGGTATCACCAGTATCAGTTACGCCAATATTTTAGTCGCTCGGTAGATACAACCTTACAAAACAGTTCTAGGAGCGTAATCTGGTTCTATTCAACGTGTATCTGCTTGGTCAACCTGACTATATATCTCCTTTTACTTATTTATAAAATATAAGAAAAAGGTGGTCATCCTAAGGACAAGGACAAGGATATTTATGCAGAAGCTGTCGTTTATAGAAACTAATTTCTCTACCTAGTCGATATCTTTTATTTCTGTTCTCAAAATATAACAAAAGCGCGGACACCGTAAGGGTAGTGATATCTCTTTTTAATTATATTTGAAGAATATAAAGAAAAAGGAGTCACCGTGGCGGTAACGTGGATATTTGCATTTTTTGTTAACTTGACTAGGTGAAGAAGAAATAGCTAATAATCCCCCAGCCCACAAAAACCCTGGTATTTATACTTAAATTTCCCATATATGCAAATGTATTGGAAAGAGAACGACTGTGAATTCGGTGTATAAAGACTATAAGGCCATTTATTAATTCCTGAATATAACCCTATCGGTTTACATCTGGTCTTCTAGCTAGCGGCCGTTACAGTCTACGCGTCGATTTCTTTTCCCAGAAGTAATTAAACGGCGCCTACGAGGCGGGATACGCTGGGATGTTGTTTGAATTCGAAATAAAAATTTGAATATAATATGTAATATATAAGAATTATTTTAACTAATTATCAACCCCCGGTTGTCGGATTTTAGCATACATTCATTATATTAGCTAAATAAACAATATTATTAAAAATTCCTAAAACAAGTCGATTTTTTAATTTAATTTACTGTTTTTTTAATAATAATCTAATATACCGGGCGAACTATCCTAGTGTGTTGACTCATCGTCCCTTGACTATGCCATTTATTGTTTGAAAGTATTTTTACCGAGGCTAGCATTACTTTGCCGAGGCGAAGCTGAGACAATGAAACTAGCCAAGTGAGTAAATCTGTTTCTCTGCCGTTTGAAACATATAATTTTTTTTCTCAAATTGTTTATGCCTCGGTTTATAAAGTGTGTTCAAAAAAGTGGAACTAAATTGAAAACCTGTATAACGGATATAACTCACGCATTTTCAATATTTATTCTAATAGTATGCCTTCAATTTTTATACAAGTATATTTATGTAACTTATTTTTTGGGCGAATGCTCATGTATAGCAAGACCTCAAGAGAGAAAAGAAGTTTTTAATGCCTAGACAGTAAAAATGATTTTTAATGCCTAGGCAGTAAAAGTGTTACTTCTTTGATCGAGAAATGTCACTAGAAGTGATATTTAATATCAGTCGGAGAAAAAATGTATTGTTAACGCTTTGAAGAAGGTATACGTGTAATCTATCTATTCTAATTTATCATAAATATCATATTTTACAACCTGTTTTGTAAAAATTCATTTAACTGAAAATGAGATGATTGAAATATTAATGATCATTGCTTGTTGTTGGCGATAGAATGCGAGCTCAACAAGAGGTATGCATTTTATTAATTAACAAGATATAATTTTGTGGGCAATAGAAAATGCACAATGTACAGTGCGGGGATTATCTAGGGATTTAGTATCGAACATTTTTAAAAAAGTAAAATTACATCTTTATGAAGTATGTCTCGTTCATGAATTGTCTGAAGACTTCTTTGGCATAAGAATTGAATTCTGAAAGAATGATGGACCAAAATAATAGAAATAATTTAACGAGGAAACGTTCTAGTTAGATGGGCATTTTAAGAGGAAAAATAGCCGTTATTGATTAGATGAAAATCCACGCTAGATGCAAAAATACCATACGCATGGACCACAAAAAATCAACGTATAGGCTGGTATTGTGAGAAATACAATTATTGGTTCATATTTTTTTAAACAAAATATAATAGGAGCATTGTAACTGGATTTCCTACAAAATACATTAATTCCTGATTTGACCCAGCTTTCTTGGTATTCAAATAGCCAATGATTTAGATCAAAAAATCTGGTTTCAACAGGAAGACGCACCGCCACATTAGGCGCGTGCTGTGCGCGAGTTTTTAAACAGAACCTTTCCACATCGGTGGATAGAAAGAAAGGAAACAGTGGAATAACCTGATAGATAACCTGATCTGAGTCCATTTGACTTCTTTTTATGTGGTTATTTAAAATGTTAAATCTATGTTAACAGACCTCAAAGTATGCGTTAGCTAAATGATCAAAGCAGGCAAGAACTACTTAATTTCATTTATTTTTTATTAAGCTTATTGTTTATTTCTCATTTTGTACACGTAATTTTTTAATTTTTGTCCACCTTGTACCAATTTGAAGCATTTTTCGAATCAGTTCAACATGGAAAATCTAGAAATTGGAAGAAATTGGAAAAAATGGGGTGTTCCGTTTAAAACAAAATGGTGATGATGTCATCATACAACGCAGTAGTTCACCCTGTGTATTAGATTATTTTAAAAACAGTAAATTAAAATCAATAATCGGTCTGTTTCGGAAATTTTTAATAGTAATGTTTATTTAATTAATAATGAATGTATGCGTTACTTTAAGTACTATTTTTTTTTTACCGACCTATTATAGATATAGTATATTTATTTTACTACTTTAAAAATGTCTGTACCTCGGCAAAATTATATTTATCAAAAAAGATCAACATTATAAGTCTTGGTAAACAAAATACTTATTTTAGAAAACTTTGTATACGAGGTCCATTTGAAAAAACAGAGTTGCCCTAATCCTAAACATCACCAAGTCAAATTATTAAGAATGAAACTTTCCTAAATTTAAATACTTTTTCTTACCCTAATAAACAATAGTTAAAATACCAAAAAGTTAGGAAAATATATGTTTAAACATTAAATATTAAAAAATATATATATAAAAAATTTAACTTACTCTAACGCCATCATTCTGTTCAAGATCACTGAAAGAACTAACCACAGCTACAGAAGCCGCCATTAAAAACAATACAGTAAATTTGTTGAGCATTTTGAAAATATTATTCTGAAAACTCAACGAAGATTGTCAAATTTAGTATCATCGCACTGGTATTTAAACGATTTATGTCATTAAAGCCAAAGAAAAGATAATTAGTTAATGGCCAATCTCGTTTCGAAGAATTTTTGACCTAGGTAATCTTGAATTACAAGCGTTATAGTAATTAATTTTCATAGCAAATGAATGAAAATCAAAATCCATAGCACATAAAATTTATTGTCTCAAAAACAAATTGTTGCGACTAGTTTCAGCCCATTAAGGCCAATTTCAGGCAGATATAATAACGAACAAAATAACAAAATGATAAACACATTAGTAACTAATCCCTTAAGTTCCACTCTGCCTTATTTGGACCTTTTACAGCATCCATCCCTCCCGTTAGCAAGACTATTCTATAAAATACGGTCCTATCTAACTTAAATAATGTTTGGAGTTTTCGTAGAAAAATGTTAATTACCTTCATGCCATTCTAAGAAACAATTACAAAACTGAACTTGAAGAACAAATAAATATAAAGGCAATTATTATTCAAAACGAAATTTTTCAGTTAAGTTCAACTTAATTTTATTACCGGAAAACGCCATATAGTCGTATTTTCAAGCTAACATAGCTCCCAATTTTTCCGATAAAGGCCCGAGTGGAATTTTTTTATGTTTGTTTAAAATTAGCCTAAAATGAGCCTAAAATTATGCCGTTATCATTTTTTACATTACTGAATTTTTTAATGAAAAATGGAGTAAGTGTCTGTTGTTAAGTACACAGAATACCTTATTTTTTCTATAAAGAGAAGAGCGGAAATTTTTTTAGGTTGGTATAGGGACCGTGCGTGAAATATAGAGGCAGCACTACTGCCGAAGTTAGCCCTATCTAGTGTTTAATTTTAGAATTAAATGGGGTAAACATTGCAAGTAAATAATAAAGGATATTTTTTAAAATATTAAATATAGTTAAATATATTAGATACCGGCCCGTACCAAACAATCGAGTACATGGTCAAAATGATATAAAATGTAAAACATTATTAAAATCTGGACATGTATATACATTTTAAGCAAAAAGATTTAAATGGCTAATTGACAATAAATTGTAAAGTTGTACCTTAAACAAGTGTATCCAATGTCAAAATATCGGTATTTAGTAACACAGAATTTAAAAGTATTACAATAACATTTAAAAAATGTAAATTAATTAAAAAGATTGGGAATAATAATAATTCTTTTTAGATTTATGTTAGTCGAAATGTCATTCATCCACTGACGTTTATGAGACGCCCAATGATATACATATTATAGATTGCTCACCCATCTATAAAAAAATTACGAAAAGCGGGTTGCAATGTGCCTTTCCTAGTGCTCACTAAAATAGAGCCGTTCTAGCCCAAATGTGTATTTAATATAAAATTTCAGCATTTTAATCTTTAGAGGAAAAGAAAATAATTAAAGTTTTACTTCAAGACACGTTATTATGTATTTGGAAAGTTGAGTTTCCATGTAGTTAAATAATATTAAGAGATCTAAACAATTTTTAAAACAGATGGATATAAATAATTTTAGACTACTCTCATTTCAGAAATAACACTACATAAAATACATAATTGCAATATGTAATACAATTTTGAAAAGGAAATGTAAACAACTTTGATATGAGATATAAACAACTTTGATAAGAGTTGTAATTGGACACATCTATTAAGTATTCTGAATAATGTTTAATGGTAATGTCACTAAAAAAATTTACAAACATCACTGGATTTTTAATATTTTAAAGTTTGTTGCAATCTCTTTTGATAGTACTTGTAATGTACGTATTATTTATGATTTGTTTATTTTAGTAATAAATGAGAAATAGTTAATAAATTGTAAAGAGGGCTATGATATTTTTGTCAAATTGGACATACTTATTTCATAGTAACATTCTACATTAGTTTTAATCAACAGAATAAACCATTAATTATCTGTAAAATTATATTTATGTAAAATGTTCATTTAAATATGTAAAAATCTTAATGACAATAAAACACTAAAGACTCTAATTTCTAAACCGGTTCTGTAAATGATTTATTTACAACTAAGTTCTCAAAATTGATACAAAGCTAGATAAAAAAAAACTTTGCCTAGTGAAATACGCTTTTCGTAATCTGATTTACATATGGATAAGCAATCTATGTAATGTAATTATGTATATCATTGGGCGTGAGATACTAATTCTGCTCTGTGAAAATTTATAAAATTTCTTTACTATTGAATGAAATCCAGGTTTCCAAAGTAATGCGTTCGTACATCCACGGATGCAACAAGTTTTTTCGATAATAATATTACGAAAATAATTCGACTTTATTTAATTAATAATTATTAAACAATAAATGCCATATAAAATATTAATAAATACCCACCATAAAGTTCAAATTTTTTTCACCAGTTAGCGTTAAAGTCTTGACGCACGGTCCCTATAAAATTAGCCTAAAATTATGAAGTATTCAAAATTTTAAAAATCCAAAGGTGCTCTGCTAGCTTGATATCAAGCCAGCAGAGCATTTAATTTTTCTGTTAAAGAAAGGAGCAGAAAATTTTTTATGTTGGTCTAAAATTTGCCTAAAATGAACCTAAAATTATGGCATACTCAGAATGTGAAAAATCCAAAGGTGTTCTGCTAGCTTGATACGTATGTCTGATTGTCACCCGGCATATTAGTTTAGTCTATTAATACAAAAAATTGTCTTAGTTGGAAAAACCAGTCGAGTTATTTTCTAATATTTCCTCGTATTATTTGCATAATCTTTTTAACATTATCCAAGATAGTAGAATATGTTTTCGCTTTAAAGAATTATGTTTACAAATGAGCTTTTTACTCATATTGTAATTATTATTATCAGTTTAGCATTCGTGTAGCTTACAGCAGGTTAATACAAATTTCACTTATACTTATTGCTTAAAATAAAATGAAATAGCATGTCGCAGTAAATAAATAAACTGTTCTTTTTTTAATTTGTTTATTCAACCCTTTTAATGGATTCCAGTAGGAAACATATTAATCCATCGCCTCAGAAGAATGCAAATTTTATTTCCAAACTGTTTTTTTGGTAAGTACTTTTTGTGATTTATTTACCTAAATGTTTGCTAGCGTGGATTACATTATTAACAACTAGCCCAATCGGATTAGTATTTTAGATTCTGAAAAATTCGAAGCAGCAATTTTCCTTCGGAATTCGTTGGAGGGGGTCTCTGGTAGTCTAAATTCAAAAAGTTGGGATTCCAAAGTTGTCGTTACCTCCGCCATCTTGATTTAAAGGGTTATTTTTTGTATCTTGAATAACTCATTTATTTTCAATTTTACACGGAAAATAGTTTTTACAAAAGTTATTTAAAATTAAATTTCCTACAATTCTGCTTTTTTTTGTACGATCGATTTTTTTCGATTTATACCCGAAAAGAGGGGGTGAATTTTTGGTTATAGAATAACTCGTTTATTTTCAATTTTACGAGAAAAATTGTTATAAACAAAGTTGTTTAAAATTAAATTTCCTACAAATCTGCTTTTTTTGTACGATCGATTTTTTTCGATTTATACCCGAAAAGAGGGGATGAATTTTTGGTTATAGAATAACTCGTTTATTTTCAATTTTACGAGAAAAATTGTTATAAACAACGTTGTTTAAAATTAAATTTCCTACAATTCTGCTTTTTTTTTGTACGATCGATTTTTTTCGATTTATACCCGAAAAGAGGGGGTGAATTTTTGGTTATAGAATAACTCGTTTATTTTCAATTTTACGAGAAAAATTGTTATAAACAAAGTTGTTTAAAATTAAATTTCCTACAAATCTGCTTTTTTTGTACGATCGATTTTTTTCGATTTATACCCGAAAAGAGGGGATGAATTTTTGGTTATAGAATAACTCGTTTATTTTCAATTTTACGAGAAAAATTGTTATAAACAACGTTGTTTAAAATTAAATTTCCTACAATTCTGCTTTTTTTTTGTACGATCGATTTTTTTCGATTTATACCCGAAAAGAGGGGGTGAATATTTGGTTATAGAATAACTCGTTTATTTTCAATTTTACGAGAAAAATTGTTATAAACAAAGTTGTTTAAAATTAAATTTCCTACAATTCTGTTTTTTTTTGTACGATCGATTTTTTTGTATTTATCCCTGAGAAGAGGGGGGGTGAACCTAAGTATTGTATTGTCACGTTTATTATTGATGTTGTACCATTATTTTTTCTGTTTGTTTTTTTTTTTTGCTGATACCTGGAATTAAAAAGAAACGTGATAATACAATGATAAGAGTTTACCCCCACTCTTCTCAGGGATAAATACAAAAAAATCGAGCTTACAAAAAAAAACAGAATTGTAGGAAATTTAATTTTAAACAACCTTGTTTATAACAATTTTTCTCGTAAAATTGAAAATAAACGAGTTATTCTATAACCAAAAATTCACCTCCTCTTTTCGGGTATAAATTGAAAAAAATCGATCGTACAAAAAAAAGCAGAATTGTAGGAAATTTAATTTTAAATAACTTTTGTAAAAACTATTTTTCGTGTAAAATTGAAAATAAATGAGTTATTCAAGATACAAAAAATAACCCTTTAAATCAAGCTGGCGGAGGTAACGACTACTTTGGAATCCCAACTTTTTGAATTTAGACTACCACAGACCCCCTCCAACGAATTCCGAAGGAAAATTGCTGCTTCGAATTTTTCAGAATCTCAAGCCTGTTCTTCACCTAATCCGATTGGGCTAAACTTTTATTTGTGTATTCTGAAATTCAAATTACAGCTAGTCATATTTAACAAATCAAAACGCCAGCATTACTTTTTAAATTGAATTGATAAAATACAGGATTGGGAAATTTATTGTGAGCAAAAAAAGGAAAACCAACCACTTTAATAAATCGGTATTACATATATTAAAAATTATTGAAAAAATGAATGTTTTAAATTAATGAGTATACAGAAAAAAATTATCATCTACATTCAAGAAAAGCTTTACATTTGGAAGATTACATTTGTTTGAAATAAAGCAAAGTTTGCTTCAAATACACTGATTGGCACAAAAAGAGAATCACTAAAATATTTTCTTTAAAATCATAAAATGTATATTTATTTTTGCTTTGGCATGTATTATTGTTAAGATTATTTACCACTTAGGTATTTAAGTTTGGATCCGTAATAAAAAAGTCATTAACATTGTAATAAAATAAAAGAAAAATAAAGTGGTAATTAAAACAAATATTCAGATAACCATATAAAATCAGTTATACATGTCAAAAAAATTAAATTAATAACAGGTATTGCCCCCTCTGGCTCGAATAGAAGCTTCCATACGTCTGTGCATCCCTTCCACCAAGTGTCTTATGTCATTTTGGTCCAACCGTTCCCATATGCCAATTAGCATATTTATAAGTTCTTCCAAGGTGTCTGGAGCTGGTACACGCGATCTAAGTTGTCTGCCCATCATGTCCCAGACATGTTCAATGGGATTTAAGTCGGGGCTCCGGGGTGGCCATTCCATTGTCTCGATACCGACGTCAATAAGATACTGACGTACTGCCCTGGCAACATGTGGTCGAACATTATCATGCATAAGAATAAAATTGTTGCCAATAAGAGGTGCAAATGAGGTGTAAAATTTCTCTTATATACCGATCTGCATTCAATGAGCCTCCTTCCACCACGACAAGCTCTGTGCGGTAGTCCGTAGTGATGCATCCCCAAACCATTACTGACCCACCATTAAAACTAACCCGTGGAACGATATTGCACTGTGCGTACAGGGTGAGCGAAACTCGATGTCTCAGCTCCATTATGGGACAAGGGAAAAAGATAGGAAAAAGTTGAAAAGAGGTTCTTAAATGGGATAGAGTAAGGTCCGTTTTAAGCCCAATTTGCATATTTGTCCATATTTGGAAACTGAGGTAATGACGTCATCGATTTTTTTTTTTTTCGAAAACATACCTATATTTTTACAAATTTAAAAAGAGCTAATTTTTTCTGAACAAATTTTATGAAGAAAAAAATTTGATATCTCCTTCACTTTAAAAATTATAAGCAAATTTGTAAAAAAAAAGTATAATCAAAAATTCAGAATAGTCACAATTTAAACAAGTCACCTTTGGAAACAAATAGCAAAGACCTATCTGTCAAATTAAATTAATGGTTGACAAATATTGTTATGATGTTATTTGGCTTTGAAAAATGTTCACGCACAATGAAAAAGTCGACATGTTATTAGTTTATGGGGAATCTCAAAAGAACCCTAGAACGTGTTATTCCAAGCTTAAAAATATTTGCAAGATTGGAACGCAATTTACGTTTAAATAACAAGGCATTTTCTTCTCGAATGGGAAAAAAAATTGCTAAAAGAGTAAATTCTGATAATACTGTTGCCACTGTTTTGCAGTATTTTGAAACCCATCCAAGAAATTCGATTCGGCAAGCCTGTCGTGAGTTGAATTTAAAATATAGTTCGGTACGAAAAATTTTGAAGGAAAATGGTTACCACGATTATAAACTTCACAACTTAGAATACTTATCAGATCAACATCAACAACGAAGATTGAATTATATTGCCCAAGTGATGGAAACGTTCAGTGCTCCGCAACCGGTGTGCCGCGGCACACTGGTGTGCCGTAAGCCGACTTGAGGTGTGCCGCTCTTGCAGACAATACGAATCAGATTCGTATTGTAGCGAGACCCGTGAAAAATAAAGCAATCTGACAACAGCGCCGATGGTAAACGTCTATCCGTCTATCGGCGCGGCGCGGCGGCTTGATTCTCGAAGGCGACTAAACTAGAAAGATCCGTGCCGTTCGAGGCGCGACTCGATGTTTTCCTGAACATCGCCACTGCCTATATAAGCGCGCCTGTCGTCGCTCAGAGACTCAGAGAGAGTCGAATAGTCAAGTGAATCAGATAAATACGCGGGCAAACAAATAAATCGTAGAGTGAAATAAATAGTGAATTGCTATATAAATAAATTCTTGTGCCTTATAAATAAGTGAACTGGACTAAGTTTTGTTGCAGTATCTACTTTTATAAATAACTATAGTGCTTCAAATATGGATAAATTTTTGCTGAAATCACGAGAGGATGACGAAGAACCTAGCACAAGCTCCAGCATAAGTGCTGCAAAAAGAGCAAAAAAGGTGCTGAAAAGGAAGTACAATCAAGACTACCTTCGATATGGTTTCACTTGGTGTGGCGACGAAGCGGCTCCAAAGCCTGAATGCGTCATTTGCAGTGAACAGTTGTCAAATGAAGCAATGGTACCCAGCAAACTAAACCGTCATTTGATCACAAATCATCCCAGTTGCGTCAAAAAAGACATTCAATTTTTCCAACGGCGCTTGGATCAAAATAAGAAACAAAAGCAGTTTATGAAATCGGCGGTTACGGTTTCTGAAAAGGCATTAGAAGCAAGCTACCTTGTTGCAAAATTAATTGCACAACAAAAAAACCGCACACTATCGGTGAAACGCTTATTAAACCAGCATGCATGGAAATTGTTAGACTTATGCTTGGGCCAAACGAAGTTAAGGACGTGAGTAAAGTTTCTTTGTCGGCCGATACTGTTAAAAGACGTATCCAAGATATGTCAAGTGATATTTTGGGAACACTAATTAAAAAAATCATTTCGGCTGGAATTTTTGCGCTTCAAATCGACGAATCAACCGATATTAAAAATAAAGCACAACTGATGGCTATTGTACGTTTCGTTGACGAGGACTCTATTAAAGAACATTATTTATTTTGTAAGGAGGTTCCAGAGAGAACTACCGGTGAACAAATTTTCCAAGTAACTGATAATTTTTTTAAAATACATAATATTCAGTGGACCAATTGCGTTGCTATTTGTACAGATGGTGCTGCTGCAATGATGGGCAGTAAGAAAGGTTTTGTATCTTGTGTAAAACAAAAAAATCCGTCAATACAAATTACACATTGCTGCATACATCGAGAAGCATTGATGGTCAAAAATTTGCCCGAACAGCTTTCGATCACAATGAATGAATGTATTAAGATCATAAACATAATTAAATCGAGAGCCTTAAATTCGCGAATCTTTGGAATACTCTGTGAAGAAATGGGAAGCGAACATGAATCCTTACTATTTTATACAAAAGTTCGTTGGTTATCCCGGGGAAAAGTTTTAGCTCGACTGTTTGAACTTCGCTACGAAGTGCGTGAGTTTCTTTCAAGTCAAGATATGTACGATCTATGCCAGCACCTTCATGATGAATACTGGATAGCCAAACATGCATACATGGCGGATATATTCGAACATCTGAATGAACTTAATAAAAAAATGCAAGGACGGAATGAAAATATATTGACGTGCTCCGATAAATTACAAGGGTTCAAAAAGAAACTTGAACTTTGGCAGGAACAGTTGCAAAAAGGATGTCTAGAAATGTATCACAGGACCAACCACAGTACGATCGAAAACAAGCAGTTGATTGTGGATTTGGCCCAACAACATTTAAGTATGCTTCAACAAAAATTTGAATACTATTTCCATTCTATCAACACGGAACAATACAATTGGATTCGAAATCCTTTCGCAACCAATGCAATAAGTTCCACGGAAGCACTGCCATTGCAAACTCGAGAGGAGTTCACAGAATTAAGTAATGATATGACCCTAAAACTTAAATTCGACGAAGTTCCGTTAGATGTTTTCTGGATTTCCATCAAGACAGAATATCCACGCATCACCGACAAGGCCATCTTCACACTACTTCCGTTTTCCACAACATATTTATGTGAGCAAAGTTTTTCAACGCTTGTATTAATTAAAAATGATAAACGGTCATGCTTAAAAGATCTTGACCAAGAAATGAGAGTTGCGCTGTCTAAAATTGAGCCGAATATAAAACTTTTGTGTTCAACGAAGCAAGCGCAGGTATCACATTAATCAGTCATCATCATGTCAAAATATTTATTACTATTGACGTGTCAACAGAAGTAAATTTAGTATACCTACCTGTCCTACCTAGTATTTAGTATAGTTCTCATGTATGTACCTATTTGTATTTTTCATTCTATCTGAATAATAAAAAAAAAAATAAAAAAAAAATATGTATTATGTCCTGAGTGAAAATTTTGATGCCTCAAATCTGAAAGGGGCTTCTTCACATTTTAAAACAATAAAAAAAACTAAGGTAGTTTGGACATCCATAAATAATTAGTATACATGGAGTGAACTGACCCCCGACCTAGCTACGCCACTGCTATAAATATATTTTAGATTTTGGTGTGCCACGAAATTCTAGGGAGCAGTTTGGTGTGCCTCAGATGAGGAAAGGTTGCGGAGCACTGCGTTAGAGTATGAAAATCGATTTTTTCAGCATGTTTTATGGACGGACGAAAGCAGTTTTGTTAGTAATGGTAAGCCCAATAAAAAAAATGAACATTATTGGGCTACTGAGAGTCCACATTTTGTCAATCCGATTGAAAACCAAGGGCATTTCGGAATTAACGTTTGGTGTGGTATTATTAATGGGCATTTGATTGGTCCATATTTTTACGAATGAATTTTATGTAGTGGGCGATACTTGCAATTTCTTCAAGAACAATTGCCTGTGCTTCTCGAAAATTTGCCATTACAGCTTCGAGCAAATATGTGTTTCCAGCATGATGGAGCTCCACCGCATAAAGCAAGAATTGTCCAACGATATTTGAATGAAACTTATGGAGAACATTGGATAGGTATAAATGGACCGATACAGTGGGTGCCTAAAGCACCGGACTTGACCCCACTAGATTTCTTTTTGTGGGGAATTTTGAAAAATAAAGTTTACAGAACACCATCAGTTAACATGGAACATTTAAAAGACAAAATCAGAATTACTTGCGATTAATTATCTAGAGAAATGTTACGTAAGGCTTCGGTAAGAGAAGTAAGACGGAGATTGGATAAGTGTTTAGAAGTAGGAGGTGGTCACATTGAAAATTTGTTTTAGTGATTGACTATGCATACAAGCTTTGTTTCTCTCTCTTGTAAGTAATATATTATTTGTTTCTTTTTTACAAATTTGCTTATAATTTTTAAAGTGAAGGAGATATCAAATTTTTTTCTTTATAAAATTTGTTTAGAAAAATTAGCTCTTTTTAAATTTGTAAAAATATAGGTATGTTTCCGAAAAAAAAAATCGATGACGTCATTACCTCAGTTCCCAAATATGGACAAATATGCAAATTGGGCTTAAAACGGACCTTACTCTATCCCATTTAAGAACCTCTTTTCAACTTTTTCCTATCTTTTTCCCTTGTCCCATAATGGAGCTGAGACATCGAGTTTCGCTCACCCTGTACCTTTCGCCAGCTCTTCTTCATACTCTTTGGCGACCATCAGGTGATCTTAGGCAAAATCTAGACTCGTCAGAAAAGAGCACTTGGCTACATTGATTTATGTTCCAATGAAGGTGCTCTCGAGCAAATTGAAGACGTGCTACTCGATGATGTGGGAGAAGTTCTAGGGCATTGGCAGGCCTTCGAGCAATTAAGGCAACTGCATTCAGGCGTCTTCTTACTGTTCTCCCGCACTTACATTCACTTCCCGAACTTCTTAAAGTCGATTTCTTGCTTGAACAGCAGTGGCATTCCGATGTCGAAGGTCTTCTAGTGTAATTTCCAGTTTCAAGAAAACGCCTATATGTTCTATGGTTTTTCGCATGTGATACTCCTAGAAGATTAGCTACATAATGCTGATTACGACCATTCTCAATAAGAGCAATGGCGAGAGCAGCATCTGTTGGTGAGAGTGCCATTATTTGAATAAATATACGTTAATTAATTAAATTTAGGACGAAATAAATTAATACCGAAGGTCGCAAGTCGAAAACTAATTTCAAACTAAAGTAAAAATGACCCGAAAAATAATTTTAAGCCCTAAAAAAGTGATAAAATGATAATAATAAACAAGTTACAAAAAATACCGCTAATATACTTATTAGCAACTTGACAATAAAAAAATCCTTATCAACAACAAAAAATAAAAGATAGATGAAATATTTTAAAAATTATGAAGTGTGGGCACAATCTTGCATTTTAAGATTTATAATAATTAATTTGAGAATAAATTATTTCATTTGAGTCTAGAATTGTTAATTAATCCAAGAAAGTTCTTACGTTTATTGTAAGTACGTATAATCTGCTCTTAAAACCGACTATCGTGTACTTGATTCAATGTTATAAAATGATTCGATTCAAAGCATTTAAATTTCAGAACAAGAATTAAACAATTCGAATCAAAAATCTATGTACTTCACAAAAGATTAGTAAGATACATCATTGAATATGAATGTATTTTTATGGAAAATTACGCAATATGACTATTCATTGGAATACTTATATAACTCCATAGTCATACGTATTATTGAATTCCCCATAAAATTATTAATAATCAATTTATTTTATCTACAAAATCTACAGTAAAATTAACCACATTTTCTGAAGTAAAAAAAAGATAGTAAGAAAGTTACAGGGTGTTAAAGTAGAAATTTTAAAAGTAATTTTGTACTCTTACTCTAAAACGTGTTAACATATTCTTAAAAAAATATACATGGGTTTTAATTATTAATACTCGTATATAGTGACCAATAAAATGAAGTTAGTGGCGTTTAAAATTGTTTTAATTTTGTAGGTTTTTGATTTCTGACCTTTTTAGTCAGTTTAAAACTAAATTCTTATATTTACGTTGAAGTTTTTTGTCTCTCAGTATTTGTTTTTAAAAGTGTTAATTACTGAGTCACAGACCCCCAAAGATAGGTCACAGAGAACAGTACTTCTATTAATCATAAACCACAATTTTTTTAATATTTTACAACGTCATGAATGACTGATCATATTAGGATCAATAGAATATTTTCAATGCGAGTATTTTTTACTATGACCTTCCTTTAATATATTCAGTGTATTCAATATAGATTTTGAATAATTTTTATGACCTTACTTATACCATATTTTTATAATTATTAATATAATATAAATAATACAATACAAAATAAATGGTAAACAACAAAGGCAACTAAAATAATAATCCATCGAAACAAAATCAATATGTCGAAACAAAACTAATCTATCGCAACAAAACCAACCTATCACGACAAACAAAAATTAAAAAGACAATACTTTTCAAAATAAATAAACAAGGACACTTGTTTCTCGTCCAGGGACCCATCAGGACTTTTTTTTCAAAACACACTAAAAATAGGCCACGAGTGGGTACGGTAATATAACAAAGGTAATTAGGATATATCAAAAACAAAAGTAACAAATCTACTACAATCTTATATCTGCTTTTGACAAAAATTCTATCAAACAATCAAATTTTTTTTTTTTGATGGAGCCAAAATTGACAATACATTAAACGGAGCAGTTATATTTACGTTGCACAGTTTTTTATATAATTCATTTGACAGATTCCGATACATTGTGCATTCAAAGAAAATGTGATCTAAAGTACCTATACCTCCATAATATTTACAGTTATCACTAGGTATAACATTTATACGAGAAAGATGTTGGGGATAATATGCGTGTCCAAATTTGAGTCTAATTATTGTTGTGATAAATCTGCGAGGAATATTAAACTGCTTGTGCCAATATTTTGTGGTTATGGTCGGATGTAACAATGTGTTGGGTTAGTGAAAGAAAATTCACTCCATAAATGCGACCACATTAAACGTAGTTTGGTTTTGAGAGTAACAAAGTTATCACTCACGCATAAGTTGTAGTCTGGATGTGATTTCCAATATTAATACTATCTTTAGCAAGTTTATCGACATGTTCATTTTCTGCTAGGCTTATATGAGCTTTTATCTACAAGAAACGAATTAGTACACCAGTTAGAGATAACTCTACTACAAGTTTTTTAATTTTAAAGATGTATGGGTTATAATTAACAGTTAGGAGTTTCGTATCTTCCAAGGCCTTTAAAACAGATAAAGAATCGGAAACTAGCACTGTACTGTTGTGATTAATCGATTAGAGATATAGTATAGCTTCATATATAGCTACAGCTTCGGCACTAAAAATAGAAAATGCAGAATTCAGGCTGTGTGATTTCTCTACGTTTCTAGATGGAATATAATAAGCAGAACCTGTTCCAGTGGAGATTTTAGTATTTATGATTAGGGCGTTTTCCCAATTAGATAAAAATGACGTTAATATATTTCTACTTATGCGTACATCAGAGAATAAATGACATACTTATATTACAAAAAAAAGGCTATAAGAACCATTACTTTCAAAAACAGACAATTCTCATGCAGACAACTTTTTAAGGACTTAAGAATTTTAACTTTTATTTCCATTTATATTTTAAAATGTGTGTTATATGTAAGGTCTAATCATCAGAATTTTCTTTGTAGAGGTGATGTTTCTATTAATAGCTGGTACAATTTAAGAAATGCACAAAATCTCGTTATACCTAACCATAAATTAGTTATGGTAAGTAAAGGACCTCTAATTACAGCAATCAAGCTTTACAATAAACTTCCGGATAACATAAAATGCATAAATGATGTTAAAGCTTTCAAAACCCGAGTAACACACAACTTTTATAGTGTTGAGGAATACCTCCACTGTAATTTTACTTAAATGTTTTGTTATAATTTTACTTAAATGTTTTAATTTTACTTAAATGTTTTAAATGTATTGTTTGTAACGAATTATATATAAGTTTGTTTTTTCTCCTACATTTTTGTCTGGTTTGTAAATTTTTTGACTTTTTCTATACCTATGTATACAGGTATACAGAAATAAATGATTATTATTATAATATGGTTGAATGGTACGATTTTTGTGAAGAAATAGAGGATAGTCAACAAGTTGTGTTAGACCATCAGTTTTATATATGCTGGGCAACTGAGTTTGGCATTGTTGAAACGCAATGCACAATGGTGGGGAATTTTTAAATTTTAATTTCCAATATTTATTAACAAGGTTAAATACATGTAGTCGGCTAATATTTCCAAAAAGTTCTATGTTTTGAAGGTGTACTTTTGTCAGAAACTTCTCGCTAAGATATGTTCGTCGATACTCTAGTGGAGGTTCAAGTGCTTCTACGTGGAGACGATTAATTGGTGTTCATTTCATTGCTACAAAACGTAACACTGTATTTTGAAATACATCGATAGTTGTTATCGTTATTTTGTATTGGCATTTTTTTGTCCTGGCACAATTTTGGCCGGCGCTTAATTATCCGCCATTATTTTGTTAATTATCATTTTGTAACTATGCTAATTTGTTATTGCGCTGTTTTGAAAATTGGTTGCAAATGTTAATATTTTGTTCCCTATAAGTCTGTCCATTCCTGCTTTAGACAGAACTATGTAGGTATAGATTTTTCTTTCTAATATTAAAAAAAAAAAAATCAAAACATAAATTTGTAAACCCAATTAATTTTATATTTCTCTTTGTAAAAGATATAGGTATAACTATTTATTGAGAAAATCATGATAGAGGGCCCAAATGCTCAAAAGCTGCACTATTTTTATCTAAAGCCTTGACAAAGTTTTTCACCAATCCTAATTTTATATGAAGAGGTGGTAGAACAATTTTTTGTGGTGGTATTAGATATTAATGCTTTATATTCAGTTTACCACGGCTATATTCTTTTCTAACTGGCCAATCTATCTCTTTATAATGATCTTGTTTAGCTCGCGAATCCCACAAACACAAAAACAACAATATTTTGTATAACCACCTTGTAAGCCCAAAAGTAAACCTTTAAATTACCGCAGAAGATCCAATTGTGATCTTTGTATTTAATAAGTTCAATTAGTGTTGACATCGTTTCATATGTTTCTTTGGTATTTACTGCGTGACCCACGGGGGTCGGATTCCATGTAAATAATTGGTAACAAGTTTGCTTGACCTCAACAGTAGCACGCTAAGCGCTTACGGTTGAAGTACACCTGTCAGTTTCAGTCGATAAAGTAGAACACTACTAAGTAAAGCGATTTAAAAATTAGCGGGCTTGATAATTTAGATATTTGAAGTAACATTTTCTTATTTGAGAACTTTTACTTCCAACTACTAAACAAACAATAAGTTTAGTGAATTTTTGTTGTAGGTAAATGTTGAAAAATGTTTTAAATGAAAAATAAAATTAGTTGAAAAATAAAACACATTTTTAACAAGTTTAATTTATTTAGAATCACTATGTAATTACATGTGTCTCATTATATTCTAACTGCATATTCTGAACATAACAAGCACTATATCAAACTCTAAATTACTGAAAAATATCATATGATAACCACCATAGCACATGACAATGTTTTTGTTATTAAAAAAACCGGATATAGTTTTTATAAAAAGTCAAAGCAGTTAATTTATAAACACAATTATTTTAGTGTTTTAAATATCCCTTATTAATCCAAGGACAAATCATTCTAATTCTAATATTCTTATACTTATTGTCCCTTTAAGGCCTTTTTCCGTCTATTTCAATCTTTTTATTTTTCTATGGCGTGACCTATCGGAATAGAGGGCTTCTTGTTGCCGTTATGTAGAAGGAACAATGAACTGGAGTGGGGTAGAATGCTTGTCAATAGGCTTGAGATGCGACTCTATAGGCGAAGACAGGTTATTTTTCATCTCACTCGGTAGTATTTATAACAACCATTTTCTATTTCACTTTATTATTGTCTGATCCACCAGCTTGTGGATTGAACAATAACAATGCGAAACAGAAAATGGTCATTATAAATACTCCCGAGTGAGATGAGAAATAAAAATGGCTGCGCCCATAGAGTCGCATTTTATTCTATTGATACAATATGCACATTGGCTTTCTACCCCACTCCACTTCATTGAGAAGGACTGCTTTTAAACTAGTCTTCGATGAGTAAATGAATAACCTCCTTTCTTCTTGCTTATAAGGTTGCTGCATTTCTTTGAAAAGCCCAGCTATATCATAACAGTAACAAAATTCGTTTTCTTTCTTTAAATATGTTGTAAAACATTCACTTCGCTCACGATACATAGTAACTCTTGTGTTGGGAGCAAGTAACCTCCATTATTGGAGTCGTGAACCAAGTAATTCAACTTTGGATTTAGATAAGTTTAAATCTCTCACTAAATCATTCAGTTCAGACTGAGTTATCATATGTGGTTCTTCATTAACATCAACCAATTCATCTCAACTTGTGTCACTTAGAATTTAATCTTCTTTGGATTCCGTGTTAGTCATCGATGTTGTGCTGGAACAACCGAGAGGATCTGTTTGTCTGAGCTGTAAATTTGACTTCATAATTCATTTTATCACAAAAACTCTTATGAGAGCTTGCTTTTCTGAAAACTGTTTATCAAATTTCACAAATAGTCTTCAACAACATTTGGTGATATTTTAATTTGTAATAAATTTAACATTAAACCTAATCACCATAATGTACGATAATTATGTCTCTCTCCGAATCACAGGTTGTACTCTCATTAGCCCCTCACTGTCCCCTCTTCGAGTTTCAATACGTGATAAGCCTCATTAACCGACCATTCATTGAATGAATGAAACAAACATGGTTGTCGTCATTAGTAATAATTAAAAATGTTTAACTATGTTTCATTAAAAAAACACCATTATTTTATTCTTAATCAATAATCAAAACTTTAAGCAATCATTCTCTTTAAGTTTAATTGTGCGGTTTAAAATTTATGACGTCACCGGGAATAGACCAATAGGAACTAGCCACACAACGTTGCCAGTTAGACAATATACCAAAAGTAATATACGTTCGTTTGTGTGCACCGTCTTACTTTTAGACTTCTAAAATATCGTTAAACAAATATCTTTTAAATATAAAATATCAAATATTTTCAAAAGTATTATTTATGTTTAAACTTTCACCATATTTACAGTTTCATTGTTTTAAAAAACTACAACTAATAAATAAGAAAATGGCAATGCGGCAGCACTGCATGTGTCATCTGTCAATTAAAAATTTTCGCTCTCTTGCTCAAATTAGAGATTGGCCCTTGTTGCTTCAAAGTATAGATATATCGTCCCAATTTCTAGTGTTATATTTGTGGATATCAGTGTACGCTAATATATTATAAGAAAAATATATAAATTTTAAGTCACTAAGATGTGCGTTCACTTCGACATTCTGTGTGTCGGTTTGTTCGTTGGCTTGGTTCTGTATAGCAAAAAAACTTCGATACAAGCTGATTGGTCTATTCCCAATGACGTACACATTTGAAATTTTAAATTGGTTTTAATTTAAAAACTTTTGGATTTTTTGACAAGCTGATTATTTAGAATAACTTGTATAGCGATTATTACAATATAATTTATAAAATAGCATATCTCACATGTGAACATGGTCCATTAAATGTCATTAGCTTCATGCAACCCTCTTTGTTTTGAAATAATTGACTGTAGGACCTCATTAGTCCTACACAGTTAAAGTAAATTTCTTTTTTTTGACAAACGCATGCGCCATAACTTGAAAATAACACATGGTAAAACTGTATATAATTTTAAAAAAGTTTTATTAATAATTTCAATTCATCGTCTAACATGTTCTTGTCATTATATATCTAGTCTAGTCATAATTAGTGTAACAATTTTCACCAATCTCACTAACTTGTAAGTAAACATATTAATTGTTCATCATTCAATTTTAACTATGTCCTTTAAAAAATATTGCAGATCCCTGAATATTCTAAAGCTTGGAATTAACTTATAAGAGTACACATATCGTTTTGCTCCAAAATATAAATATCTATTTTTTTTTATTTATTTATATTTATTTACCAATACACCCAACAGGCTTTATCAGCCCATTTACAAAAGTAAATAATTTGTTTAAATACACAAAACTATTATAAATTACTTAACAAAGTTACGGGCTAATTACCTAATTGGATACCATTCTGTGACATAGGCGCCGGAACTCAAAAATTGCTTTGGGTGCCCGGCCTCTATGCGGGAAATGGGAGCTCCTTTCTCCCCTTCACACAACACTTAGGGTCACCACCTGTTTTTAAAAGCACTTTAAAAGTCATTTTAAAACGTTGATAAAATTTTTCATGAATAAAAAAAAGGTATTGTCCAAAATATACTTGCGATGGACTTGTCGATTTTGATTGTTAAACAGTTGAGTAATTCTATTAGCACATCCAAATAATATGGAAACAATGGAAGTGGGAGAAAATCTTCTAGCCCAACAATATCAGGCCTTATTTCATGAAAATCAAGTTAGAAGTCAGAATGAACAGGCATTGTACAATGCTTGGATACAGGAAAGCGCATTGCAACAAATGCAAAACAATATGGAAAATATGCAAAAACAAATTAATATTTTAAACAAAGAAAAATCTGAAATTCCAACGAATTATGAAACTGATGAAGAACAACTGGCAAAAGAAATCGGCGATCAAATTAACAAAGAAGTAGAATGGATAACAGCGGAAAGCAGAAACAATAGAAGAAAAAAACGAAAAGCCAACTCCTCTCCTGAAACCTCTCCTGGCCAACCTGTAGGTAGCAAAAATCAACAAAAAGAGAAAGGAACATTTGAAAAAACAGTGAAATTTCCCCCGATAATAAGTATGAAGAATTGCGCCATACACTGGCAGAAAATAATATTTCCTTTCAAGCCATTCACAGCTCTAAGCAATAACCAGTTTAAAATTAATACTAAACAAGAAGAAGACTTCAAAAATATCATATCAACCTTAAATGCCAAAGAAATAAATTGGCATCCCTATGAAATCAAACAGAACAGAGACATTAAAGTAATGGTTAGAGGTCTACCATCTACAACTAAATCAGAAGATATTGTTGAAGACTTGCAAAGTCAAGGATTAAAATGTAAAGAAGCTGTCAATATAATAAAGAAGGAAATAGAATTAACCGAGGATAACACTCGTAAACTAAATAAAAGACCATTGCCCCTATTCATGCTATCATTCGAAAATATTGAAGATATTAAGAAAATCTACGAAATCAAAGCAATACTTATTTTAAGAGTTAGCATAGAAACCATAAGAAAGTCAAAACTAGTTCCGCAATGTAAAAACTGCCAGCTATTTGGACATACGCATAACTTTTGTAAAAGAGAATCAAGATGCGTAAAGTGCGTAGGAAAACATCATACGAAGTATTGTGTAAAAAGTCCAGAACAACAACCGAAGTGTATAAACTGCCTAATGGAACATCCTGCTAACTACAGAGGATGTGAGGTAGCTAAAACCTTTCAGATAAAATAATGACGAGGCAGAAGAGATCTATAAACGCTTTTCCTACTGTCAGAAATGAAATAACATATTCTCAGGTAACAAACTCACAGGAGCAACCAATTCAAAGGTCACAACCAGCCATGAATCTCACGCCACAAATTGCGCAGCATACCTCACAGTCAACCACCTTAGCAGAAAGTACTACTCATGAATTATTATTATCCTTAATAACCAGAATAGAATCACTCTCTGACAGGATCCAGAAGCAAGAAGAATTAAATAAACCTTAAACATATAACAAACAAGTGGATTTGTGTTCTTAGATAATACCTTCACAATAGCTCTTTTCCATACAATACAATAGTTAATAATGTGCGTTATGAAAGGAATTACATAACAACATACTTTTAAAAACCATAAACTTAATTGGTCATTACCCATGGCATTCGTTTTTATGCTATCTATCGTTTCATTAAATTCGAACTCAGACTCTACTAACTTTGAATTTTTATAATAATTTAACAAATGTTCAGGAGGTTTTCTTGCTGAAAAATAATTAATGAACAAATCATTTATATCCTCAGGAATTGATTTAGATTTATTTTTTATATTATAGGTTTTGAAAGTATTCCACAATGTTTTAGGATTATTTATATTTAACTTTCTGTTTTCCCGTTTAATTCGTATAGTTTCTCATGTCTTTGTAAAACTGAAAGTGAATTTCTGATTGGGTTTTCCTATATCTATTAAAAGCTTTATCTCTTAAGGAAACTACCCTTCTATTTTCGAAAGAAGCATAGATTGTTCAATACCTCGAATGGGATACAGCTCATCTATTTTAAAAGAAAGATACTTGAGAAATCGCCGCTGAACATTTTCCAATGATCTTTTATGAATATTGTAAATAAGGTCCTAGATAAGAGATGCATATTCTAGCTTGGAACGAACTAAAGAAAGGTAAAGGATCTCCAAGCTTCAAGAGTTTGTAAAAGAACGAGTATTACGAATTAAGAACCCTAAGCTTTTCAACGCAGAAGCAACGGTATTTTCAATATAATCCGAAAAAGTCACTTTTTGGTTGAATAATATACCTTAATCTTCAATTTGTGCACAAGTCGATAAAGGTAGGTCGTTACATAAATAATCAAACTCCGCCTTGTTAATACTAGTATAGGAACATACTTTACATTTAGACACATTCATAAACAGCTTGTTTTCATTACACCAATTTTCAACGATGCCCAGTTGGGTCTGTAAAAAGTGACAGTCTTGAATTGATGAGATTGAGGTAAATATTTTTAAGTCAGCAGCGAACAGCAGGTGATTACATGTTAAGTTTATTGTCAAGTCATTTATAAATATACTAAATAATGGTGGCCCCAGATTGGAGCTCTGTGGAACTCCAGATGTTGTTGTGAGGGGTGAAGTCATTTGGAAGATATAGGGGGTCTATTCTGTAACAATTCCTTTATATTTAACGGCCTTTAAAAATATTTTCTTCTTTACTTCTGTCATTATTTAAACGGATCTTTAAAATACGTTAGAGGATTATCTTAAAGAAATCTGTTTAAATATTGACAGAAGTAAATTAACGAATACACGGAAAAAAAATTGTAGAACAAATTTCTACAATTATAGATTTTTTCTCTACAATAAATAGTACATATAGGGACAGGGACAATTTGTAGTAAAAATTTGCAAATATTTGTGGAGAATGTATTGTAGAGTTATTATCTACAAAATTTAGTAAAAATATCCAAATGCATCATAAGAATTGTTCTACAAATTGTTATAATTTTTGCTATTCATTGTATGAATTTATATTAAAAATGTATTGCGTTTTATGAAAATAAATACGAAAATTTTACACAATAAATAGTAAAAATTCATACAAATTGTAGTAATTTTTAATAAAACTTGTAGTAGTATTCCATAATTATTATAATTATAACCTAGAAAAAAATGTTCCTTAATAAAATATTAAATTTATTGTTTTAATATAACAGATACAAAGTCTTAATTACATTATGTAATAAATAACAGTAATAATAGCACCCTCAGTCTCAGTTGGCTTTTCTGCACCTGAAAAATATGAAATAAAAATTAATAACAATTGAACTGTTCATACCCTTGAAACGGGGATATTGATCACCTTTACACTGATTTGGATATTAAATGACTAAGTCAGATAACTAACAAAAATGAGAAAGTAGGTATGTCACAATTAAGACAAAAAAACATCATTGAATTTGGCACAAAATTCGATCGTTGGGCACAACATTCGATCGTTGGCCACAACTATTTTTTTAAAATAATCTACTAAGGTTATTTAAATTAGTTATCTAAAGGTAAATTATTCAGAAACAATAATAAATGTACTTACCACCAATAGAATTTATTATTAAAATTTTCTCAAACGCATCGGTGCTTATAATATAATAATGTGTTATAGGTACGCGTATATGTACCATGCTTTGTTATGTGAACATGGCGAACGGCTACTGCTGTCTGGCCATTTATGATCGACGTCAGAAAACGTTGGCCAATAGCAGAATCCTGTTTTGTTCACATGACTTAGAATTTCTATAATATTATAGAATATTTTTGAACAAAATTGAATATTTTTCATAAGAAGGGATGTAAATTATTACTATTTTTTGTAGAGAAAATTACTATTTTTTGTAGAGATAATTATTAATATTTGTACAAATTTTTACAGAAGTTAGTAGTAGTAATTACGATAATTGTAATAAATTTCTACTTCTACAAACAATAGTAAAATATACTAAACATTGTGGAATTCTTTCCTATTGTTGTAGCATTTTATTCGACAATTCAATTGCTACAATAATGAATAGTTTTTAACTATAAATTGTAGTAAAATTTTCTACAAATTGTTAAGTATTTTTCTACAATTCTACTACTACAACATTGTAGTAAAATTTTCTAGTCACATTTTTTTCCGTGTACGAAAATATTTTTAAGGCCGCCAATATTTTTAAAGGCTGTTAAATATAAAGGAATTGTTACAGAATAGACCCCACAGTCGGTAAGCCATGAGACAAATATCAACCAGAGCAACAAACCAACAAAAATTAGACGAAACTGCAATAGAAGGCATTATGAACAAGGTATGTCAGAAATTTATGAACAAAATAGAAGAAAACCTTGATAAAAAATTTGAAAAAATTGAAAACCGATTGATAAAGTTTCAAGAAAATTTTAAAAAAATTGATGATGTCGTTAAAACACATGGAACGGAACAACTAAATAAAATAGATGAAATGGAACAACGTCAAAAAAGAAACTGTTTGAGATTCGATGGCATAAATGAAGTGAATGATACAAATCTGATAGACGTTATCATGAATTTAATAAACAATACCATTGTATAAATATATCTAGTAAGTCAACGCTTATGGAGACAAAGTTTGATTTTATTATGCTCGTAACATGGCGGTTCCAAGCGAGCAGTAGCGCAAATTAAAAAAAGTCGTAACCAGAAAATAGTTTTCCAGTTAACCAGAAGATAGTTTATATACTTAGCTTTCTTTCTCACTAATTTAATATTATATTATAAGTTTTTGCCCTGTCGATGTTGTCTTGAAATAAGTGGCTAAAACTTCTCTTAGAGTCTTAGAGCATAGTTTTTAACTTTATCTATAAATAACGAATAAATATTTATGTTTTTATTTTTTTTTGTTTCAGTTGGTTATTGCCATTCTTCAAATTTGGTTACAGTAATAATTTGAAGACTACTGATATTTATGATACATTACAACAAGACAAATGTGAATCGTATATAGATAAATTACAAAAGTAAGTACGATAAAAAAATTTCCTCGATAAAAACAGCATTTTCAAATGATTTTAGTTTTACTACACCTAACATTTTATTTTAAGGAATTGGACGAAGGAACTGGATGGTAGGAAAGAAAAAAAACCTAGTTTAAAAACTGCAATCTTCAAAACGTTTGCTATATCGTATTCTTTTTCTGGAATAAACACCTTTGTACAAGCTGTTATAATAAAGTAAGTTGTTATATATTAATATACTAGATTTTTTAAAATGCAACGAAGTACTATAAAAGCACTCTATAAAACATATATTTAGTTTTTAAAGGAATACAATATTTAATTTTCAATAACTTTTAAATGGTTCGGGCATTCTACATAGGAAGACGAATTAGTATACCACGCACTGTAAAATCACGGTGGTAATATGGAATTACAGTGCATTCGGGTATTTGTGACATAGATTTCTTCTTTTTTCAGAAAAACCTATAAATTTGTTAAAAGTATTAATACGTCCCAAATTTCTGCGTCTAACCAATCATCTTACTTACCTATTTAATACACATAATGCTTTCGTTGGAAAATATGTATACATTTTTGGAATTTTTTTTTAACAATGTCAGGTGTCACAATTACCCTACAAAAATTCTATTTGTGACTCTTTTTGATTTAATTATGACACACCACCAAAATTAACATTTATATCCATAAAGCTTCGTGAAAAATATAAAAGACTCAGGAGTGCTTGTCGATGAGAACCTGACTTTTAACCTACATATTAATCAGATCACTATTAAAGCTTTATACTGAGAAAATCCAGTGGTTTTTCGATAAATTTAGTTAAAGTAGTATATGTCAGATCCCCCCCCCCCCCCCCCCGCCGCTTGAATATGGGTTACCCCGGTTTATGGCATTACCAACGACGAAGTCAGAATATTGGTTGAGCGTGGTCCTCCTTTTGATAGGAAACAATTATCAATTTCCAGCTATTAAAGACAAAGACAAAAGAAAATTTTCAAGTACTTTGTCAGAAAACTAGGAAATGGAGAAGAAGCAAATAGAATTTGGCTCATTTTTTCATTTTCAAAAAAATCGATATTTTGTTTTTGTTGTAAAATTTTCAGTTAGACTTTCAATAGTTTTTCTGATACTCATGGTTCTTCTGATTGGCAGCATGTGTCCTTAGCCATAAAAAAACATGAAACATCAATTGTACACAATGTTCACATGAATACATGGATGAATTTAAAAAAAAAAATTAAAATTATCCACAACCGTAAACGATCATCACTTACGGGTTTTAGAAACTGAAAAAAAAAATATTGGCATGACGTTCTGG
The DNA here is from genome assembly GCA_927349885.1 of Psylliodes chrysocephalus. Lineage (NCBI taxonomy): Eukaryota > Metazoa > Arthropoda > Insecta > Coleoptera > Chrysomelidae > Psylliodes > Psylliodes chrysocephalus. Next base: position 4,018,347 of record OV651823.1, on the reverse strand, counting down.
AAAGAATTGTTGCAGTTGTCAAATTTTTATCCAGACAATGTCTAGCGTTCCAAGGTTCTTCTAAAATACTTTTTGAATTTGATAATGGAAACTTCCTCAAAGCTGTCTAGATGATTTCCTCTTTTGATCCTGTGATGAGAGAGCACATTAGTCGAGTGCAAAACTCACAAACAAATTCTTTAAAAATGGCCCATTATTATATCAGATACAAAACGAAATTATTGAATTATTGTATTCTAAAGCAAAAAATAATATTTTGAATATGGTTCACAGTTCCAAATATTAATATAATTTTAGACTGTACATAGGATACAAGTCATACAAAGCAAATAAGCCTCGTTTTGCGTTATGTCGTTCTAAATGACATTTCTAAAAAGGCTTAAACACAAGAGAGTTTCATAGCGTTCAACCCAATATCCGACTCGACAGGGGAAGAGCTATTTGATTTTGTCGTTAGACTTTTGAAAAATTTGAATTTAGATATTAAAGACATAAGAGGTCAAGGGTATGATAATGGGGCGAATATGCGCGGAAAACATACTGGTTTACAAAACGCATACTCGATGCTAATCCCAGGGCATTTTTTGTGCCATGTGCTGCACACAGCTTAAATTTAGCAGTAAATGATGCTGCTAAAGTTTCAAAAGAAACAGTTAACTTTTCCAATATTGTACAAGAACTTTATGTATTTTTCTCTTCTTTCGCAAAAAGGTGGGATATTATAAAAAAGCATGTCCCACAGTTAAATCTAAAGCCTCTAAGTGATACTAGATGGTCAAGTAGGATTGATGCTATAAGGCCGCTACAGTTTCATTTAATTCAAATTGGTGTTAGCCTTCTAGTAATAACAAAAAATGATACTTTTAATGTAGAAGCTAGGCACAAAACAAGTTCTATGCTCTTATCAATTTCCAGCTATGATTCAAATCATTAATGTACTTGTCTTTCATCTAATCAAAGAACAGACATTTTATCTAGTGTTGTTTGTGTCGAATTTATTGTTTTCTATCCTTTCAATATATTGAATCTTAAACTAATTTTTTATAGATAAATTAAGTATATACCTATATTTAGTACATACGTAGTAATACAATTTATTTTATTTAACAATGAACCAATATATAAGAGAATTTGATGTGACGCAGATTGAAACATTCAGCCTAAAAAACGAAAACGAATGCAAACAAATTCTAAAAATTAATGAAAAAAATAACAATTTTACAATTATAAATAATAATATTCGCAGTGTAGGGAAAAACTTAGACGAATTTAAAATATTTTTACAACATCTAGATAGTGATATAGATTGTATAGTACTAACTGAAACTAGACGGTTACTAAATACAGATATTTTTAACATCCCAGGGTATAACCACATATACAACGAGGGCGAATATAATCAAAATGATGGCGTTTTAATATATATATAAAAGATTGTTATATTTATGAACAGGAGATTATAGATATACACAACTTTAAATTTATACTGATCCGTATTAAGCTTCGGCACAAGTTCATTGCTGTCACCGCGTGCTATAGGCCTTATGGGTCTAACGCCGATATGTTTGTATTATCTCTTCAGGAATATTTTGAAAAATTAAAAAATTAAAATGAAATATACCATATATTTTCTGGAGATATTAATATAGATTTGCTAGCGGAAACTCAAACAGTTTTTGAATATTTGAATGTTATGTCTGAACATGGATACATCTCTACTATAAACAAACCTACTAGAGTACAAAACAGAAGTAAGTCGTGTCTAGATCACATTTTTATTAAAACGGTATGTGATATTGACAATATTTTACCAATTGTAATTGAAAATGACATAACTGATCACTATACTACCATCTTACAAATTATTATAAATGACAATTATGCAAATAATAAACAACAAAAATACATAAAACATAATATAAATTATAAAAAATTACATGATGTTACAATAGAGACATCTTGGAATCAAATATATCAGGCAGAAGATCCAGAATCTGCAATCAATATGTTTATTAACAACTTGACAAATATTATAAAACAATGTACCTTGTCCAGGCGAGTAAACAGGAAAAATACGAAGATCGCACCATGGGTCACAGATTCGCTATTAAAAATAATCAATGAGAAAAACAAACTATTCAAACAATTACAAAGGGATCCAAATAACGTTGTTTTGAAATATATCTATAAAAACAGTAGAAATAAAGTAACAGCTACAATTCAAAAAACCAAATATGAGTTCTACAAGCAACAAATTGCATCTAAATCTGGTAATTCTAGTGAACTGTGGCGAGTGGTGAAAACTCTAAGTGGTCATAAGAAATCGCATAAAAAAATTGAGGCAATTACAGCAGAAGATGGAGAACTATTAACTGATCTTAAAAGTATCTGTAATGAATTCAACAATGAGTTTATCAATGTAGGAAAGAACTTAGCCGAAAAAATTGAAAGAGACGATGAAAAACAATCAAATGATAGGTTTACACTGCAGAACTCAATAGTATTCTTTGAAACAAATCCGTCAGAAATTATTGCATTTATTAAAGATTTAAAAAATAAAAAAGCACCAGGTACTGATGAGATTTGCTCAGAAGTCCTAAAAACTATTGCAACTTTTATTGCTGAACCGATATCATATATATTGAACCAGTGTATCGACAAGGCCATTTACCCCTCAGCATTTAAAACCTCTATTGTTACTCCAGTGTTTAAGAAAGGAGATAGCACTCTCTTTAGTAACTATAGACCTATTTCCCTACTCACTCATCTATCGAAGATATTCGAAAAATTAATAAAAAACAGGCTGAGTTCTTTTTTAAATAAATATAAACTATTGTCTCCTAAACAGTACGGATTTAGGGAAAAAATGTCAACAGAAGATGCTATATTAGATTTAGTGTCTCACATACACAGTGCACTTGAACAAAGCAGGCCGTCTTTGTGCATATTCCTAGACTTAAGTAAAGCTTTCGATACAGTTGATCATTACCTTCTCCTACAATCTCTAGAAGATATTGGTATTAGAGGAAAAACCTTAAGACTATTTGAAAGCTACCTTACCAGCAGATATTAGTCTGTAAAAGTAAGTGTAGAGGAAAGTGATCGAAAGCCAATAAAATACGGAGTGCCCCAGGGCAGTGTTCTAGGTCCAATTTTATTCAACATTTATATAAATGGTCTGTTTTCAATTTCTAGTAAGGGCAGAATTGTGGGATTTGCAGAAGATACTGCAATCTTCTACGAAGCACCTGATTGGGATGAACTCAAACGCATGGCTGAAAGAGATTTTCTCAATATTAAGACTTGGCTCGACAACAAAGTACTTACTGTAAATTTAGACAAGACTAGATACGTACCTTTCAGCTGCAACATCAGCTGTCTTCCCAAATTTCATCAACTTGACATTTCTATAAATAAAAATCATCTATATATTTTTTGATGAATAAACTATATTAAGTATCCAATCTTTTAAATTTATTTGGAGTGTAATAATTTGATATGATATTTTATTCCAGATTGGCATTGTAAGCAAAATGATGCAAAGTGTAACGACTGATATTAAATTGTTCCAAAACTATTTAAAGAATCTAGTTAATAATTTTATAAATTATAGTAATAGAGACATCCTGTATGCAGCGACATCCTATACAACGTATTTCTCATAGCCGACAGCTCATGAACTTACATAAGTGCCCTATGAATAATACCGGTATATAAAAAGACGAATTTCTAGTATTGTAGATTAGATTGTGATATATTTTGTTCGAGGGTTAATATAGTTATTTTTGTAGTTAATTTGCGTGTCTTTTATTTCAGTTTTTTTAGTAATAAGATTCTAACAATAGAGATGATAATGTTTTCGAGGAAAAACTTACTCAAGCTGGAGGACTAGCAGCCGCTCTTGAGATAGAGCAAAGTTTTCCTCCATTAACTACTGTTAGACGAAAGTATAAACCAAAACTGTTCGATTATGAACAGAGAGATGAGACACCCTCAAGATCCAAAAATAGCATTTAAAATAAATTTCTTTTTAAAAATAATTGATCAAACACTAAGTGCTTTAAATAGTAGATTTGAAATGATATCTGATTACGACAACGTTTTTGGTTTTTTAGTGATATTTTTAAATTAAATGACGAGGATCTTTTAAAATGCTGTCGTGCTCTACAGCAGAAGCTAAACGATCAGAAAAAGGAGGAGACTGTCGTAGAAGAAAACGATTTATTTAATTAGATAAAAGTCCTAAGATTGTTTTCATTACCTGAAGTGTCAAATCCCCTCGACATTTTACAATATATATTTGAAAACAATCTAACTTCATCTCTACCAAATATTACCATTCCGTTAAGAATCCTGCTTACTTTGTAGTATTGTAGTATGTAAATATTTGTATTAGTATGTAAATATTTGGCTAGACACTGTATATTTTTGTATTGTATATTTTTTTCTATAATGGAGTTTTCTCGTTTAATAAATAAATACACTTGCAGTCTGTACACCTAATGTCATGGAAACCTAATTGGCAAGTCATCATAGAGCAACAAAAATGTAGAGTACCTATTTTTCATTATTTTTTTAATTTATTATTTCACAGCGGTCATTTTTGAATATTTTATTTGGAAATTTATAAAGAAGTATTGATCTACATTTTTTCGAAATTTAACATCACAACTTTTATAATTTTTCTGAATGTTCATGATGTGGTGTCAGTAATTTGGGATACTCTTTAAAAATTGTTATGTTGCTTTTCTTATTAAAGTAAATATATTTTAAGGGCTTTACAACCTCTAGTACTGGCTGAATATATTCGATATTTTGACAAATCCCAAAAATATACCACTTTTGGAGAATATTCTGGATGGATCTTAGCATCTGCTGTAGTATTATTAGCGTTTTTATATGCAATTTTATACCACCACTCACAATTTGACAGTCAACGAGTCGGGATGAGAGTAAGAGTCGGCTTATCATCACTAGTATATAGAAAGGTGAGTAGAATGTATTTAAGTATTTCCTTTATATTACGTTATAGTTAGTTTTAATTTTTGCTTCTGTATTTCCAAATTGCTGCTCGCAAAACAAACGAATTTAAATATTTTTTAAATTTCAAATTATTTAAAATTTCAATCGATTTATATATATTTTCATGCGCTGTATACAGTTTTTGTGTAGAGCGCATATTTTGTACCGTAATATTACTATTTTCGATCGTGTTACAACAAACCTATTACTTCTAAGTTCCATAGGGAACCCCCTCCACACGTTACAGAATAAGATAATACGATCACAACTCAAAATGTTCTAAGCAATTCAAAAATGCATTAAGCACCATATTGTTACTATTACAATGTCTGTCTAGAAGTAATAATACTACATTATTTTAAATGGTTGTATGGTATATCATCTCCTCTCCTTACTACCTCCATGAATAAAACCGACCCTAACTTTACCTCTTCTATGAATAATACATCTTTTACTTCATCTTTACGGCAGAAGAATTTATGAATATGTTTTGTTTTTTAGTTACTCAAATTGAATCAATCATCATTAAACAAATCTCCAGCAGGAAAGTTGGTAAATCTTCTCTCAAACGATTTACAACGTCTTGATACATGTTCACAGTTTCTACATTACATGTGGATTATGCCTTTTCAAGCAGCTGTATGCTTCTACATATTATATCAAAACTTAGGAATTGCGGCTGTTGCTGGTACAGTAGCTTTAATAATTGAAGGAATACCGATACAAGGTAAGATAATTTTCTACATATCGGAGCTTTCAAAAAGATTGATATGATTTATTTTATTTTACAGGATATTTCTCTAAGCTTCAAGGCAAATTAAGGTCCAAAATAGCAGAAAAAACAGATTTGAGAGTTAAATTAATGAATGAAATTGTTTCTGGTATTAAAGTTATAAAAATGTACGCATGGGAAAAGTCTTTCGCAAAAATTGTGGAGCAGTCTAGATGGTAAGAACATAGCTGCAGTACATACTCCAAATATAGCACTCGTAAAAGCCTTGAATACCATTCTTAGCTTGTTAATCAATATGCTATTTCGGTAGTTTAACGAAATATGCTATGAAAGAAGACAAAATCATTGTTCCGGTTTGATATTTAATAATTTCATTCATTTTATTTCTAAAAAAAAATATTTTATTTAACATCTTAAAAATTTATTTTTATGATAATAATGCCAGTTCACCTATTAAGCTAACCCATGCGTAGATCTGTCCTACTCTATTCCCGAATCTCAGCAAAGGCACTAGTGGAAACAATTATCCCTGTGGTAAATCTCCAGTTCATAGGTGTTACCTCATCTGTTCATTTTGAGATAATTCCTCTGGCAGTGCTCTTTGCAATATCCAGGAATGGTTCTGGTCCTATGAACTCAAATTGTCTTCTTCTTTTAATTAACTAACTACAGTTCATCAAATTTCTAGAGGCTTTCGACGGCTAGACAGAGAAAGCACTACTGAGAGGCATCGGTTGGCGGGGCCGACGGATTTACGCAATGAAAGTACACTCTGCGCATCAAGTATTTCACTATTTTATTCAGACTTAAATGTCAGATGTAAATTTCGCTAAAACATTTCTTTTATTTTCGTTTGTGTTTTTTGCTTATTACAGTTTAATAGAACCTAAGTATGGAGTTTAATAGCAAATTAAGAGGCCGCGTGATTAACAGTCAATCTCGCGAAATAATAGCCAATGTTATAGAGTTTATGAGAAGAGAAGGAAACTTTAATTCACCTTCAATACCATTTAAAAATGTAAATGATCGTGTTGCTGCAGCCACAGGAGTATCTAAAAACACTGTCGTCCGCATTTCTGGAGAGAAAAAAAGAATCGATAACCGTGAGATATCGGAATTTTCATCACCAAGAAAAACCAATAAAAAACCAAAAACAGTTAATGATATAGATGAAGCTGACAAAGCTATTTTAAAAAGAATTATTCTGTTCATGTTAATCTCGGAAAATATTGTTCCAACATTAAAAACAATTCTGACTAAATTTAGAGAAGCTACAGGGTACAAAGGAAGCTATGAAAGTTTAAGAAAAATAATAAAGTCGCTAGGATTTCGTTGGCGGAAAACAAAAACAAACAGAAAAATATTAATGGAAAGGTTTGATATTCAAAAGCTACGTTTAGACTATCTGATTCGTTTAAAAAGTTATCGAGCAGAGGGCCGTCCAATTGTCTACTTAGACGAAACATACATTCATGCCTCCCACATACACCAGAAAGCTTGGAGTGATAATTCAAATGAGGGATTAAAGAAACCAATTAATAAAGGTGATAGACTAATTATTGTCCATGCAGGAGGTGAAATGGGCTTTATTCCGAATGCCCGGTTAATTTTCAAATCTGGAACCAAAAGTGGAGACTACCACGATGAAATGAATTTTAATAATTTTTCTAAATGGTTGAAAGAAAAGCTGTTTCCGAACCTCCCTCCAAGAAGCGTCATTATTGTTGATAATGCTCCTTACCATAATGTCCAGGTAAATAAAGCACCAACGTTAACTTCTAAAAAAGCTGACATGCAGGATTGGTTAAGGAATCATAATATTGCTTACGAAGAGGATATGCTCAAAACGCAATTATACAGTTTAGTGCTATTGCATAAGTCACGATTTAAGAGGTATGCAATTGAAGAAATGATAAATGAACATGGTTTTAGTTGTTTGCGTTTGCCACCGTATCATCCCGATCTTAATCCGATCGAATTAGTGTGGGCATCATTGAAACAATATGTAGCTAGTAACAACACTACATTTAAGAGGCAAGACGTACAACTGTTGTGTGAAGACTTTTTTGATACGTTTTCTAAAGAGGAGTGGCAATCTCGTTGTAATAATGCTAAAATGTGGGAATCTAAATTTTATGACAGAGAAGTTACTTTGGATGAGGCAACTGATAGATTTATAATTAACTTAAACAGTGACAATGAGACTGATTTTGAATCTGATATGGAAACTGAAGAAAGTTTTTCGGAAGACCATTAAAATTATATCTGTACCTAAGATCAAAAAAGTATTATCTATTTTTACAACGAAGATGCACAAGAATCAAATTTTATTTTTTTATTATTAGATAGCTATTTTTGTTTCTGAGTTGTGTTCATTTACAGGCTCAATTTTTTTCCGTTTCTCCTTTTTGATTTTATATGGGGTTTCAAGTTGTTTTTGACTTATTTCGACGTAAATCACAACAACACACTTTTTTAATAAAGCAAACAAGTGTTAAGAGGTATATGTACGTGTAAACTACAATTACAAAAAATTGATATGAAACCCATGAAACCACCAACAAAAATGTAAAGCCAGCTTCCGTACTAGAACATGGTGTCATTCGTCGAGATAATTTATCGTTTTGTTTAATAGATCAAGAAATGTAAATATTCCCCTGTTATTTTTTATAAAATTATAAGAGAAATAAATTTTTTTCTAAATAGTATAGTTTATTATTTTGTAGAAAAACAAAATTTCGAAAATTTTAGTAATGTTTCAGAAACAAACCGTTATTAATAATAGGTACCATTTTCCTTAATAAGGTAGAAATAAAATATAAACTATTTCCACGATTTACAAAGGCCTACAAAAAAATTATAGGTATTTTTCGCTATCCTATAAAATTTATATTTTCTGACTCAATTTCAAAAGGTTGAAGGAATTCCAAAACACCTTTTATGGCATAATAAATATTTTCAATTCTACATACTATCTTTAGCTGCTTTTAAAAACGTTCTAAAAAGTCCAATCAGACCAATTTAATCCCTAAACTATTCCACACTTTTAAAATTTAATTACCTAAAAATATTAAAAACTATTTAAAATAACTTGTTTAGCAGACTGTACAATAGCTATCTTAGTCACACTTAGCGCGTTCTCTGTCTGGGCGTCGAACACCTCTAGAAATTTGATGAACTGTAACTTTCTATATTCTTGCAATCACTGTAGAATGTCTGTAGTTCAGTGCCATATTCTTTTTTTTAGCGACGAAGTGGCAAATATTACTATAACATCAAGAATTAAAGGTGTTACCTTGGCACTCATGGTTATTACAGAAAGATTCGGTCTATACTGTTCTATAATATGTTACGTTCTACTAGGAAACAGAATAAATGCCGAACAAGTTTTCTCAAGCGCACAACTGTTTAACTCCCTTCAACTGTTCATGTGTATTTTTTATCCATGCGCAATAGCCAGTTATGCAGAGAGTGTTGTTTCTGTAAAGAGGATTGAAAAATTTTTGTTATTGGAAGAAAACGACTTTATTGCTCCAACTGATGACACCGACGATAAACGAGGAACTATTTTTATAGAAAAAGCTTCGGGTTCTTGGAGTGGTTCAAATGTGGAAACACTTAGTAATATGTCCTTGAAATTAAAGCCTGGGAAGCTATGTTGTGTGGTGAGTATATATATTTTAAATCTACTAGGAACCCAAGAAATATATACATTAATCATAATGGATTAGTATAAATCTTCTTTGTTATATAATATATTTGCAGGTCATGGTGTATATAATGTATAAAAATAAACAGTTGCTTTTAGGTAGGGAGTGTAGGAAGTGGTAAAACATCCTTGCTTCAAATGATTTTAAAAGAGTTACCATTGAGCATTGGCTCACTTGAAGTACATGGAAAAGTGTCTTATGCTTCTCAAGAACCTTGGTTGTTTGTCTCCAGTGTTCGAGATAATATACTATTTGGCAGACCATACGACAGAAAAAGGTGATTATAATATTACTTTAAATAACCTAGACTTACCTCTACCAACATTTTAATTATTTTTTTTTAGATATAGGGATGTCGTCCAGGTGTGTGCTCTTCAAACTGATTTAGATCAATTTCCTTTTGGCGACAGAACAATGGTAGAAGAAAGAGGTGTATCACTTAGCGGTGGCCAAAGAGCTAGAATAAATTTAGCTAGAGCTATTTATGCCGACGCAGATATTTACTTATTAGACGATCCATTATCAGCTGTTGATACCAGAGTAGGAAAACATTTATTTGAGAAGTGCATAAAAGGCTATTTAAAAGATAAGACAACGATTTTGGTTACTCATCAGTTGCAGTTTCTGAAAGAAGCTGATATCATTGTTATTATCGAAAATGTGAGTTAACAAATAATTTACTGGACGGCAACTATATACGGGGTGTTCCAAAATTTTGTGTTATATTAGAAGTAGGACATTTTAAACATCTTTCATAAAATTATTTCACATTTAAAAAAATACTTTTTTTATTGCGATGACGTCACAGCGCTAGTCAATGATCCTAAGTATATCTCAAGTATTCTTTAAATAATATCGGAACCCCCCTGTATTGTTGAAATTATTCCGCTAGCATTACAAAGCAGGCAGTGTTAATTAATTTTTATTTTTAGGGGAAAATACAGAAAATGGGTAACTATAATGAAGTATCAGATGAAGATTTAAGTGCTTTACATTTAGAAGCTGATGAAAATAAAACTCCACTACAACATGTTACTGAAAAGTTGTTAGAAAAAAGAGAAGTATGAATAATATTAGTGAAACACTTTTTTAAATAATTTTAGACATTCAGTATACATTTATACTATATTTATTATGTTTAATGTTTGTGGATATAATTTACAAAAAATGATAAATGAAAGAGGTCCTAAAACTGACCCCTACGTGATATCTGATATTTTATCAAATAATGTCACCAGTCAGAATATCTATGATCAGGCGCAGATTCTGTTCAGTCATAGTCAAGTATTTGTTTGATGAGGTATTGTCAGGATAAATTAAAAGATACTACACCAGGTTCTATTCCTGTAATTGTCATAAACGCAACCCACTGATGTAAATATAAAGCAGTACAGTTCATCAAATTTCTAGAGGCTTTCGACGGCTAGACAGAGAAAGCACTACTGACAGGCATCCCGACGGATTTACGCAATGAAAGTACACTCTACGCATCAAGTATTTCACTATTTCATTCAGACGTAAATGTCAGATGTAAATTTCGCTAAAACATTTCTTTTATTTTCGTTTGTGTTTTTTGCTCATTACAGTTTAATAGAACCTAAGTATGGAGTTTAATAGCAAATTAAGAGGCCGCGTGATTAACAGTCAATCTCGCGAAATAATAGCCAATGTTATAGAGTTTATGAAAAGAGAAGGAAACTTTAATTCACCTTCAATACCATTTAAAAATGTAAATGATCGTGTTGCTGCAGCCACAGGAGTATCTAAAAACACTGTCGTCCGCATTTCTGGAGAGAAAAAAAGAATCGATAACTGTGAGATATCGGAATTTTCATCACCAAGAAAAACCATTAAAAAACCAAAAACAGTTAATGACATAGATGAAGCTGCACAAGAATCAAATTTTATTTTTTTATTATTAGATAGCTATTTTTGTTTCTGAGTTGTGTTCATTTACAGGCTCAATTTTTTTCCGTTTCTCCTTTTTGATTTTATATGGGGTTTCAAGTTGTTTTTGACTTATTTCGACGTAAATCACAACAACACACTTTTTTAATAAAGCAAACAAGTGTTAAGAGGTATATGTACGTGTAAACTACAATTACAAAAAATTGATATGAAACCCATGAAACCACCAACAAAAATGTAAAGCTAGCTTCCGTACTAGAACATGGTGTCATTCGTCGAGGTAATTTATCGTTTTGTTTAATAGATCAAGAAATGTAAATATTTCCCTGTTATTTTTTATAAAATTATAAGAGAAATTAATTTTTTTTTAAATAGTATAGTTTATTATTTTGTAGAAAAACAAATTTTCGAAAATTTTAGTAATGTTTCAGAAACAACCGTTATTAATAATAGGTACCATTTTCCTTAATAAGGTAGAAATAAAATATAAACTATTTCCACGATTTACAAAGGCCTACAAAAAAATTATAGGTATTTTGCTCTATCCTATAAAATTTATATTTTCTGACTCAATTTCAAAAGGTTGAAGGAATTCCAAAACACCTTTTATGGCATAATAATTATTTTCAATTCTACATACTATCTTTAGCTGCTTTTAAAAACGTTCTAAGAAAGTCCAATCAGACCAATTTAATCCCTAAACTATTCCACACTTTTAAAATTTAATTATCTAAAAATATTAAAAACTATTTAAAATAACTTGTTTAGCAGACTGTACAATAGCTATCTTAGTCACACGTAGCGCGTTCTCTGTCTGGGCGTCGAACACCTCTAGAAATTTGATGAACTGTATTTCTCAAGGTGGTCCAGGTGGACCCCCAGGAGTCCACGGGAGATTCGACGGGGGTCTACGTTGGGCGTAATAAAAAATGGAGATCCATAATCGTAAGCGGGTGCGCATGAAAATTAAATTGGTTTCCATAGTGAAGCAATATACTATTAAACAATTGATTACTCACTTTTTCATGTGATGAAGAAATTCTTGTAAAAAAACTTCAACTGTTTATAATATAAACAGTCAACATTTTAGTTACTAAAATGTTGACTTGACTTCTCTTATGAATATAGGCAGATAATATTTTAAGAAACTCAGCGACTATTACTTGTAAAAACTTGCATATTTCATATACAGTACAACGCGTCGAGACTTGTCGTTGCCGCACCGGCCGTCGTCCCGTCCGCAACGCTTGTTCAGACGTGCAAATTAATACGACTTGGTGGCTCCTGTTATGTTGACCTATGCTATAACCCATAAAAAATTAAAGACACCGGTTGAGAATCACAATACTGATTGTTTCTTGTGTAGTTTTTTAAATTCGACTAAAAAATAAAAAAATTTTAGAGTATAGCCGTGTCAGAACATATACCTGAAGAAATCCTCGAAGAAATGGCAACTGGCGCCATACCATTCTCCGTTTATGTCAAATACTATGGTTATGGAACTGGGATATTTGGTTTTATAGTTATGACATTTTTATTCATAATTGCCCAGCTATCGTGCAATGGTGGAGATTTGTGGCTAACGTACTGGTAAATATTTTTCTTACGACCGAGAGCTTCACATTTTCAAAAACATAATTCTATAGGGTTCTATTTAATTTTTCTAAAAGAACAATTTCATTTCATTTGTTGCACAATAATCGTATTATCGTCATTATTTTTACAATTTTATCATTATTAACAAAATTTGTGTCATCTAACTGTAAGTTTTGGTGATGTTTCGAATCTGAATCAGTGTGGATAATGTATTATCGAAAATTGTTTATATTCTCACGAATCTTAGTTCCAACAAAGAAAATAATTTAGTAAAAAAGGATTTAATTGAATATACTCGTACAACGATTATGCTGTCAAACAGGTATACGTTTTATTTTATTGTACAAATGTTTTTAAGATCAAATACAGTTGATAGTTCAAATATTCCAATATGCTTCAAAGTTAAAGAGTTTATTAATTTCCATTTACATTCCACCTGGGTTCTAACCTCGCCATTATCGCGTCTTGGTTGATTTAGTTTATTATTCAACAAAAATGGGTTTTGTGCTCTGTACTCATTTAAAACGATTCTACTTATAATAATCAGTTTCATTTTATATTTCTATAAATAATAGTACTGCAGTACTAGTATTTTTATTTCATCAAACAATAGCAATAGCTGAATTATCCTCGAGATGATGAAACGAAACATTTTCTATAGTCTACAGTATACATTACATATCTGGTGTTTATATGATTATTGAAGGTTAAACTGTAAATGTTACTAAGGGCCGTTCAAGTATTACGTAAGCACTATGGGGGGGCGGGGGGGTCTTTGTTTTGCTTATTTTGGATAACATGGGGGGTAGGGGAGTCTAGATTATGATTACGTCATCAGTAGTTATTTATTTTTTTCCCTCTCATTGTCTATGCTTAAAAACGAATCGCATTTTCGGGGATTCCCGCAAATAATGTATACGTTTAGGCACTCGCTTTAGAACCGAGTAGGGCAATTACCGCGCGGTATTCACTTGTCTAAATTTCCTCTGTCAGTGTATTGTTTCGTTTGGATACTATAACGAGTAGACGTATTATAAGCATAGCAAAGCAAGTTATTACATTTATAATTGAAAAATGTTTACGTAAGCATGGGGGAGGGGGTAAGAGCTTTACTTAATTTTGTTCACAAGGGGGATAGGGGAATAATTGTAATAAATCTGCTTACGTAATATTTGAACGGCCCCCTAGTTTTCTTCTATTAAGCTGACTGACTTAATGGGTCTAATAAGTACGATAAAACTTACAACGTATAAATATTTTTAGGGTTAACCAAGAAAGTGAAATAAACTATGAGACCAGCGTACATTTATTAGATGATTACGGATTAAATCAAACTACATATAAGTACACGGTATTCACTAACGAAGAAGATAGGTACATGATTATATATTCGATATTTATATTAGCCAGTATAATCTTAACGCCAATCCGTTCACTCAATTTTACTAGAATAGTTATGAATTCCTCCAGGAATCTTCACCATAAAATGTTTAGGAACGTCTTAGAAGCTCCGATGAAATTTTTTGACACCAATCCATCAGGTAATATGAAATTACTTATTTTACTCTATTCATTCCTTCCAATGTTTTACTATTTTAGGTAGAATTCTTAATAGATTTTCGAATGATATGGGAATCATAGATGAACTAATACCACAAGCGTTTATTGATTTTATTCAAGTATTTCTCGTTCTAATTGGAATTCTTCTCATTATCTTTATAAAAGTTCCGTATATGATTGTACCAGCTCTGTTATTGTCTGTTGGATTTTATTACATGCGGTTGGTTTATATAAAAACATCTCAAGATGTCAAACGTTTAGAAGTAGTCAGTAAGTCACATTAATAATAATAAAATAATAACCCATGTTATAGCAAAAAATTATCTTTTCTAGATAGAGGACCCGTTTTTTCCCATCTAATAGCAACCATTGACGGTATGACTACAATAAGAGCATCACAAGCAGAAGAAATGATTATAAAAGAATTTGATATCCTTCTGGATCAACATTCTAGTGCCTGGTACTTATATATCGCAGCCAATGAGGTATTTGGATTCATTTTAGACGTTATGAGTACGCTGTTTATTGCTGTGGTTACGTATCAATTTCTTCTTTTCGAATCTTGTAAGTATTATAATTTTTATAATATCAAAATTGTCTATTATAATTTTACTTTACTTGTTAGCTGAAGAAGTCACAGGCAGCGTCGGTCTTACCTTATCCCAGTGCCTCATACTCACAGGGATGTTACAGTATGGAGTACGAAAAACAACCGAAGTTACTAATAACATGACCAGCGTCGAACGGGTTCTACAATACACAGATTTAGAAAAAGAAACGGATGGAGAAATGCAAAAGGAATTAACTACAAAAGACTTAGTGGAAACATATAAACCAGTGGATGTAAATTGGTGCGAATGTGGTGAAATTAAATTTAAAAATGTATATTTGTATTACGATCCCGCTAGTGAACCAGTACTGAAAAATTTAAATATTACAATTGAATCCGGGCATAAGGTAAATTAAAGAAAATTAGTAATTTAAAAAAAGTTAGTAAAGGAGGTTCAATTTTGATTATATCTCATATAAAAACAAAAGAAAATATATCCCTACCATGAACATAGATCTAAAAAAAAACCGAGAGAGGTCGTTGGTTTACAGAATACCTCTTTCTCTTTATTTATATTTTGTATTACCTACCTAACCTACCCAATCAGATATGATCGAAATAAGGTAAATATGTTTAAAAGTACTAGTGATTAAAATGATATACAATGTATTTCAGAATAAAGTACTGTAAAGCTTATAGATATAATCATTAAGAAAAGCTAAATATAATTTTCTTCCCAATTTTCATTCTACAAAGTAATAAAGTGAATTTCATGAAAGCATAATTTTTCTAAATATACAACCTTACGGTAAATACTTTATCTTAAAAAAGACCGATTTCATAATCAATATCAGAAGGTCCATTAACTAATGGGATGTTTGGAAATATCATGTTTGATATAGTCCAAAGAGGAATAAAAAATATTAAAAGATGGTGCCGTGAAGTAGGACTTTTATAAATCCCACGAAAACAACACTAGTAGCCATTTCAAGAAAAAGAAAACAATCTCATAACCATCAAATCAGACGGGATAGATATAGAATAGAAAAAAGAAGTCAAATATATGGGCCTAACAGTGAACAAAAACTTCTATGGAACATACATGAGAAGGCAGTACTAAATAAGGCCACAAAAGCACTTATGATAATATGCAGAAACATTGCTGGTCACAGATGGGGTGTAACCCAAACACTCTGTGATGGAATTATACAGCAGTTGTGAGACCAATAATAATTAACACTGACGAGGTTATACCCTGGAGTAACAGAAATAGTTTAGCTACTGTGAGAGCAGTAATAATCAGTGTTGCCGAATCGAAAATGTAAAATTTCCCATCAGTTAATCCCAAAATTCCCCTTTATCCACCCACGGTTTTAAAAATTACCCACTTTTTCCACCCACACTAAAAAAATGATGTTTTTTATATAACTATAATCCGGAAAAGCATTCTAGTTAACATGAAATGAAAATGAAAAAATTCAACATATCAGTTGATCTAATGGCTAAATAAACTCAAAGCTGAAGACCAAAGAAAAATTATCTGAAAAATAAAGGCAAAGAAAATTTCAGAGTCCGTGTGACAGCAAAGCTTTCCACCAGAAAACTACTCATTAAAAATTAATCAATAAAACAATTTCAATCATCAAATACTATCAAATAACAACACCACAAAAACATGTCTAAACCAGAGATATCTCCCTTATCTCTGGTCTAAACATAAACCAATGTCATATGTCAAAACATAAAATATGACATAATTTCATATTACTAGTGTAATAAATAAATATTATCTATTTATTAAAGAAAGGAAAATCCAAGATTAATTCGCCCTAAAGTCATTATGGGAGCCTCATGGGAACAAATATCCCAAAAATTCCCCAAAAATATTGTATCCACCCAAAATTCCCACCAGAGTCAAAATTTCCACCCAATGGGGAAATTTCCACCCAAACGGCAACACTGGTAATAATAATAATAATATACTTTGTAACACCCTACCACTACGATAACCCGATATACAAATGTGTATATAAAGTTGCCTACCCTTGGACACCATTCAAAATTTAAATACAATAAAAATAGTCGACTATTTATCAAGATCTCATTATATTACCCTTGACAATCTATCATATATAATAAATAATGTCATAGTAACCTGTAACCTTAGCTGAGCCTGTAACTAGTAACATTACCAGGTTAATTCAATTTATCTGCTGCCACAAAATTAAAATGTCACCACATGAACACTATAAACTAGTGACTTTTTTAAAACATAGCACAAGTGAGGGCCATATTTTTCAGAGAGCGAAATACCTACAAAACTGTCATTCATCGTATGCAGCTATAATAATTTTTATTTTTTATACCATGATAATAATTCGATATTACTTTCAGATTGGCGTAGTTGGCAGAACAGGAGCTGGAAAATCAACTTTGATTGCCGCGCTATTCAGATTAACCAAAATTGAAGGCAGTATCATAATAGATGACGTAGATATTACAAAATTAAGATTAAGCGAACTTCGGTCGAAAATATCGATTATTCCGCAAGAGCCAGTACTATTTTCAGCTACAGTAAGGTTTAACGTCGATCCATTTGGAAAGGTTAGTGACGAAGAAATTTGGCGAGCACTAGAAAATGTAAGTGTTAAATACTAATTTAAAAAATAATTAATATTAACTATATTAACTGGGTTAAGCAGGGTTGTAGACGAGTGGAATGATAGCGTATCCTTCCACTACGATCCAAAAAGATTTGTTGTAGTTTATAAATGAGTACTACACTTCTTGATGAAGGCCAAGATAATAGATCCATTTGGGTTGCAGCGGAAGGTGATGTGATTATCTTGTAATTTTTATCCTTATGAGTTCAGTTCAGTCAGTGTGAACCGCATGTGTTAAAAATTATAGCAATTACAGCAAACAAAGTAGGAAATGTTATCAGAAAATAAAATAAATAGTTCCAGAAGATTAGTTAACATTTTCTGGACTATTCAATACCAACAACATTAAAATAAGTTCTAGTACAGTGAAACTATATTCAATTATTTTTTTTTATGGACTTCCATGTAAGTACATGATTTCTTACTAAAATCCCACCTCCATTCAGAATATTTAGAATGAATTCGGGCACTATTTGTAATATTTTTTGTATCCATCACACATTGGGTCGCATACAGGTTAGTTTGGTCCACTATTAGATCTATTATAGAAAAATCGACAAAAGCTAGATAGTATTCTAGTGGTTTGCAACTCTTCAAAGATGTTAGATACTCCGGCTTTATTCCATCATCAAAAGTTTCCTCAAATTGTAAATGATTTCCAACAGGTGGTCCCCAATTGGAGCTAAATTACGGAGTCCTAAGCCGATGTTATTCTCTTGATTATCAACTTCTATTTCCTGGATTTCATCTTGAACCTCATCGTCACTATTTTCTGACTCAGCCTTTTTTGCCCTTTTTGCTTCGACCACTTAGCAAGTTTATGAGAAATGTCACCTGAGCAACCAGGGGCATTATCGTCTTTTATAAAAGTAACATAGTCACTGATTTTTCCACTATCTGAAGATTTAGCAGTCTCGGCCGATTTTTTCAACATCTCTCTTGTAGATTTACTTAAATTACTTCTTGTGTCACTCTCTTCATGCATGGATGACAAACGGTTTACTAAAATCAGCTGATACAAAACAAAAAATTTACAATAAAATGAAAAATAATCCTACTAAATAGAACATAAATGAGTATAACAGGCACAAAAACATATTTGGCAAATTAGTAGAAAACGCAAAAAGAATGTACTATCAAAAACTGATAATGAACACAAATAAACTAAAATAAAGAATTACGATGGTATTCCTCAAAAAGACGAGGTATATTAAAATCGAAACGTCAATATTGGCCTTATCTTTGACATCTGATATTTTAGGTTGAACTGAGACATGCCATTACCAGTTTGGATTCGGAAATAAGAGAGGGCGGTTCAAATTTTAGCACTGGACAAAGACAATTATTATGCTTAGCTAGAGCTATAGTTAGAAACAATAAAATTCTCGTTTTAGATGAAGCTACTGCTAATGTAGATCCAAGGTAAACAATTTTATTATTTTTTTCTACTATCATTGTTATTATAAAAGGATATCTTAATATTAAAATTAAATAAAATTTGACAATAATTAAGCTTATTTTAAAGAATAAATAAAAATTTAATTCAAAAACTTTTTAGAATCAATATTTATTAACAAATCGCATATCTTGTTCTGCAAAACTCAATTTTTTACAGGGGAGGTATATGAAAGTTATGCTCTATATATATTAAAATAATTGTTCCTATTCTAAAATCTGGTAACAAATACCTAGCGGAAAATTACCGTTTCTATCTCTAAATTGTGCATTATTGCAAAATTGTTTGAATCTATCTTATGTGACTACTTAGACTTTGATCTTAAAAATAATATTAATATCGAACAACACGGATTTTGAAAAAGCGGTCCGTCTAAAGTAACCTTCTTATTTACACACAATACTTATTAGATGGAATGGACCGTGGATTGCAAATAGATACCATTTATACCGACTTCAGTAGAGCGTTTGATAAAATTGATCATAATACACGACTCCATAAGCTCGCTGAGGTTGAATTATCATCATTATTATAGTTAAAATTTTCCCGCTTTACAGACAAACCCTGTTGTACTACCTATCTACCATTTTGTCCTTAATTTTTTAAATGACTTAAAAACTTAGATAAAAGAGACCAGAGATATAACATGGTTTTAAACAGGTTTTAAACCTGCGCAAATGTTGCCAATTTCTAAAGAAGGGTTAACGGAGTGGGGGAACTGGGCGGCGACACTGGGGGAACTGGGCGGCGACACGCGGCGACCCGAACTCTGTGACAGGGACCGGACTTTGTTTATTAGCATCTTAATGAACTATTAGGTTTATTTAAAAGGTGTTTAATCGAATTTTGTATTATGAAATAAAATTAACGTGATTTTTTAATATCAAACAGATGCCACGACATTTTATGTAAAGAGAAGACCTTTTATAGAATATTTCGTTAGCGTTTATTTACTACGGACTTTTCTGCAAGAGATTACAGTAAAATGTTGAAATAGAATATATTGTTAATAGAGCAAAAAATGTTACTCATTGTCTACGAGTATTATAAAAATAGCATGTGCGCAGGCTAATACTGAAAATCTACCCTTATGAGTTGAACATTATATTTTTTCTACGGCTATTACATATTATTAAAAATTAGTCAAAATGAGAAAATGCTGTTTTGTATTGTAACCTCAGAAAAAAGTATATTAAGGCTTCTTTCTTTAAGAATATTAATTATTATAAAGGATGAGTCACATAAAACTCTAGAAATGCATATGTCTGAAACCAGATAACATTTTAAAATTTAAATCTATTAAAAGTAATTTGGTCAATAGATTATTTTCAAACAATATATTTTTTGTCATTTCCTTTAAAATCGACTACTTGATTATCTTTGAAAAATCAAAAATAATCGATTAATTAAAAAGCCAATTAACCGATAAATCAGTGTTTACAAAATATAATATAAATAGAATTATCGTTTATTTTAAATAATCGATTATTTTCAAATAAACCATTTTTTTTCGTCCATGGAAACAGATTATTCGATAATCTTTGAAAAATCGAAAATAATCGATTAATCAAAAATAATCGATTAATTAAAAAGTCGATTAACTGATAAATCGATTTAAAAAAAACAGAATGATCGATTATTTTAAATAATTGATTATTATCGATCAATCGATTATTATCAATAATCTATTTTTATTGTATTTCCTTTAAAATCGTTAATTCGATTATCTTTGAAATACCGAAAATAATCGATAATTTCAAAATAATCGCCTAATCGAAAATAATCAATTAATTAAGAAGCCGATTCTATGATAAATCGATTATTACCAATAATCTATTTTATTGTATTTCAAAAATAATCGATTAATTAAAAAGTCGATTAACTGACAAATCGATTTTCAAAAGAAACAGAATGATCGATTATTTTAAATAATCGATAATTTTCGATCAATCGATTATTATCAATAATCTATTTTTATTGTATTTCCTTTAAAATCGATAATTCGATTATCTTTGAAATACCAAAAATAATCAATAATTCCAAAATAATCGCCTAATCGAAAATAACCAATTAATTAAGAAGCCGATTCTATGATAAATCGATTTTCCAAAAAATAAAACGAATTATCTATTATTTTCTAATAATCCTTTTTTCATATTTCCTTTTATTTGAAATTGATTATTCGATTATCGAAAATAATTGATTATTAAAAAGCTGATTATCCAATAAATCGATAATTTTAAAAATATAACCAAAATATCGATTATGTAAAATAACCGATTATATCCAATCGATTATTTTCATATAATATCTTTGAAAAATCGAAAATAATCAAATAATTAAAAAACCGATTAAACGATAAATCGATTATTTTGAATAAATCTACTTTTTTGTATTTCCTTTAAAATCGATTAATACATTATCTTAAAAAAAAAACGAAAATTATTAAAAACAGCGGATAAATCGATTTTCATTAAAAAATATCAGAATTATCGATAAATCGATTATTTTTGTAACCCCTATCAGTCGCTTGCTTTTATCTAAGCATTTAGCTCCAAAATTTAGAGGTTCGGATTTTTTGATCCAGTTATCTTTGAAATCGCATTCTATTGTATAATAAATAAATATTGCTAAATTTTGGATTTTTTTTAGTAAACGAAAATTATGTTCGAGTTGTTTAGGGGTTTGTAATGTAACATTTTATTAACGTGACTAAGGGTCGATTCCACCGTTGTGTTAAACGAAGTTTAAAATGACATTTTTACATTAACACTGTCATTTTAATCTCCGTTTAACACAACGGTGGAATCGGACCTAACTCCTGTAACTTTAGTATTTTTTTTTGCTTATACTAGATTACTTTGTTTTAAGACTTAAAATTCAATGTCACTTTCGATTTGACCGCAAATAAGATGAACCTTGAAATTTTAAGTAGGTCATCCTGTATTTCATCTAATATTCTTATAAAAATACCTTATAAAAATACCTTATAAAAATAAAATTTAGCTAGCAACTATGATTCTTTACCTCTTATTTATCTACCAGAAAGGGCTAAAAACTACCTTTAGAAAACATTCTTATAAAACTACTTTTTAAATACAAAATTTAGTTAGCAATAATGCCTATTTACTATTTATTTAAATTAAATGTTCAAAATTTTATCCTTTTGTAAATTTATGTAAGTAATATGATATCTGATTTCTGATGCTTAATATTTATTGAAACCCCTTAATGCGGATCTGAAGTATTCAGCCCAGAGAATCATGGCGCTTTATGTCAAAACGTTAATAAATATTTACCGCTGAAAACGAATATATTCATAACAGTAGTACTTGTATTATAAGTACATACAATTTTTCAAGATACATCGTGACATTTTGAACTTGAAATTGAATAACTAGAACACTTTAAATTGATAAAATACCAACAAATAAATCAAAAAACAGCTCTCAATGGTGATTAAACTTAGGTGGAGGTGATCGCTGAATGGAAATCGGAGCAATTCGGGTGGCGTCGGGCAACAATGATTTTCAATTGGTGGGTTACTTTGGCTTAAAATAGACAACATGCGCAGTGTGCAATGTTACATCTTCGGTCTCTTTAATCTAAGCTTAAAAATTAATTTGGTTTTGTTTTTTGTTTAGCACTGATGTCTTAATTCAACAAACCATTCGCAAAAACTTTAGTGGCTGCACAGTGATAACCATAGCTCATAGATTAAATACTATAATGGATTCTGACAAGGTTCTTGTAATGGATTCAGGAAGAGCTGTAGAATATGAGCATCCTCATGTATTACTTCAAAATCCGGAAGGATATTTTACTAAAATGTTAATGGAAACTGGCACGAAGATAGAAAATAATTTAAGAAAAATTGCCGAAGAGTATTACACTAACCAGTTTAATTATTGAATAAAATAATTTTGAATGATTAATTTTGAATTACAATATTTGTTCCTTAAATATATTTGATAAGGACCATAATAGCATGATGTGAAAAAGTACTCAGCATGTTGAAACATGTACTCCGGTGTTTTCAAGATGAAAATAAAGTTTATACAGAAATATGCAAGTATTTTCACTTGAAAATCGAACGAAACCATAAATAAAACATATATTGAAAAATATTTTTTTTAATTTCATATTTCTACAAATTAAAGTTGCATTACAACAAACTCTGGCATACTAGATGCTCATAATAATACCAACACCTACCATATAAATTTTGTTTATCAAGTATCGTTTTCTAATAAAAATAAAATACAATCTGAAAAATAAAAATTTCACAAGTAAAACCAGCATATTGACTTATCTAATTAAATAAATCATTTCAAACTAACCTACATTAATACTGCATTTGCTTACGTCCGATTTTCAAAATTCATTAGAGCCTTCATTAACAAATATTTAAAAAATAGCTATTTATGAAACTAGTAACGAAATGCCTTATTTTATGTAACGAGTAAATATTTTCGAGACGAGCAGAGCGAAACTAATTCCAGATTGCCAGTTCGGCTTTAGAGAAAACCATTCAACTATCCCACATATCACACGGACGTCTTATGGACGTCTAAAAGACGTCCTTCAGGGACGTCCTCTTTTGGTACCGGGACATCAATCGGACGTCCAATGGACGTCCTAATGTCCCGTTTCCGTCCATCTTTGGGACGTCCCTGGGACATCCCAAAAGGACGTCATCGGGACCTTTGCGGGACGTCCTAGGGACGTAAATCAGACGTCCGAGAGACGATATTTGATCATAATCCATAAAGGGTAATAACAAAAATTTTAACAATAGAAGAGCTTTATTTAACAACTTTTATCCTGAAAAAACTAGCTAAAGTTAAACGTTTTCAGTTTACAAAAAAAACAGGAATGAATTAAATTTAACACACAGCGCTGGTAAGATGAAACCTTGGGTCCTACTTATAGCTTGTGTCGACATAACTGAGTATTATAATTTTGTCAAAATTAGTTTTGTTCCAACTTTCCGCCATTAAGGTATTTTCTTTCCGCCAGGGGCTACCGCCAATACACATCACTTATTCTCACCTCAACACAAAACACTCACTTCACTTTATAACCACTTTACAACCAACATCAAAAAAATAACAAATAACACTATATAACCTTCTTTTTTCTTCGTTAATCTAACTCACTTATATAAGTTAATTATTGAATGCCGAAAATTGTTGCTCTTGTTGTTCATTTGAAAATAAATGACAAGTTAGGTTTTCTGTCCTCATACTCTTGCAAAAACAAAACGTTGAATTTCAAGTTATCGATTCAAAGACCAACGATGCTAGTATACAAAAAGTCCCATAGACGTCCCTTGGACGTCCCATTAACGTCCCGGACTCGGACCGAAACCTAAACGCTTTATCGAAACGGGACCAAAATGGGACGTCCAGAGGACGTCCTTCGAAGGACGTCCTAGTGTTCACTGTAATCGGAAGTCCAGTAGACGTCCTATTTAAGTCCGGGACCAACCGGACCAACAAGGGACCAAATCAGGACGTCCATGGGACGTCCTGTGCTATCTGGGATAGATCAGGTTCATAGAATCTCAAATGCGATTGAAAAAGCATTAGAAAACAAAGAAGCCTGTTCAGCCATCTTCCTCGATGTTCGGTAGGCTTTTGATAAAGTATGGCATGATTCCCCAACTAGCCATTCATAAAAGTTTATTTGTTGTGAAGTTCTCATCATCATCTATTGTATAGTCCAGGAGACAGTGACGATTTTCGGTATTTATTTTCCCAGTCAGCAAGCACGAATAGAGAATTGTAGGATTAGCAATTCTAAGCAAAATTCATATATATTTAGAAGGGGGATCCGATGGGCTGAAGCCGAAAATGCGTCAAAACATACGAGAATACGGCCCATTTTTCCATTGATAAAAATAGTTTTAGTAGTAAGAGATGTACTGAAGTTAAGTAAAAAAATAGTCTGATTAATCTGTATTGATAATATATTTAACAAGTGCATAAAATACACTTTCAAACGAGTTATGTACACAATTATTTCTACGACCACAATTATTTAAAGAATGTTCCAGGTGTTTTGTATATTAAAGTGTACGCATAGGACACATAAATAAAATCTTATATCACAATGTTTCACCTAACCAGTTAGTTTATTTATAGAAATTAAACATAATAATTGAAGATATTACGGAAGAAAATAGGGAAATAAATTACATTTCCTTTTACACTTTTATATAATAATTGTTTTATTTAGAATTCACGAATCACTTATTACTCTACATTAATTATAATTATTGTTAGTTTCGTTATGTCAAATCATTTATACTAGAGGTGTGAGGAAAATACAGTGAACTGTGGAACGCCAATATCGTTGGATGCGCGTGGTAGAAATGGTCCGATAATAATGCTAAAAACATAGCTAAATTTTCATGGAAACACTGTACTTTTGACATTTGCGATACTCCGACGCATATGCATTATTGATGTAATCTCATGATTTTACAGTAATAGTTTTTGCAATTTTAGTGTGATTTTTAGGTTGTTATGGTTATTCATTTTATTTGGTTCTGATCTTTTGCGCTTTTAGAGTATTTGTCTTTTATATAGTTTTTAATTTGAATTTTAATATTATGGTCTATTTATATTTGATTGCTGCTTTTCGACTAGTGCTTTATTCTTTTTGTGTTAAAATAAGCTTTATAACCATTAAGTACATGCTTCTAGTTGATATCTACCTAATCGTCATCGGGTGCTTGCAACAATGGGAAAAAGTGTATGGTTTTTTTGGTGTAAAGTTAGACGCCTTCATTTTTCAGGTAAGTTATTTGTAGTTATTTTTTACTTAAAAGGATAGCAATACGTCCTGGTTCGGGGTGTGACTTTTGGGTTTTAGCTATCTGAGCCAAATTGTCGGCTAAGTGTCCTCTTTTAGGGCAACCGAAAACTATATAGGTTTATAATGTTTTTTTTTAAATTATTTTTTAATATGTATGCAGCTTGGATGAGGGCTTTAGGAAGAGTTCCTAAGACTGAACACTGACTGCTATAAATGCCGTTTTTAGAGCACATTTCATAGTAAGTGATTTCATTCTAGCAGCAATGAGGAAACGTTTAAAAAACATGCTGTACCAGCTATTACTTTAAGACCTCGTCTCTTTAAGTTGTTATTACTTCATTCTAATGCATATATTAAAATGGTTTTTAACTCATGTCCTTATGATTAAAAGATGTAGGTATTTTAGTTATGTTATAATAGAAATATATGATACTTTGTATTGACTGACCTATTGGCCACTGGTCATTCCACTTTTACTCCCTTTTTTTATAAATTATCAAATTATTTAAAAACAAATACATACCTAGCTACTTTCTGTAAATTACATTAAAATTTTAGTATTAATACTTTACTAATAAAACTTCAGTTAATTTATCTTATATATATATATATATATATATATATATATATATATATATATATATATACACAACGGAAGAGTTAATTGGATTTTCTCCTTGTTGAGTTTCAAAAATAGTAATTTAACATGATTTAAAAACAAATACATGAAATGGGCAAAATAGGCCTGCAAAGGCACTTTGTAAACAATCTCACTTGTATCGATGTGACGTAATGCGCGAATTCAATCTGGCTTACTTTTGTTAATAGATTGGCGTTCCATTTTAAATATACAGTTCACCGGGAATAGATTATTTAAATATACACGGACCGGGAAAACAAGTACGAAAAAATTCACTGGCTCCTGGACTAATACTGTATCGAAGGAATTTTTATGAATGAAACAATATACGACCCTCCACAATTGCGGTCTACTCTACTTCCGCTGTTGTCAGACATTATTTTTTTTTTGACAATTTAAAGACCTAACAGTAATTCAAGCAAACGCAATAACATTACTACAGTTAAAAACATCGCAAACTTGGCATCAATATTTTAATTTTATCCAAATATTGCATTTCTGTCGAGGATCATCCGCGTTGACTTCAGAAATTGTGTAATCTGTATTGGTTGTATATATCTATAGTTAATGGCACGTAAACTTGGCATCAATGTTCAATCCGATTATTGAGTTTCTACAGCGGACACCACCGTTCATTCTTCAAAAATTTTGTAAATAATCCTATCTGTCTTGGTTATATATCTATGGGCATGATGGCTTAAAACATAAACTGAATGTGCTACTGTCACAGCCATACTCAGAGCTATTGGATTCATACATTTCATATAGATTCTTTAAAGTAAAACATGATGAAGCATACTCTGAATTGAAATAAATTAAAGCAGGAGTACCACAGGGAAGCGTCCTGGGACCCACTTCGTATCTGATATACACTTGTGACATACCGCAACTAGAACAAGACACAAAAGATACATTTGCAGAGGATACTGTCATCCTAGCGATAGGCAAAGATCATGAAGAGGCTGCAAATAAATTACAAACATCAGTTAATCAAATAAATAATTGGACCAAAAGATTGCGTAATAAACTAAACGAAACTAAGTCTGGTAATATTAATTTTACTAACAAATATGGTCAAAAAATATCAATTACCATAAATAATGCTCAGGTCCCTTATGCTAACTCGGCAAAATATATAGACTTCGCTGGAAGATCCATGTTAAAATGAAAAGACAAGAGTTAGATATAAAATTCAAGAAAATGTACTGGTTATTTGGTAGGCATTCCAGCCTATCTACATATAACAAAATTCTATTATATAAACAAGATCTCAAATCAATTTGGACCTATGACATTCGGCTCTGGGGTTGTGCCAGCTACAGAAATATTCTAATAATCCAGAGGTTCCAGAACAAAGTATTAAGGAACATTGTCGATGCTTCTTGTAACATTAAAAACAGCGACCTTCATCGAGACCTTTAGATGGACATTGTTGACCAGACTGTCACGAACAACGGCTCCACCAACATATGAACGTTGAGGCGATCCAGCTTCTTGATCTTGACAACACGAACCTGACGTCCCTTTTGGATTGTTTTTTCACAAAAAAAATCTTCGTTTAGTAATTTAAACTTCGTTTAACACAACGGTGGAATCGGCCCTAAAGAGTTCCAACGTTAAAACAAATTTAATATTTTTTTTTGTGCCTACGTTTACAGAACGTTGACTTGACATAAAAAGTATCCGCATTATTCCAATTAATCCATAACCAACAAATTATTTTAATATTACCAACCCTATAAAAAACAACTTCTTCATTGCGTATAATTTACGGTTAAATGCATAGTAATTACCCCTCTATGTGTAATCAATAAATTTTTGCATCTGATAGAGTGGCGTCGGCTTATTTATAAAAAAGAAACAAAAATAATTTAAATATTACTTGAATATCTCCTGAATTTCTTCGAAAGTTTTCCCTTTTGTTTCCTCTACATAGAAATAAACAAATACTGCACAAATTATACATAAAGCTGCCAAACTTAGAAAGCATGAATCAGGTCCTACGGTAGTAGCGAAAGAATGAAAATATGTCACTATTAAAAAAACCGTAATCCAATAAATAGTAGACACAACCGATACAGCAATAGATTTGACTCTCCATGGGAATATTTCCGATAAAATTACAAACGGAATCGGTCCAATACCGATAAAATAACTAATTACAAATAAACTTAATACTATCAGAGGAAGTAATTTTAAATAAATATTAATTATTCCGTAATCGAGGAATACGCAATGTATACCCAAAATCGTAAGCAATATCGACATAGTTAAAGCCGATGTAATAAGTAAAGTCTTTCTTCCGAATCTTTCTTCATACGTCAACACCAATAAACTGCTAAAAAATTGAACGATTCCAATAATTACGCAACAAACTGAAGAGTCGAAATTAGATTCAGTTAATTCATAGATCGTTTCATTAAACATTATAATCGCATTGATACCTGTCAATTGTTGAAACATTAACAAACCGATTACAGAAGTGAAAACTTTAATAAACACTTTATTCCGAATAAAATTGAACATCGTCGTTTGCGATTGCGCCTTTATTATATTGACTACGTGTTCAAGTTCGCGTTCGATTTCTTCATTCGGAATTCTTAATTTAACGAATGCTTGTCTTGCTAAATCTTCTTGGTTCTTGTACATATAAAAATGAGCAGTTTCTACACCGAAGATAAAAAATAATGGAAAGAATATCGCAGGGAAGAAGGCTAGGGTTAAATTATAATGATCCAATGACAACAAGGATCCAATTACGTAGGAAAATAGACCTCCAGCGGCTAACATTACTCCTCCGATAGAGTTTAAAGTCGCCCTATTGTACTTGCAAGAAATTTCCCCTGCATAGATTGGTATAACTGAAAACGTTCCACCCATAGCTACTCCTAGGACAAATCTAGCGACAAAATATGTTTTAACAGTTCTCCATATACCCATAATTAGGTAAGACATCAGATATGGCACTCCTATGGATAATATCGTAATTTTTCTTCCGAATTTGTCTGCAATATGGGTGTAGAAATAGGCGCTAATTGCTGCTCCTACAGTGGAAAGAGTGTTTATCGATGATATGAAATCTTTTGGTAAAACCTCGTCAAAGAAAACGGTACCATTTTCGATTTTTGTATTTTCGATTTTTGTATTTACTGGTGATATCCATGTGATAGTTGCTCCCAAACAGAAAAAGAGAATGTTACCTGCAAGAAAAAATTTAAATACTTAAGAATAGTTTAAATTTACTTATTTTAACAAAGTAAAAATTTTGTTTTGTACTCGTACTTATGTCAGTGAACTTTAGCATGTACAGGTGTTTTATTATTGTGAACTAAGCGACACAAATTCATTGGTTTACTATGGTTTATACGTAAACTAATTGAAATTCGCTTAAATGCGACTAAGGTATTCTTTACCCTTATCTGTCGAAGATATTATAAAATATGAATACCGTAAGATGTGTTGCCTATCTTTTGAAACATCATATATGTTTTGTTACAATTACTATTTTTGTTTTAGATGTAACAATAAC
The DNA here is from genome assembly GCA_927349885.1 of Psylliodes chrysocephalus. Taxonomy (NCBI): domain Eukaryota; kingdom Metazoa; phylum Arthropoda; class Insecta; order Coleoptera; family Chrysomelidae; genus Psylliodes; species Psylliodes chrysocephalus. Next base: position 3,988,158 of record OV651823.1, on the reverse strand, counting down.
TATACTCTGTTTTTAAACTAGGAGGAGCGAATTGAAAAGACACATTTACACAGGGAAAAGTAACTAGATTTGTTACTAAGAGCGAGTTTAGAAATATAGTCGTGTTCAAAATTTATGAAATAATTATCTTTATCGGCCTTAGTCGGTGAACGGCCAATGAGCGGTTAAGAAACGAATAAATCTCATAGAAGTAATTTTTTAATTGGTCCCAGACAACGGTCGCAAATTTCACATTATTGTGATCTGAAATGTGTGTCTAAAACGAAATGTCATTGTCAAATTAAAGTCAATATATGGTTGTTGATTGATGCCAGAAATACTTTTTTCTTGCTTTTGAAATCGACTTTTTGAGAATAACTATGATCTTTTTAAAATGGATATTAAATATTTAAGAAAATTGTTAATGGAATATCCAGATGTAGCCAGGTTAGTATAAAATATAAAGATATGTTTACATTTTTAAGGATATATTTGTTATAGGTACAAAAAGTAAAAGTTAATCAGTGAATGACAAGTGGATCACACAGTAACTGGTATCTCTTCTATGAGTAATGTGGATATTATGTGTTAACCCATGGTTAATGCGCTAGAGGGCAAATAAAGGCATTCAAAAGTTTACAGGCCTATGAGTCAGAATTTGTTTTGAAAACTGGAACCAACATTTTTATAACGCACTACATGTCAACATATATTTTTTAAAGTGAACTATTCATACATACCTATGTATTAATTTTAAGTATTTTTAAAATATTTTTTGTAAAAGTAATGTTAACTCATTGTGCCAAATTAAGATTGTCCCTAAAGTAGTAGATGGTGTTTTAAATCTTATAACAATTTTGTAAATAGTTTTATTCTATTCTAATAAATACAATTTGCTTGAATATTTAGTTACATTTTAATCATTTTGGTTAGAAATTCATCAATTTTTAGTTATAAAAAATCAGTAATAAAATTATTTTTTTCTAAAATACTTCGGAATTCATCTCTTCATGGTAATCTCCCATCTTTTTACCTTAAAAAACCAATAATGCATTTTCTACAAAACCTTCAGAATCAGCATGTAAAATAATGTGTTTAATAGTACTCAGCAGGGCCGCCGAGAGTCAGGCCGGGCCCCAGGACAATTCTCTAGATCGGGCCCCGTGATAAAAAAAATACTGTTCTTCCACTTTTTACTGAAATACAATTTTTTTTTAAACAATCCTCATCAAAATACTATTTCTCGCTCCTTCAATTACTTCTAAAAAAAAAAAAGGGTTACATCAAAATACTAATACTATTTCTCCCTCCTTCAATAAAAAGGGGCCTCATTCCAAGAACTTCTCTACGCTAAAACTTTTCATCTGTTTATATTTTATTTTTAATAAACTTAACTTCCCTCTCTCATCTTGTGTCGAATTTCTCATGCAGAATGAAAAAACCTGTTGTCGGGCCCCCCTAACAGCAGCGCCGGGCCCCCATTTCAGCCCGGGCCCCGGGAATTGGTCCCGGCTACCCCCCATTGCTTACTGAAGAACTATTATTTACGAAATAAAGTAAAAAACTAAGTAATGGATGAGATATCAAATTATAAAATGTCAGAACTGTCAACAATATCAATTATTAGCTGATGTTCATGCTAAAAAGTAATGTGTGAAACTGACTGTAATCTGACCAATCAGAAAGCAACAGAATTGCCAACTTAAATTCAAATCGCTCCTCTTAGTTTAAAAACAGAGTATAGAGTACGATTCAACTAAGAAAAAGCCACACACGTCATACCTGACAAAGGCCGCAATAATTTGCCCCTCTCTCAGGTCCATCCCATTTAAGCGTCAGTGGCGTTTTGGCGATTTTTTTCGTTTTTCTAATATAGAGATACAATTGCTTAATAATTTGACAACGCTGTACGACTGCCGTATAGTCCAGAATATAATTCGAACAGAAGCTATCGCATAAACATCGGAAGAAAGTGAAGACAGCGAGAGAGTACTATACTCTGTTTTTAAACTAGGAGAAGCGAATTGAAAAGACGCATTTACGCAGGGAAACGTAACTAGATTTGTTACTAAGAGCGAGTTTCGAAATATAGTCGTGTTCAAAATTTATGAAATAATTATATTTATCGGCTTTAGTCGGTGAACGGCCAATGAGCGGTTAAAAAACGAATAAATGTCATAGAAGTAATTTTTTAATTGGTCCCAGACAACGGTCGCAAATTTCACATTGCGATCTGAAATGTGTGTCTAAAACGAAATGTCACTGTCAAATTAAAGTCAATATGGTTGTTGATTGATGTCAGAAATACTTTTTTCTTGCTTTTGAAATCGACTTTTTGAGAATAACTATGATCTTTTTAAAATGGATATTAAATATTTAAGAAAATTGTTAATGGAATATCCAGATGTAGCCAGGTTAATATAAAATATAAAGATCTGTTTACATTTTTAAGGATATATTTGTTATAGGTATAAAAAGTAAAAGTTAATCAGTGAATGACAAGTGGATCACATAGTAACTAGTATCTCTTCTATGAGTAATGTGCATATTATGGTTTATTTAGTGTTAACCCATGGTTAATGCACTAGAGGGCAAATAAAGGCATTCAAAAGTTTACAGGCCTATGAGTCAGAATTTGTTTTGAAAACTGGAACCAACATTTTCATAACACTACATGTCAACATATATTTTTTAAAGTGAACTATTCATACATACCTATGTATTAATTTTAAGTATTTTTAAAATATTTTTTGTGAAAATAATGTTAACTCATTGTGACAAATTAAGATTATCCCTAAAGTAGTAGATGGTGTTTTAAATGTTTTGTAAATTTTGTAAATAGTTTTAATCTATTCTAATAAATAAAATTTGCTTGAATATTTAGTTACATTTTAATCATTTTGGTTAGAAATTCATCAATTTTTAGTTTTAAAAAATCAGTAATAAAATTATTTTTTTCTAAAGTACTTCGGAATTCATCTCTTCATGGTAATCTCCCATCTTTTTACCTTCAAAAACTAATAATGCATTTTCTACAAAACCTTCAGAATCCTCATGTAAAATAATAAGGTGTCTTCCCTTTCTTGTAAGGCTTTTCAGGAATTGCTACCTTTAATAGTACTCAGTGTAGAAGGATCCATAATTGTAGATTTTCAACTGAAGAACTATTATTTATTTATTTATTTATTTATTAAATAAAGTAAAAAACAGTAATGGATGAGATATCAAATTATAAAATGTCAGAACTGTCAACAATATCAATTATTAGCTGGTTCATGCTAAAAAGTAATGTGTGAAACTGACTGTAATCTGACCAATCAGAAGGCTACAGAATTGCCAACTTAAATTCAAATCGCTCCTCTTAGTTAAAAAACAGAGTATAATAGTTTATTAACGGACGAACTAGGATGTACTCCTGTAGTTTCACTTTTTGCACTAGTTGCATAAATAACTATTATTTTAATTGTAATAAAAATCTTAAATTACAAAATTGTGTTGCTATTTTTATTTACTTCCCACTGAATGTTTTGCAAGTCTAAAGTCGAAAAATATATGTAATTTTATTTTAGTTTAGTTATTTAGGTAATATACAAATGTTTAAATCATTAAAATTTAACTTTTTAATCCAATAAATGTTTTTTTGTTGGAAAACTGCTTTAATTCTTATTTAAATAAGAGCCTACGCCACTGGTATATCGATCTGGAGCAACGGAGAAATATTTTAAAATGAGGCAGACGATGACTAGTTGATGACGCCCGTGGCTTTTTCTAAGTTGAATCGTACTCTACTGTACTATATAGTTTAATTAAATGAGTTTATTTTTCTTTATTTATATGCGGCCTAGGTGATTAATCTAATCATACAGTGAACGATTTACAGACACACGTATGGCTTTTTTGTTTTCGGCATGGTAGTGTAAGTTACTGTTTAGTTAAGTAATCAATATTCTTAGTGTTAGCATTGTATTTAGATATCCTAGTAGATCATCCTTATGGACGTTTCATTGGAGGCAATTTTGTCGCGACATCTATTAGAACTGTACAGAACTTCACTAAAATGGCTCGTGTGCTAAACATAAAATTTTCTTAATTTTTAAATTCATTTGGGTAGACTGCCAAATTTAAATTAATATTGTTTATATTCTCTAAAATGATGAAAATCGTAAATAAATATTCGTCAAGCATAATTAAACTCGTATACTTCATTTTTAAAACAAATATACTGAATCGATTATCGTTCCATCTATTAGTAAATAGAGAAATTACGTTCGTTATTCAGTTTTGACAACGGTCCGATGGCTCAAAAGAAGACAACAAACTTATCAAAGACATGAATTGGACACCACGGAGCTTGCTGCCATCTATTGATACTGTCCATTGTCCTCCAAGATAATTTGCATTGGTATTGTTCTACTAGTTGATCTAAATACAATGGTGTTAGCGTCTAAAAACAGGGAGCAAACAGCAATAATAACGCCACATTATACTGAAGTTAAAACTTAATAATGTAAGTAATACTGTAAAAGGAGCAACTAAACGTATTGGATGATGTGAAAGCAGGAGAATATCACAGAATTAAAGAACAAACATTAAACAACTCTTTTGATCCAAGTTTATAAACGAAAGACTGGATTTTTCTACAAAACTGAAAATAATTGGTCACTCCTTTGCTATCTTGTTTTTAAATGATATTATTCTTAAGGCAATATTGGTAATGTTCATAATAATTATATAAAGAAGATGCAAGTAGGATTATCAATGATATATTTCGTAGTGAATTAATTTTTTATTAAAACTTGCGTAAACTTAAATCGACCTGTTGTACACCCAGCCATATCGGCCAGTATAAGCCGATACTTACCGAACATATATCTTCTAATAAATGTTAGCGTAGAAGATATTTTCGATGGTTTCATCTTCTTGTTCGCACCCTCTACAGAATGCGTAATTTGACAGCCCCATCTCTGTTTTTAAACTAGGAGGAGCGAATTGAAAAGACGCATTTACACAGGGAAAAGTAACTAGATTTGTTACTAAGAGCGAGTTTCGAAATATAGTCGTGTTCAAAATTTATGAAATAATTATCTTTATCGGCCTTAGTCGGTGAACGGCCAATGAGCAGTTAAGAAACGAATAAATGTCATAGAAGTAATTTTTTAATTGGTCCCAGACAACGGTTGCAAATTTCACATTATTGTGATCTGAAATGTGTGTCTAAAACAAAATGTCACTGTCAAATTAAAGTCAATATGGTTGTTGATTGATGTCAGAAATACATTTTTCTTGCTTTTAAAATCGACTTTTTGAGAATAACTATGATTTTTTTAAAATGGCTATTAAATATTTAAGAAAATTGTTAATGGAATATCCAGATGTAGCCAGGTTAGTATAAAATATAAAAATCTGTTTACATTTTTAAGGATATATTTGTTATAGGTATAAAAAGTAAAAGTTAATCAGTGAATGACAAGTGAATCACACAGTAACTGGTATCTCTTCTATGAGTAATGTGGATATTATGGTTTATTTAGTGTTAACCTATGGTTAATGCGCTAGAGGGCAAATAAAGGCATTCGAAAGTTTACAGGCCTACGAGTCAGAATTTGTTTGGAAAACTGGAACCAACATTTTCATAACAGTACATGTCAACATATATTTTTTAAAGTGAACTATTCATACATACCTATGTATTAATTTTAAGTATTTTTATAATATTTTTTGTGAAAATAATGTTAACTCATTGTGCCAAATTAAGATTATCCCTAAAGTAGTAGATGGTGTTTTAAATGTTATAACAATTTTGTAAATAGTTTTATTCTATTCTAATAAATAAAATTTGCTTGAATATTTAGTTACATTTTAATCATTTTGGTTAGAAATTCATCAATTTTTAGTTTTAAAAAATCAGTAATAAAATTATTTTTTTCTAAAATACTTCGAAATTCATCTCTTCATGGTAATCTCCCATCTTTTTACCTTCAAAAACCAATAATGCATTTTCTACAAAACCTTCAGAATCAGCATGTAAAATAATAAGGTGTCTTCCCTTTCTTGTAAGGCTTTTCAGGAATTGCTACCTTTAATAGTACTCAGTGTAGAAGGATCCATAATTGTAGATTTTCAATACAATTGCTTAATGAAGAACTATTATTTACGAAATAAAGTAAAAAACTAAAGCCATATTCAAGCGGTCTACTCGTTTAAATATATTTCATGCGGTTCGAAAACGGTTTGAACTATTCCCATTCGAGTGACCAAACAATGATCTCACGTTGAAATAGGTTTAAACCAGCTGCATCAGTTTTTGAAACGTTTGATTGAGAATGGTTCTTGAAATAGAAATGTCATTAATGTCAAAAATAGTAGCAAACACATACTTTGATTTTTTCTTTTACTATACGGAGAATGGTCGCACTGCGCAGCTTTCTGAGTGCCTTTTAAAAGGAGATAGAAAACTTCGCCATTTTGAACCCTTATTACGTGTTGCCTACATCTTGGCGCAATATTTTTAATAGGTGCGTTTTAATCATCCGCTTCTGCTTCGGAATTGTCGGTTTTCTTGTTTTAATCTGACAGGTTAAAACGACTAAACCGACAATTCCGGAAGCAGAAGCGGATGATTAAAACGCACCTGATATTTTGCTTGCTGCTGTCAGTGTCAGTGAATATTATTTTTGAAGTCACAGTTTACTGCTAAAGAATCAGTTAGCTCACTCGGACCAGTTGAAAGTTCCAAAATAACATCCACTCCAGGGATACAAATTCAGGATACGCAGAAGACTGCTGTTTTATTATAGGCGGTTGTCATATATTGTATTATCCGAGTTGCACAGTGTATAAACTGAAACATTGAGATCAAAAGTGCCGACGCAGAGTGAGCGATCTGATTCTTTAGCTGTAAACTGTGTCACAGGGTTCAAAATGGCCGCGCCCTATGTTGGGCGTGTCGGACCTCTCTCTTGCCTCGTATAGTAATCAAAGTATGTGGTAGCAAAGAACATGCATTAAAATCAATTATCAAAAAAGATTATTTTATATTACGGTTATAAGAAAAAATAGAAAATGCATAATTTTGAAGGTTTATAATTTTTAGTAATTTTTGAAAACTAATTCTAAATAACTGGTTAAAATCGGATTCTAAATATAACAATCCATTTTTTATAAAATTCTGGTAATATGACCTTTTTTGCTAGAGATTTACACACTCACAAATCCTTAACTGTTAGTGACATCATCTATTTGAGCGCTTTCAAAATCTATGACGTAGTATTAAAACAGGTTCTAAAAGTTGTTGAAAATATTTTTAAACCAAAGAGACCGCTCGAATATGGCTTAGGTAATGGATGAGATATCAAATTATAAAATGTCAGAACTGTCAACAATATCAATTATTAGCCGATATTCATGCTAAAAAGTAATGTGTGAAACTGACTGTAATCTGACCAATCAGAAGGCTACAGAATTGTCAACTTAAATTTAAATCGCTCCTCTTAGTTTAAAAACAGAGTATAGTCATATTCAAGTATTTTTTTATTGTAGTTTTGTCGGGATAGTTTAGGTGCTCCCTGTCAACTATGCACTTTCTTTGTTTTATCTTATCTTTCCTTGAATTTCACAAGGAAATGTTCTTCTCTACCAAACGTGCGATGGTAAATAGGCAAAATTTTGACATTTTCTTTGACAATGTCCGAGATTTGTATAATACCACAGACCCGTCTCTAATAATAAATTCCGACGAAACCAACCTGACTGACAATCCGGGGGCAAAAAAATTTATATTCAAGAGAGGCACCAAGTACCCTGAAAGGGTAGTCAACTACACGAAGACTGCTGGAACTGCAGACGGACAACTTTTGCCTGAATATGTAGTTTACAAGGTAGATTATATGTGGCCCTGCAGAAGCGCGTTACAATCGGTCTCGAAGTGGCTGGTTTGATGCCTTCTGCTTTGAGGATTGGTTTTATAGCATTGTTGTCCCTTATTTAAGAAACAAGGATGGAGCTAAGGTTTGTTTATAATCTAGGGATTCAAGATTTTGCTATTTTAATAATAATCCCCATGCCAAGAAATGAACATATCTTTTATCTGCCTACCCCCTAACTCAACTCATCTGATGCAACCCCTTGATGTTGCATTCTATGCTCCTCTAAAGAAGTATTGGCGAGCGATACTTACCGAATGGAAGAAAACAGAAGGGCGTTAAATGTCTACGTAATCAAAATATATATTTCCGCAGCTACTAAATAAACCTGCCTCAAAAATTGGATGAAAATGGTAAAGCCTCCGAAAATCTCATCACGGGTTTCCGTAAAACTGGTCTACATCCATTGGATCCTGCCGAGCCAAAGCATCGACTTCCTCCTGAACCTGAAGCAGCAGATGCCGAAGGTACACATAATGTTGTTTCTACTGCTGTAGTTGACATTTTGAAAGAAATGCGTCATAGTACAGAAGCACCATTACAACAAAAACAGAGACGCAAGAGTGTTAGTAAAGCCTGGAAAGAGTGCGTCAGCCACTAATGTTGCTTCAACCAGTGCGATTCCAAAAAATTGAAACTTAAAAAAAAGAAATCAGCGATACCATCATCGTCTTCTTTTGACGAATCTGATGTACCATATGAACCCGATGAAGGAGTTAAAATAAGAGAAATAAGCTAGATATATAGCAAAGATTTTCGTCAATATAAATAGCGTTAAATGTATTGCCTACCTTTTGAGATATCATGCTTTTTACTTGTATTAAAATTAAATTTATTTTATTTTAAACAAACCTAATTGGATATTTTAGATATAGGTAAATTTGCCAACAATAAAAAGAATAACAACAACTGGGCCATAATTTAATTAAATTATGTATTATATTTAATTTTTGATGATTGAAGGGTGGGTAATTTAATATGAAGGTAAGCGGTGCCAACTCTGATGATATCCCCACATTTTCCAACCGATTATTGTTTGTAAAAATTGTATCTACAAATAGCAATAGTAGAGTTGATTCTTGTCTTACTAAAATTTTTTGTTTTTTAATATTAAGAATACCATAAAAATAATAATTTTGATTTAATTTTACAAAAAATGATTATATTATTATATCTACATAAAAATAATAATTATACCTATATGAGTGTGGTTACTGCTAAAAAGAAATAATTCAAGATGATATTTTAAAAGATATGATTTAATTTTTAACGTAAAATTTAACAAAACTTTACCTGTTATGGATGCAAAATATACAACATTCACTTTATGTCTAATTTGCTCCATTACACAACCCTCTAGAACGAGCATTCGCAAGAAAATAAAACCATTTCATTCTAAGCTATTAATATCGTTTCATCAATATTAAGAGCTGCTAAAAACCTATTACCTTTATTAAATCAACAATTCCATTTAGGAATTGGACTTTATAAAACTAAGAAACATAAAATATGTTTTGAAGAGGTTTTTATTTGCTATTTTACCTTATTATCAATCATTTGTAAACATGGGTATATTGTGCAAATAGTACAATTTTTAGCACAGGGTGATTTATAAAAAATGTTTTTTAACAAAATATATTTTGAGGTCCTGAACCAGTAAATAATAATAATAATAATAATAATAATGTTTATTTACTGAAATATACATTTAAAAAATACATTAATAAAAACGACAAGAAATAAATAAACATACAAATTCACAGAAGCAGTACTTACATTGTGTACCGCTTGTACGTGATAATTTATAATAATAATTTTTTTTTGTGTTGACAAATTTAAGTTTTTTTTTTTTTTTTTCTAAACAATAATGTAAAATTAAATAAATTGTTACATATTATTAGGTAGGTATATTATATGCTAAAAACGTCAAAATCGGGTGATGTCAAATCCGGGATTTTTTTGTCAATGTCCATTATAATGCGAGAAAGTCACAAGAGGGTATTAGTCATATTCGGTTGGATGTCTTATTTTGGGTAAGTATAGTTATTTATATATTTATATCTATTGTAAAATTTAAATAATTAATTTAATAAAGTATAGAACAATTTTCTGGGTGTGTTTAATAACCATTTTTTTAACTTAGATTTAAATAAATTGTGTTCTTTAATTATTTTTATATTTTCAGGAATTAAAGTATATAATTTTGGACCTATAAAGCTACAATGTCTTTGTCCAATGGTTTTACTGCAGCGTGGGATAGAGAAAGTGAGTTGTCTTGTGTTGTAGGTATGTTCTATTTGTATTAATTTTATGTTACCCTTGTGAATATTTGTTAAGAGAGTTAAACAATATATTTGCCTTATATCTAGAACTCCTGCATCCAGAAACAGACGATCACTTGAGTATGAACGCTCTTTATTATACATAAGTTTTAGTATCCATTTTTGTACCACATTTAACTTTTCTAGATAAGAATCACTGACCCCACCCCAAGCTATGATGCCATATGATAGTTGCGATTGCACTAATCCGTAATAGATGATTTTTAATTGAGTAACGTTTAAATATTGTCTTAGGTACTTAAATCTAGATATAAATCCTCTCAATTTATTGACTAGGTTGCAGATATGTAGGTCCCATCTTAGATGTCGATCGATGACAATACCTAAATATTTAATAGACGAAGCTTCTGGAATCTTAATTTTATCGGATACTGTTAGAGGTCCCATACTTGGAAGTCCATTTGAATAAGAGGCGAATGGTAAGTACTTGGTTTTTTCGTAGTTTAAAGTTAGTTTGTTATAATTAAACCAGTTAATAATATTTTGAAAATCTTTTTCAGCATTTTTTTTCAAGTCATTCCAGTTATGGTCTTGGTACAATATCACAGTATCATCTGCAAAACTCAATATTTTACCCACTGACGGTTGTATCATAAGATTATTTATGTAAATAGTAAAAAGTATTGGTCCTAGCACCGTTCCCTGAGGAACTCCGTATGTAATTATTTTTGGAGAACTTATTGTACCCTCAATATTTACCACCTGCTCCCTACCAGAAAGGTAACTCTCAAATAATGTTAATGCATTGCCACGGATTCCAATTTGATTCAATTTTTCTAGTAATTTCCTGTGACATACCGTGTCAAAGGCTTTGGAGAGATCGACAAAGATACAAAGTGATGGTTTAGATTTATCTAAAGAGGAATATATTTCTGAAGTTAATGCATGTATGGCATCTTGTGTCGATCTCCCCTCCCTAAATCCATACTGGTTATTAGAAAGAACATTAAATTTATTTAGAAATTTTATTATACGCGTTTTGATAGCTTTCTCAAGGATTTTGGCTACATTAGATATTAAAGAGATCGGTCGATAATTTTCAATCTTTTCAACGTCTCCTCGTTTGAATAACGGTTTAATTAACCCGGTTTTGAATATTTTTGGAAAACATCCTGTACAAAACGTACTATTTATGAGGTGTACTAAAGGTGATACGATTTGATTACATACGTTTTTGAAATGAAATGAAAGGCAAATACTTAATAGAAATATATGTGAGATTAAATTTAATTATATATAATAACTAAATTTATTCAAAAAATTCAATATCCCAAAAATATACAAATTTAAAGACATATTTACAATTATAATGTTAATATAACTATAACGGTACAAGCCTATCCGTGGTATATAGGTACATGTTTAATTTCAACTTAATCCTATACGTTTAGAATAAATTCAAAAAGTATTTAATAAACATAAGATTAAGCAACAAATATCTGATCACGACTCGTGTATGTGGGTAAAGCTTTCGGCACTAATCAGTGCCTTCTTCAGTAGTTTTTTTTTTAATATTTGTACATTATTATTATTTTTACAATATCAAAATCGTTCTTTAGTACACGTTGGAGTGTATCATTATACTTAGTTGCTTAGACCATATATTTTATAGGTCTGATGCGTTAAATAAATATATAGCAGCCACATATGATACCAATATAACAGATCACAAAGCTACACTCGCATATTTTCCAATACAACCTGGGACAACTGAAGAAAAGTCATTTTTCAAGAAGATTAATTATAAAAAGTTACAAGAAAATATTCAGAATCACAGATGGGAAGACTTTTATAGCATAAATAATTTAAATGAAAAAGTAAGTTATTTAGTAAACACATTAAACGTATATATAAATAAAAATAAAAAATTATTAGAGAAAACATAAAATTTTGTAAAAGGCAACAATTGGTAGGTAACCACGGGACATACCGTTAGTCTATGTATTATGGGTTGGCTGGATTCAGTATTTCATTCAAATTTGTTACTTTTACATTAAATAATAATTTAGACTATCGTATTATTATTTCTGTACACAAAAGTAAACGTTTCTACGCTGGGCATAAGCGGTTAAGTGTCCGTACCATGGATGAAAACAAGAGAGTATATAACAGTTACAACATAACAATGTGATGTAGAGTTTACATTAATTAAATATTTTTAGTGTCTATTCTTTTAAACTTTCTAGAAAATGCTTTCGTTAGTCATTCTCTGTCCTAAAGTCCTAAATAATGTTAAATCTAATTAAACATGTTTTTTTATGTGAAAAACACCTGATATTTCTAAAACTTCAATTTGAATTACCCTCGTAACAGTTCGCAATGCAACGCACCTCATCTAACCAGTCTCTCCTGCCATTATTACTACAATCACCATCACCGGTATGTTTGGTGACCTTGTAATTCCCATTTGTAACAGTCTCTTAGCGTACCTTATGTGAAAAACGTTTATCTTCGACATATTCATTATTCTAATGGAAGTAAATGGAGAAAAAATGAAGATTATACATGATTTTTATTAGCTTTATTAGCCGTGTGTATTAAATATGTAAATTTTTCTTGTATTTTCATTTTTATTCAAAGAAATGTTCTTTTATACATTGTCGTTAGGTACAAATATGATGAAAACTTTTAATCATTTTAATTTAGAATATCGGCTATAAAATTTGGTATTTTGTTTTACAAAGATTTTTTTTGAGTTATAGATAATTGGGTCCTATGATTGAACGTTTACGTTATCCGTAACGTACATGTTAGGCCGAGTTTTAAAAGTAACGAGGCAAATTCGTATGATGGAAAACTGTTAAATTAGAACATAACAGGCGAAAAATAACAGTAATGTGTTGGAAAAACTTTTTATCATACGAACTTGCCTAGTTACTGTTAAAACTCGGCCTAACATGTACGTTTACGTTAATTTTAACACGAATCTGTTATGTTATGCTAACAGGGAGTAGATAATGGTTCCTATGATTGAACGTTTACGTTATCCGTAACGTACATGTTAGACCAAGTTTTAACAGTAACGACACAAATTCATATGATGGAAAACTGTTAATTAGAACAGAACAGGCGAAAAATAACAGTAATGTGTTGGAAAAAGTTTTCCATCGTACGAACTTGCCTCATTACTGTTAAAATTCGGCCTAACATGTACGTTAAGGATAACGTAAACGTTCAATCATAGGACCCAATGGGTTCTATTGATACAATATGCACATTGGCTTTCTACCCCCAGTTTAGTGTTTCTGATGTGTCTCTGACTCGTGCATAGATGCATTCGTAAACTAATCACTGCGCATGTCAATCGTTTATTCGTCCGTTGTTTAATCAGCGATTTGTACTTGTTGGAACGCAAAATGCAATGGAATTGGACAAACCAAACACATGTTTGGTGAATTGGTATTTTAAACATTATTTAAAATACAACAAAATACATTTACCCACATAACATCAATGTTCTATGAATATACTAAGACTGTTCTGTCTATGTTCTTTTTTCTATATGCTTTCTAGAATGTTCTTAGAACATACCTAGTATATACTTTGAAAGTATATTCTAGAAAGTATATACTGAGTACGTACCTTAAAAGTATATTCAAAAAAGTATATACTCAGCACGTACTATAACAGGACATTCTTAGAAGATACCAAAATTCATATACCCAGCATGTTCCTCATATACTGAGAATGTTCTAAATGCTTGCAGGTAAAAATTAACACCAAAATACATGTAAAAACACGTTTTTATACACATCTATATACATTTTTCCCAGATGTTGATTTGATAATTCGTTAGCAAACGCACTAACGTTGAGGGTTCAGACCAACAAACATTTGTCACTTTAACAGAAGAGAAGAATAACATAACCTACAATTTCTACAAATTTTTTAGATTACGTTTCAGATCCTTCCTCCATGCGTTTCAGTTTGTAATAGGTAAGTAAATTATTAAAAATTAATTGCATCGTGTGTTCTATATAAAAATAAACATATTTTACTATATTTGTAGTTTTTAGGACTTATAATTGATGTTAGAACACAGGATATCCCAAATATTAATTGCCAGTATGAATTTATTAATATGGTTAATACTAATGGCGGATTGAAACTAAAATACAGTGTTACCAGAATTACATACAGTTTCTATGAAAAAAATATTGTAAAGCCAGAAATTGACCTGGAAGAACTATAATATTAGCTAAAGGAGGACGAAAACTACAAAATGGTGGTAAGTAATTAACAAAAATATATTTAAACTTTCACTGAACATAATAATCATTTATGTAACTCTTGTTTTTGTTAGTGGAATGCCATGTACAATTTTTAATGTTTTACGTTCGACAAACATATTCTATTAGCTATGTACACTTAATTTGTATATGTACCAAGTTTGTTGATTTTTTTTATTTTTTAGGTTCAATGAAGATCCAATGGAACCAAGCAATAAAATATTGGTTGGTTAAGGTCAAAGAAAGAATTTGTAATAAAAATAAGATAAGTATATATGATTTTTTTTAAATAAAGATTTAAAAAATGGTCACGATTTTCATTATTATATAGGTACACTTATTTTTTAATGTTCAATATTAATCAAACATCCTTTATTATGGTGTCTAGTATATGCCCAGCATGTTATATTTAAATACTTAGCATATACTTAGAACGTACTATCAAATTAGAGTAGATACCTATTGCATGCTGTACACATACTTGAAGTACATTCTCAGTATCTGCATAACACGTATAAACAACGTCACGTAGCATATTCTTGGTATATTCTGAGAATGTTCCAAATGCAAATACAGTATATTCTCAGCATATGCACATTCTTAAAAAGCATATACTGAGAATATGCTAAGAATGTATAAAAGATAAAAAAAATTATTCATTTCATTTGAAAGAAATAGAAACCCAAATCACTTCAAGCTAACTTAAAATCCCAACAATTACAAACTAATAACACGAACGAGAAGAGACGTTTAAATACGCATGTGCTGATAAATTATACAAGCGTTGAAGCTTTGATCGTTTTGACAATTCGCCGACTCATTCATGTACGAATCAGAAAATATGTTGAAACTTTTTACTGATAGTCCATCTGATTATCCGTGGCTTTGTAGGAACGGACTATTTTCAGTGCGCATGCGTCTGACGTCCTTCTGATGATCAGATTTGCTGTTGGAACGAACCTATTATTGACACAACTTTAAATTTTCCATAATTGATACAAAGTTAAATTCTCAATTCTGTTGACACTGACCGCAATCCCCAAACTATCGATCGATATATAAATCAAGCCATTACTAGCACACTGACCGCAATGTTACTAGCCCGCATCAACCATGGTATGGCTGCTCTGGAAAACTGACCACAGTAATAATAAAGAAATATATGTTTTATATTATAGTATAGGGAATAGTAATGGTGAAAATGAAAGATATTAAATTGCAAATTGCAAAGTTAGATGAGAATTTAAAGAAGATAGACAAGAATGTAAAAAAAATAGATGAAACCGATGCGAAGAAGCAGTAATTGGAAAAGAAGATGGAAAAAATAAAGGAAATATTACAAATCTGTAATAACATAAAAGATCAAGAAAAAGGAAATAAAAGTGTGAAAATAAATAATGAAAAATTATATGTACATTAAAAAAGATACAGAATAAAAATTAAAGATAAAAATAGTAATTGAAGAAGTACTTAATGGAAAAAACTTAATGAATTTAATGAAAGAAAATGAGATAAAAAGATGATAATAGAAGTAATTCAACAACAATGAGTTAAGGAAGAAAATAGTTATATTTATACGACCACTATCCAAAGTAGGCTTTTGCGCTTCGAACTACAATTGCAAAGTTGAGGTTTGCTAGTCACCGGGGGCCACATACTTTGATTTTCTTTTACTATACGGGGAATGGTCGCACTGCGCAGCTTTCTGAGTGCCTTTTAAAAGGAGATAGAAAACTCCGCCATTTTGAACCCTTATTACGTGTTGCGTACATCTTGGCGCAATATTTTTAATAGTTGCGTTTTAATCATCTGCTTCTGCTTCGGAATTGTCGGTTTTCTTGTTTTAATCTGACAGGTTAAAACGACTAAACCGACAATCCCGGAAGCAGAAGCGGATGATTAAAACGCACCTGATATTTTGCTTGCTGCTGTCAGTGTCAGTGAATATTATTTTTGAAGTCACAGTTTATTGCTAAAGAATCAGTTAGCTCACTCGGACCAGTTGAAAGTTCCAAAATAACATCCACTTCAGGGATACAAATTCAGGATACGCAGAAGACTGCTGTTTTATTATAGGCGGTTGTCATATATTGTATTACCCGAGTTGCACAGTGTATAAACTGAAACATTGAGATCAAAAGTGCCGACGCAGAGTGAGCGATCTGATTCTTTAGCTGTAAACTGTGTCACAGGGTTCAAAATGGCCGCGCCCTATGTTGGGAGTGTCGGACCTCTCTCTTGTCTCGTATAGTATTCAAAGTATGTGCCGGGGGCAAAACTTGACAGCTTTGTTGCTTGCCTAATTTAAATTATATATAGCACAATAATATCTTTTTTTAATAAGTAATTTTCAGGTTATTTGTTCGTAGTTTGATATTTTTGTTTTATTGTCCAAGTTAACATTGACTTTGAATATCAACTTCGTTTTTCATTATTAACGTAGATATAGGCAACACATTATACACTACTGACGATACATTTTCAGTATTTATATCTATCGTAGAAAAAATATTTTGTGCATTTTAAGCAAAAAGTTTATTGTCGCTTTTGACAGATTGATAGTTTTCTTTCTCAAGCAGCAAAGTATCACTTTTGGCTATTAATACACAAATAGCTATAACCAATTTGAGCTCAAGAGATCCACACCGCAATATTGGTGCGCTCATCAAAGTGGATGGCATGAAAACTGCAAACCTCGAAGAGAGTGGAGTCTGAAAGAACTCACACCGCTCATGATAGGCTTTGAGTTATATCCCCAAAAATGGAAAGAGGTTAAGGTAGTCTTTATACTCAAACTGGAAGGATGGATAACACTATCCCAAAACCATACCGACCAATTAGCCTGACATCGTTTTCCATGAAGACATTAAAAAGGCTTTGCATTAGATACATAAGGGATGTGGTGATTAAAACACCAGTACACCCAAATCAACATGCATACACCTTAGGCAGATCTACGGATTCAGCCTTTCACCTAGTTGCTGGCCGGATAGAGAGATCACTGGACAATAAAGAGTCCACCTTGGGTGTTTTTATAGACATATAAGGTGTTTTTGATAAGACGACCTTTCCCAAGATGATTCACTCACTAAACAACAGGAATATTTCGTAGATGGTTAGTGGGTGGGTACACAACATGCTCTCAAAGCGAGCAGTAAACATAAGTGTAGAAGATGTTTCTTAGTTGCGAGAGGATGTCCACAAATGGGTATCACCTCTACTGTAGAACACGGTTCTCGATACCCCCTCAATAATGATAGTCACTACACAATAACGTATGCAGATGAACTGGTCATTCTGCAAACAGGGAATATTGTGAACATACTGTGAGAAAGAATGCAAGTCTCTCATAATTACAAAATTATAAAACAGTGATGCAATCCCAAGAAGACAGAAAGGTTCTTTTTACAAAATATACATTTTTTTTTTTTTCGTTTGTACAAACATTTATTAGTTTTGATATTTTGCAGGCTAGATTTTCTCCGACCAAATCAAACTAATTATTAAATGTATCTGCTGATGGAGAACTTGATAATTTATTAGAGATATTTAACTGCACGTGTATTGAGTGAAGCACAGTAAAAATGTTCTTAGATTTCTTAGATTAGAAGTGTTATTTTTCTCGGACCCTGTAACTTTTGGTAAAACCAGTTGCACAAACGCTGTGCAACTTGCAACTATTACATTCGAGTAGGTAAGTGTGTAGTGTGCATTTTTGCTGAAAAAACAGCTCTCAACAAGTCTCAATCCACCACCGACGACGTCTTGTTTTTGTCTTTCACTTCTCGAAAAAGTAGGCCGCCGCGGTTCGATCGTATCGACCGCTAACATTGAGTTGCTAGCAGTCAAAGAGCGCGGTGGTCGCGCGTCTACTTTTACGCATTTTTTTTTTGTTCATCTTGATTTTACTGTATTTGTTAGGTTTACTTTACGAATTTTTGGATTTCGAGTACTTACATTTTTAACACGTTATCGGTGAAGCAAACCGTGCGCGAGAAACATTTTGCTGAACATTATGGTGTTGTTTACGAGGAATACCGAGCTGGATGACACGGTAAGTTGATTTCAAGATTCGTTTTTTTTTATCTTAAATTCATTAAAGTGGAAGGCGTAAAATCTTAATTCATATAAGGTGTTTTAACATTATATTTCTGAATTACTTACACTGAAGTATCGTCAATAATAATAGATTCTTTTTATACAGGGGGGTCCGCTACGTGTGGTTACCTACATTACAATGCATTTCAAAATACGTATTTAAACCAAGAAATATGTAATTGTAAAGGGTATTTCACAAGATATAACCAGTATCATAAAAAAATCGTATTGAGTTTTGATATTAATCTAATTTAAACCTTTAAATCGATTTCCTTTTATTTTATTTCTATTCTAAAGCATTTTAACATAAAGATAATAATTTTGAAAGATTTTTTAATCCTATACTATTTTTGCTGCGTTTGAATATCCACATCCGATGCATTTTTTACATCTAGAGTTTTTGATTATTCACATCGGACACATCTGTACGTATCTTGAATCACGTGATCAAAGATGTACAATATTATCTCAGATGCATTTGATGTGGATAAACAAAAGCAGCATTTATATTCTTTAATGGGAAAATCAAGAGTAATTTAAAATTGAAATAAAATATAGGATGTTGCATAACCTGTATATGCAAAATTAATTTCATTGCAGTTATTAAGCAAAAAATATTTTTCACTATAGAATCTACAGGTAAAATATTACCCATTCCTTATTAATCACTCTGTATATTTTTAAATTTATTTAGGTATAATAAAAGAAAATCTTTTAATGAAAATGTTTACTTCGTGGATATTGATACTACACATGTTTGGTAATTTCTTTACATGATAAGGTAATTTAAAGTTTAAGATTTATGTATAATGATATATTTTCGTTATGACTCATTATTAAGGAATGTGAACTTTTGATATTTTTAAATGTTGTTTTTTTTTTTGATAATTAATATTAAAAATTGATTTTATAATTGGTTTATTTTAATTACCAAATTACTATAAAACAATATCGTTTTATGTGTGATGAAAATAAAATATTTCTAAGGCCAATGTTTGCGAACTTTAAAAAGTAATTTTCGACACTACTTTTTTTTACGAACTCCATTATGTGCTAGAATTAAAAAAAAAACGTAAACAAGTATTAAAAGTAACAAAAAGTCTTTAATATTTAACAACTGAAACCTTTAAATAAACAACTGACACCAAACAACGCATTTTTCTAATTATTAACTTTTCATTTTAATTCAAAAAAAGATAAATAAGTTATGTTAAGTATATTGTATTAATACACTTCAACGTAAAAGATATATTGTTCCCCCTTCTGTCGCTAATGTAATCCTATCTTCTCTAGGAACTTTAGAATTTGGAGAGGCTTCAAGTTAGGTAGATCGTCCTCTTCTATTTGGTTTGCTCCCAACTATAGTGCCTTTGAATTCTGGAGTGCTACATATTCGGTCAGAATATGAATTTAGGTTTGTCCTTCTCACTGAATCTACACTTACCATATTCTGCTACTCTCAGTTTACTGTGTTCTTTGAATCCCTGTTTCAATGCCTAGCAGGTTATTGCTTAGGCTTCTGATAATTTTTGATCATCTAGAAGTAACTTAGCCTGTCTTAGCCCCAAGAGACTGTTCCAATTATTGGTTCTTCTACTGCCCAATTCTTTTTTAATCTGGTACTGCTGATACCCCATAGCGGCTCAGGTCCCATAAAGGGTGTTTGAGCCACTTTCCTTGGAAAACTATCTGCAATCTCGTTACCCTTTTCCGCATTATATCTCGAGACCCAAGCGAGAGTAACTGTATTTTGCTTGCCTAGCTCATTTCGTTTTTCTAGACATGTCCAGGCCATTTTTGAGCTGATTACGTAAGAAATTTATAAGCATCTTTTTGTTTTAATAACTGCCAAAACATTATAGGTACGAGATGAATAGTATGTGAAAATATCTCGGAAAATATGTTTAAGTTATAAATAAACAAATGGGTAACTAAGTGAAGATAATCCTGTAGACCAGTACAATCGGACGACAGCTGTTATATGTTGGACGGTTTTTTGTAATTATTTTAAAAAGATGTTTGTTATTTCGACAGCTTTCTATCTATAGCTGTGCGTTCTTCTTAGACTTATTCACAATACTACTTTTCGAATTCTCGTATTTCGTATTCATAGACATTTCTTCATCTAGAGAAGCAATGTCTTCTCTTCGTCTTCGGCACCCTGGTTATTACAATTTCTGTACTAACCAACTACAGTCCCTTTGACAACGTAGCAGCGTGCATTCTATGACTCTTCAAAGATTTCTACGATTTTTTATGTTTTTCTATTCGTTTTTTGTGATTTTTCATAAATTTCTATGAATATCTGACTGTCTGTCACCCATTCAACGTTTTGCTCTTCCTCTTCTTCAGTATCTTCTCCAGTAGTTTTTTGTTCTTCGTTTTAGGCCTGCACTGCTCTCTACATGATTTCTAATTATTCTTCAGTTTGGGCCTTTTTGACTTCCTGTATCAATAAATATTACGAATTTTTAATAATTTTCCATGGATTTCTTTGATTTTCTATGATTTTCTACGAATATCCGACTGTCTGTCCACTTTTCAACGTTTCGCTTTTCCTCTTCTTCTTATTCAGATTCAGCAATGGTTTCTTCATCATCTTAAGTCTTCACTGCTCTCTGTATGATTTCTAAGTATTTTTCTGTACTTCTCCAAAGTTTAGGTCTTTTCTACGAATATCCAACTGTCGGCCACCCTTTCAACGTTTCGTTCTTCTTCTTCAGCTTCTTCAGTGATTTATTTTTCATCTTAGGTCTATACTGTTATGTGTATGATTTCTAAGTATTCTTCAACGTCTCCTATTTGTCTTTCCTTGTCTGTCTTCTACCCTGTTTATACGTCATCTCCTCCATATTTCAGTTGACATTCTTCAACATGTATAGGTTGCATCATGTATAGTAATAGCAATATAAATAAAATACTTCTGAAGCAGAAGCTTTTCTTTAAATTTCTATGTTTTTCTATTATTATCCAAAGATTTTCTTTGGATTTCTTTGGTTTTCCATGAATTTCTTTGATTTTTCTTAAGATTTTCTAGGGATTTCTAAGGTTTTCTAGGATTTTCTTCAATTTTCCCTTAAGATTTTCTATTTGTATGACTTTCTGTGCTTTTCTTTGATTTTCTAGAGGTTTGCGTATAGATTTTCCGTGAGTTTCTAAGATTTTACACATACTACACTAGATTGACAACATTGTACTCTACAGGAGTTTGTGTGTTGCATATGGTTTACTCTCCCCCTTCTTCTCTTTCTGTCACTGTTGAACGTAATATTAGGTTAGATGACAGTTGTTCCTTGACATTTATGACTGTTAGGTTAGCATATATGTTGCCAGTTCTCTGAAATATCGCTTATCACTACTCGGGATAAAAATGGTGCGGATATAAAATGGCAATAGACATGTAAGGTTAAGGTTAGACAACTTCGTAGCTATGAATTCTCAGGTTAGGTTGGCAACTCTGGATTGACAGCTGACAGATGTTAGGTTAGCAACACTGTTGACAGATGACATGTCAATTGACAGCTGTTATTATTCGAACTTCGACTCATGACCTTGAAAGCGTCACAAATTGCCAGAATGAACCTTAGCGATTTCTTATGGGATTTAACATGGGGCTTGTTCTCGAACTGTTGTTGCTCCTTTACTGGAATTTTTTCTCATTAATGAGGAAAATCAATTTTCGCTAGTAGTATCCTCTATCGGAATGAGCAGTCGTACAAAAAATATTTTAAAACAGACATTTGTTTATAAAAGTCAATTTAAGTTACAAAAAGCTCAAAAAATGGTTTAGTTGGAACTATTTTTCGGATCTACCTGCTTCGAATTCTCGTAGGTATATATACGGATCCTTATGAACACCAACCAATGATGATAATATCCTTTATATCAAATATATTTTTGGCCAAGACAGCTATAAACCAGTTGTGATATATTACTTGCGATTTCAATACAGAAATTTATTGTAAATTAATACCTAATCATATTTATCTTGTTTGAAAATATTTTGAGTTCAAATATTTAAAAGGGTTATCGGTCTACTCCGATATTACCAATTATTATGAAACTTAAAAAAAAGACATCAATGTATAACTAATTAATTGTATTAGAGTTTTAAAACGTTATAGAAAAAGTTTAATAATTTCAAATAAAAATCTTAAAAAGTTTCATACAAGGATTTGTGGTTTTTAAAACTACCCAAAAAATATTTCCCACTAAACATCTTCAATTAAAGCACCACTTACCCAATATAATATTATCCAATAGGAACTTGTAAATGCTTATGGTCCACTATGACTCGTGAGTACATGCTAATGCTTATACAGCGTATCCTATAAAGAATGGGACAGAACAACTGAAGATTCTTTGATTCAAAAACATAACATGCTTTGGTAAAATATTACTTGTTTCTAAAAATTTAATTAAGTTAAAAATTAGTTTTAAGTTTGAGAAAATTTAGAAATTTAAAAATTCACATATTGAGTGAAAACCACTCGTTTCGTAGCTAATTTAAATATATGTACAGATTTAAGGGGGGGGGGGGGGTGGTGGTAAAGTTAGTTCGTGCAAAAAAGGCACATTTTTGTGGTTTTTTTTTTAGACGACACAGTTAAATCTGTAATCCTGCCAGGCCAATGCTACACTAAATTATATACATTACAGGTACAAACGCGTTTGTACTTGTGCTGCAATTTCTATATAGAAAGTTAGGGGTAAGGTTAGGGGTTATATAGAGATCGAAACAGATGCCAGGTAACATTAGCGCGCGGTTGCTCAAACCGCTGTATCTTCGTTATTTTTGCTCAGATTCATCTCAAATTTTCACATAATATTCTTGAAAGTTTCTCCATTCAGAAAATCAAATAAAAAACTTTAAAAACGTTTCCCCTCCCCGTTTCCTTAAGCTGATAAAGCAAATTATTCAAACGTTGTTGCCCATGTGTAATGAGTAATTTGAATAAGATTTCAAAATGGTATACATGGATCATTGGGAATTTTTGTATTTAAATTATTGACTTGGCCATTTGTCATAAAACTATTTCAATTCTAAAATACAAATAAACAAAGTAACACTTTTATCTCTTCTAAACGCTATGCCACTGCCCAAACACTAAATTAACTATATATTAAACTTTTTTTTGTTCATTAACTTATTTTTTGTCTAATTTAATAAAATTATTCTAAGTAGGTAATAAAAAATTATAGATATTATGAATTATTAATATTTTTTAATTTTTCAGCACTTCCGAATTAAAGTGCCATAAAATATAAATAATAGTATTTATAACAATCGTGTGTAATTTAATGTTAAATAGGTAAAAAGTTCCATGAAAATTGAAATTAACTACTTCTCGAAATAGTGTAAAATAGACTTTGGTGGAATTTCCCAGAAAATTGCAATAATTAAGATAATTATAATAATTATTATGAAAACAATAGTAAGCGAAACAATGCAGGCCATTTCCGATGGTCTATTAATATTGTATTTGTCTGCAGGGCTTTTTATTGGCTTCACGAAACAGATTAAAGAAATGTTATTTAACACTAACTATCAGAACGTACTTAACTATTTAATTAAAAAAATATATGTCAGGCAAAGCATAACTCCTTATATATCCTAAAATATTTTTAAAATATATCTTATTTAAATCGTGTGGGTGTACATGGAAACCTTAGATAATATGCAGGGTCATTCTATATGGGCGGAACACTTGATTTATGGCTTAACTATGACTTAGATAATTTGACTAAGATAAAAGTTTTTGTACATTTTCTGTACTATTTATTAACGGTTACAGATTTCCCGCATACGTAATGATTTTCAAGATATGACGTCATCGGGCAATATTTTAAATGGATCACCCTGTATTTTTTTTCGAGTTCGTATGATCTGCCTCAGTTCATCAATGGTACATTAAGTGGGTCCCAGACTTACGGTCTTATAATAACAATTAAATTAGATTATACTTTAATAAGACACATTTATTTAAAGTAGATGTTCAAACTAAAAGCCCTCGGCTGCCTGGCAATATCTTAATCTATCAACAAATGATCTTAAACTATTTTGAATAGATTCAGGAGTTATTTCTTGAGTGGCCGCTCTGATTCGATCTTCCAGTTCTTCCAGAGATTGAGGTAGATCCTTATAAACTACAGATTTTAAGTGACCCCAAAGAAAAAATATTATTAAAATAAAAGATTTCTGGTTTGTATGCATCAAACGATCTAGGTTAGACGATTGATAATTACAGGCAAACAAACTATTTAAATGTACATACTATTTCTAAGGTAAAATTTCTCATCGAGTACATATATTAAATTAACTGGTTGATCCATTTTTCCGATTCAGACTTTTAAAGTGAAAAATCATTTGTCTTTTTATCTTTATCAAATTTTTATTGTACATTTCCATTTCCATAATGATGTCAAGTAAGTAGTTACCTCATCAAAACAATAAAATTTTCCCTTTTAGCGGGTTTTGTGGGAAAAAAATTTACAAATTTTTTGCTTACTTCTTACTTCATAGTATTTACAATTGGGTACAAAATAGACCATTTTTAAGTAGCTTTGGATGGTCTTAGACACTGAAACAAAATATAAAACAAATAACAGTCGTAAAACTTTATTATATGTAAATAAAATAGCATAACCTTAAAAAGTTTTTATTTACCTTGCCTTAAAGAAGTTTTTCGGGAACAATAGTTAAATTGATACACATCCTTACAATTTATTAAAGTAGCAGTTCTCAATTAAACACATTTTTTTAAATGATCACAAATAATAAAATAATCTTAATTTTATTAAAACCATTTCATAATGACGGAAGATGAAATGACAGTTTGTTTGATTTGGTACAGTGTTGCCAGAATATGTTTTTGTTATGTACCAGAATTGTCTAAAAAATGTAGCAGATTCCTTAAATGTATCAGATTTTTCGAATTCTCTTTGCAGTGACATCTAATTCACTTAAGGGAAAAAAAGTGGGTCTTTATTGATAACGAACCCAAACAAGGAACACAATATATATATTTTACACGTGAACACTGAATGTACTACATCTAGTACAATTGTCAATTGTACTAGACTGGCAACACTAATTTGGCACCTTGTTTGTGAGCGGCGCGCCAATTAATGTATTCTTTGACAGTTTGAAGGATCTGTTGGCGTGTTGTCTTCTCTTTTTAGCTATATGCATTCGCCATATTGTCTCACTCGTGTTAGGCTCACTCATCATAATGCGCCACAAAATACTTAGGTATACTGTGCCACAAAGACGCGATCAGCCAGAGGACAATGATGTACCAAAAAATATAGATTAACTAGTATGAAAATAAAAATATTAAAATTAAATTTATATTTAAAATAATGTGTTTTTATGAAATTTAATTGGGTGTTCACTGCACAAATGAACCAATGGAGAAACCGCCCCTGGTTTACAATATATACTCCAGTGATCCTAGCGGATCTTTACTAGTAACCCCAATTAATTTTATTCACATTTTCTCTTGTTTTTGAATGAAAGTTGAGTTACCTATTTGGTTTGTTAAGTTTAAAGTAATTTTAAAAAGTGGAGATATTTACATTATTACTTTTTTAAATGTTAACTTTACCAATAGAAATGAACGATCACCGTCCTAAAAATAGAAATTTTATTATTTACATTCGAACAGGGATTCTTATTAGGAAAAATACAACAATAAAATCAAAAGTCCGGGAACACTAAGAAAAACCGGATGATCATCGAGACTATATTTTTAACTTTTTTTTTATAGTGAATACAAGTAGAGTCATTAGAATGAACATGACAAAATAAATCATGGAAGTGATTGTTGGAAAAACCTGAGCTAGAGTGACAATAATTCAGCCTTACGTAATCTAATTGAATAGATTTCAAAACATTAAAAATTATCACAGTATAATTTAATTGTTATAACATAACAGTGCTTTAATTTACTTTTCAAATAATAAATCATGCATGGCATCTGGCAATTGTGACGAATAGAACATAGTTGTTGGTAAGTATACAAGGTATAATACTGAAAGGCTGAAGACCAATTTAATTGGTGAGTAAAAACCAGTAAAATTTGCAAGAAATGTAAAATAAAAACTACTTCATGTAATTCACTTTATTGCTTCTCAAAATATTTCCTTTTAAAATACATATATACACTTCTGCGTCCTTCAAAACACTTTTTCCACTCTAAGCATTATAATTTAAATACTTCAATGGCCTCTTTTAGCGATGAAAAACGCTCACCGTGCATTTAATTTTTGACGTATCAGAAGGGCAATAAATCTAGAGAATATATACAATTAGTCAATATTTTTGATGTGGTAACTGGTCAAAAACTTATCAAAAAGAACTGCTAAGGATATTGTGACAGCAGTTGTATGGAATAAGGAGATTGCGACAGTGCAAAAAAACAAGACCAAGACCAGCTGAAAGCTTGCAAGACCAAGACCAATACCGAGTGTGCAAGACCAAGACCAAGTGATGCAAGACTTACACAAGACCAAGACTCTTGCGGTATTGCGTTCTTTAATTGCTGCAAAATTCTTGCAAAAAAGCAATACCAAGACCGCAAGACCAAGACCAGTCTCGCTCTTTACTAATGGACTCAGGAACTGAGGCCTGATTGATGGGCATATTTGATGTCTTGTAGTATGAAAGGGGCTGTGGAAGGGTTTTCGATACCCAATGTTAAAATTGGGGCGGCAAATGTCTGATGAACATTGAGTTCGTTCTCGTGTCGGAAATAGTCGCCAAAGTAGGGGTTATCAGAGGTTCCAAAAACAGCTTCAAGATGTGTCCTGTTGGCTAAGGCTTTCTCATGGGCAGTAGCGTATATTTCACCGTTGATCCCGATTTTGGAATGGGTTTTGTATTTTTGACCAGTGATGAGTTAGAATTTGTCTCAAAACTTGGAACCATCTCTATAATAGTGGTATTGATCCGTTGTTGTAGTTTCTTTAAGTTTATTTAAAGTCCAGTTAGGGCCTTGAGGTCGTTTCTTTCGGTTTTGGTAACAGAGTCGTGCGTACGCACATATTGTCTATACAATCGCCGTTGTGGGAGGGCTTTTTGTGCTGTGTTGATGGAAGTTTTAACAGCATGAATGATAGTGGTTTGGATTTTGATTACCAGGGAGTTGATGATTTTTGGGGAGTTCAGCAGGCGGTGTGTTGGAATGTTTCTAAAGACAATTCTCTGGAATAATCGCCAAACTGCTTTTTTGGCATTTTGAAAGGTGTATATTGTGGCTCGTGGTGGAGTGACAAAAAAGAGAGAAATGTGTAGGTTAGGTTAAAATAAAAGTGAGTAGGATGATCTTATCGCCTTCCATTGGGACCTAGATGGATCTATGTCTAGTTTATAGTGACTATACAAGCCACACTTTTGATGAAGGCCATGGTGGAGTTGGATGAGACTTGTTTAAAGTCGATAGATTCCAGTAAGATGAATTCCATATTTCTTATGTAAATATCTAGATGACAGTGTTCTGTAATCACTCCTGTATTGGTTCTGAGAAGAGGCTAAGATATGTGTAACATCAAAGGTTGATGATCGGAACGGAAGTAATTGTCTTACGAATAAATCATATATGGGCAACCAGTTCAGTTCGGGAATCTGTCAGATGAATGTGGTCGATGATAGATGATCCTAGATTAGACAAGAAAGACAGATGGTGGTTTGAGGCTCTCATATATTAATTGATGAGCATATATTGGACAATGAAGCGACATGAAGGTTTTTAGTAGATTGTTTCATTTTCGAGATACAGAGCGATTTCTAAAAGGTTCTATTTATTACCTCTTATTTAAGAAAAATATTTAAAAAACTCCAAAGACATTTTTGAGGTGCATAGGTAATCTTTTTTAAGGGGTTCACTAAATAAATATAATATAAATTTGTTCTTTTATTGGGAGACCTTTCGTTTTTTTTTTTAATTCTCTTTCACCTAATGTCACATATTATATGTATAATTTAAATAGTTGCAACTACAAATTAAATAAAACTGTTATCATTGATAAATCATTATAACATTAATTATTATTAAAATAGTATACAGGGTGTTTTCAAAGTTGAGTCATTTATTTTAACAGCTTGTAGAACTCGTCAAAAGAAGTCGATATACCAAAAATCATAATAAAAGTTGCATATTAAAATAAATAAAAAGGAATTTCAAAATTTTAAAACTAAAACAAATACAAACTGTTTATCCGCATATTTTAATATTCCTGACCACTGCCAAGTAAAAATTTATCGTTGTTTGTTTACTACGACAATTTTACTTATCTAGATATGGCTATTTTTTTTTTTTCGGTTTTGAGAACGATTTTCGGTTAGTTATTGGTATCAACCGTTTAGTTCGTATTACTTTAGTTTTTTTGATATTTTGTACGGAAAAATGGCCCACGTTTATGGAAATAATGAACTAGTGGACATAATACTAACATACGGAGAGTGCCAACAAAATTCAGCCGCAGCATGTCGCCTTTACGCGGAAATGTTTCCATTAAGAAATCATCCGGCTCCACGGATGTTTGTAAATTTAGTTATTCGACTTCGTGAGAGAGGATACTTAAAAGAACAACGAGGGGGTCACGCTGGAAGACCTGCTCCACCTGAAATGGTAGAAATTGAGGAAAATATTTTGGAAATAGTAGTGGAAATAAGTACCAGAGCCATAGCAACTCAAGTCGATGTTTCCCATAGTAAAGTGTGGAAAACAATACGACAGGAACAATATTATCCTTATCATTATCAACAGGTACAAGCATTACAACCTGAAGATCATCCTAGAAGAGTTGAATTTTGTCAGTGGTTTTTACAACAGTTGAACAAAAATGAAGATTTTACGAAAATAATTTTAGCTACAGACGAATCCACATTTACACGAAATGGGATATTCAATTTTCATGTTTGGGCAGTAGAAAATCAGCATGCCGTAAGAGGATCTAATTTCCAACATAGATTTTCATTAAATGTTTGGGCTGGTGTAGTAAATGGCATGCTTATTGGAGCATACTTTTTTCCACCTCGGCTAACCGGTGACATTTATTTAGATTTTCTTCGACACCATCTGCCAGAATTATTAGAAGATGTTCCACTAAATGTGGGATATGTGGTTTCTACATGACGGAGCTCCACCGCATTTCAGAAGAGGAGTTCGTGAATATTTGAATGAACAGTTTCCGAATAGATGGATAGGGAGGAATGGACCCGTTTCTTGGCCTGCACGCTCCCCGGACCTAACCCTTGTGATTTTTTTCTGTGGGGTTATTTAAACAGTTGGTGTATCATGATGGAGAAGTAAATACTGTGGAAGAACTTCAAGACCGCATTGTAAATGTTTGTGATGTTATTCGCGGACATCCGGATTTTATTTTTGAGGCCTGTCAGGAGTCGTCGGTACGCCGAGCAAGACTATGCATTAATCGGACAAATGGTGACAATTTTGAACAATTTTTGTAAAAATGGAATACATTTTACCGATAATAAATGTTTTTAATTTTAAAAAAACCTATAACTCCCTTATTATGCAACTTTTATTTAGGTGATTTTTGGTATATCGACTTCTTTTGACGAGTTCTACAAGCTGTTAAAATAAATGACTCAACTTTGAAAACACCCTGTATATATGCGACACTTTCGCCTCTATTTTTCGAATAGGTTAAATATAAATCCGTTACAGTTAGTTCTTATTATATTCTTCCCGGAAATTTTCTTCTGTGTTTTCCCAAAATGACGGTTCCGTCTTAATTGAACAATTCTAATTATTTATAAATGCAAATTTAGACATATAAACTGTCAAGCCGCACCTCTTAAACAAATCTAATTGATAAGACTTTTAAATCCTATTCATAAACCGTTACTACATAAATACACAGAACATTCAAATGACTCGTTTACTATAGCTAATTATAATTTTTTTTGTAATATATAGTTTTTTATAATATTTATTTGTTTTCGTTAGTTAATTGTTTTTGATTTAAAAATATTATACAGTTAGTGTAATAAAATATTTCTATAATTGTGGCAAATGGAAGCGCAGCACTAGGGTCCTTGTTCTATTAAAACCAGAGGTGATATATTTAAGGAGCTGGGACAATATTGGCAACATCTAGCTTTTTGGAGTTAAACAAGTCAATGCACATAACTCTATTTTTTTTAAAGGACTGAATAATATATTGTGTAGTTTTTATCAAAATTTATTATTCCGGCATTTGTATTCTTTATTACTCAATTAAATGTTCTATAATTGAAATTACTACTATCAACTTACAATTAGATTTTCATGAATGACTCACCTACTAATTTTGTAGTAAACAATTAAATTTTTACATAAAAATAATGGTTTTTTTGATAGTAGTGAGTATTTACTTCCATTCTCTAATGTAATTCATTCATTCATGTATGTTTACTATAATAGTGCGGTTGGAAATTTTCGGTTGTAAAAGTTTTATTTGCTTATTCGGTAAGTTTTTTTTTATTATCTTATTACTTTGACCAGAAAAGAGACAACATCCGCTTCTAATGACTATGCAAGGGTAGATTAGTAACAAATTAAGTTTAACATCATCTTTAGAAAAAAATTATGCCGTCAAGGTTAGAGTAACTTAGTATTTTTATAAAAACACTCGGACTTTTTGAATTATTCCAGATTTTTTTGAATTGTTGATCGGTGTCGGTAAACTGCAGTCTAAATTTTTACAAATGCCGAATTGCAGTCTAAAGTTTTAGGTTAACAACCAGGTGCAAAAACAGACTAATTGCAGTCCAAATAAAGGTACAATTTTAAGTATGCATAGGCGTCCCTTAAAAATCATTTTTGAAATCTGTAGATAATATTTCTGACAAGATAAAATTTAAAATGTATTTTAAATTAAAAATTCTTTTAAAAATCATTTTTGAAATCTGTAGATCATATTTCTGAGGAGATAAATTATATACAGTACAAGTATAAACACGTTTGTACTTGTGTAATCAGGTAACAATAGCGCGCTAAGGCCGGGCAGGTGTTTTCTGATGCGCTGAGTCATATATGAGGCGCGGATACTAAAACCGCTGTCTTCGTTAATTTTGCTCTGATTCATCTGAAATTTTCACACAATATTCTTAAAAGCATCTCCATTCACAATATCAAATATAAAAAAATGCAAAAAAAAGTTTAAAAAATTAACCCCGCCTTAAAAATTACTAAAATTAGTCATTAGACTGCCACGGATAAGATGGTTAAGTTACAGAACATGATTATTTTTGACGGGAATAAAAGGGTCAAGTGAATATGCCCCTTTTATTCATTTAGTTTCGGCAATGTATGGTTACTTAACCCCTTATCTACTATTTATCTCCACAAATGTGAAAAATATAACAATTTTAGAGACGTAGTTAGGTTAAATACAAACATATTAAGTTCGTTTACATCAAAAACCAACATCACATTCCATAGACGGATTTTGCAAAATAATTTTTACTTTCCTATCTGTATACAGATATAAGGAAAGTATAGGAATCATGATTTTTTTCGACCTCGAGTTTTCGACGGATTTTTACGTTTTGAGGTCCCCTGAATCCGTTTTGACTATTTTCGCGATGGTGTCTGTGTGTCTGTGTGTCTGTGTGTGTGTCTGTGTGTCGCATAACTCATGAACTGGTACACAGAAAAACACCAAATTTTAAACTTAAGCTTTGTTCCAGCGTCCAATGAGCAGATTAGATTTTGGGCAGAGTCGGAACATCTAGGGGGGTACTTTATAGGGGGTAATTTTTATATTTTATGGAATATATCTGTTATTTACGTTTGGGGAAGAAAATTCTTCAAATAAAAGTTACTTCTTATATTATTATCTAAATTTTTGTTCTATACAAAATTTTCCTAAAATGGTCCGTATTCGAGAAATTTGACAAAATGTAAAAAAATATTTTTTTATAAAAACAAAACTTGTTTGTAATATAATTTTCTATAATTTTTATCCCCTACATAATTTCTCTAAAATGGACCGTATTCGAGATATTTGAGAAAATGTGTAAATTTCGAAATTTGAAGAAAACTCAAAAACGGATAAAGAAAAAAACATTAAATTTTAAACTTAAGTTTTATTTTGGCCTGACGTGAAATGATTAGATTTTGAACAAAGTCCGAACACCTGGGGGGGTACTTTATGGAGGCCCTTTTTATATTTTATGGAATATGTCTCTTATTTATATTTGGAGAAGAAAATTGTTCAAATAAAAGTTGCTTCTAATATTATTATCTATAATTTTTGTTTTATGTCAAAATTTCCTGAAATGGTCCGTATTCGAGAAATTTGACAAAATGTGCAAAATTCTGATTTTTATGAAAATTGTTGAAATAAAAGTTGTTTGCGATATCGATCTCTATAATTTTTATTCTTACATGATTTTTATAAAATGGACCGTAATGGAAAAATTGTAGGAAAAGTGCTAAATTTAAATATTTTAGTATTTTCGTTTTCAATGAATATGTATAGAAAAATGTTTCGAGGTAGATGTATGTGGAAAATGTATATATTTAGTTTATCCTCTAAAAATTTATGGAAGTTCTACAATAGGTTGTACAAAATAACCGGAAAAAGCCTGTAATAACTAGATAGGAAAGTCATGTGTTGGACACATCAGATTTTTTATAATATAAATAAGATCACGGCTTAAAAAATGGTATATACACACTTTGTAGATTATATTTTAAATTAAAAAATTTATATTATTTATAAAAAGTAAAAATAATTTTATTAGTCCGATCAGATATATTAAAATTTTCATTTTAACTACAAATAAGCATTGAACCTGTACTATGTTCTGCAAATTAAATTACTGCACTGCTTTTTACTTTCCTATCTGTATACAGATATAAGGATAGTATAGGAATCATGATTTTTTCGACCTCGAGTTTTCGACGAATTTTTACGTTCTGATGTCCCCTGAATCCGTTTTGACTATTTGCGCGATGATATCTGTCAGTGTGTCCGTGTCCGTGTCTGTATCCACCATAACTCATGAACCGATATACAGAAAAACACCAAATGTTAAACTTAAGCTTTATTCCATCGTATAATGAAATGATTAGTTTTTGAGCAGAGTCGGAACATCTGGGGGGTACTTTATAGGTGGTCATTTTTATATTTTATGGAATATATCTGTTATTTACGTTTGGAGAAGAAAATTCTTCAAATAAAATTTTTATTGTTAAAATTAAAGGCAATAAAAGAGTAATTTCTACATCAAAAATTAAAAAAATAATGGCAATTAAAAAAATACTTCTAATAATATTATCTATAATTTTTGTTTAATGCAAAATTTTCCTAAAATGGTCCGTATTCGAGAAATTTGACAAAATGAAAAAAATATTTTTTTATAAAAATTATTCAAATAAAAGTTGTTTGTAATATAATTCTCTATAATTTTTATTCTACACATAATTTCTCTAAAATGGACCGTATTCGAGATATTTGATAAAATGTGTAAATTTCGAATTTTGAAGAAAACTCAAAAACGGATAAAGAAAAAACATGAAATTTTAAACTTAAGTTTTATTTCGGCCTTACGTGAAATGATTAAATTTTGGACAAAGTCGGAACATCTGGGGGGGTACTTTATGGGAGGCCGTTTTTATATTTTATGTAATATGTCTCTTATTTATATTTGGAGAAGAAAATTGTTCAAATAAAAGTTGCTTCTAATATTATTATCTATAATTTTTGTTTTATGTCAAAATTTCCTGAAATGGTCCGTATTCGAGAAATTTGACAAAATGTGCAAAATTCTGATTTTTATGAAAATTGTTGAACTAAAAGTTGTTTGCGATATCGATCTCTATAATTTTTGTTTATATATGATTTTTCTAAAATGGACCGTAATGGAAAAATTGGACGAAGAGTGCTAAATTTAAATTTTTCAGTATTTTCGTTTTCAATGAATATTTATAGAAAAATGTTTTGAGGAAGATGTATGTGGAAAATGTATCCTCTTAATATTTATAGAAGTGCTGCAATAGGTTGTACAAAATAACCTGAAAAAGCCTATAATAACTAGATAGGAAAGTCATGTGTTGGACACATCAGATTTTTTCTCTAGACTATGGTCTTGTTTTTTTAATGAACTATTTTATACACCGTTTAATTAAAAAACAACAAATAGTTTTATTAAATCAATGAGCCAAGTTACCTACAATAATAATAATAATAATTGTAGGTTGGCGTGGTAGGTATAACTGGCGATTTGTATTATAATAAAAGTGGTACCTTCAAGGTCGTCCAGCTTGGTTTTCCCAAAATCATAACGTAATCGCAACTTTCTGCTGCTTCGAGAAGAATGTCGTGAACAATTTATTTCCTTGATCTTTTGCTACGAATATTTTAGGCAGGCAGGAAAGATTTTATTGTTTCTGTTGTTGTACTCTGTCTGCGTATTCTATATGTATTAATGACGATTGTTTAGCATATTCCTTGATTCAATATTATCTATTGATTATTATCAATAATACAGAAAATATAAATGTAACAAAAATCTTTTTTACCGTTTTTTTTCTGACAGTTCTTCATTTTTAATCCCAAAATTTAAAAGAATTTAAAGCCCATTTTAGTCTTTAATTAGAAATCAACATGTAGTGTAGTTACCAAGAATTTACTGTTAACATGTTGGTCTCGTATTACTAAGTAGTTTTTTTTAACTGTTCTACTCTAAGAAATCAAATGGTATTCAAACCGTTATTTATAAAAAGTAAAAGCTGCCTATATACATATTAAAAGAAGGCCGTCAAAATATTTGTATGATATACCTACTTAATACCGTTTTTGAAATAAAAAATAATAATGAGAATAAACGTAAACAGAATAAATGATTATTTACCATTGTTTATTCTTTATCTAACTTTATTCATCTCTAATCAAAATATAAATAAATGTTTATATTTTTTTTATAAAAATCTATTGATTAATATATAATATGACTACCTACAGTAAGTAGTATAAATATCAACGAAACAAGTGTTTTATTTACTTATCGTGAGATCATCTCTAATTTTATTCATTTTTTGTACCAATTAATCTTTAAAAATGGGAGCATAATGTTTATTTATACAGCGTGGTCAGACGAAAACGAAAATTATAATATTAATAATAATAATCATTTATTTCATAAAAATAGTGATTCACTGAAAAAGGATATTGATCGTGTGTAGAATAGCAGCTATTTTTTTAAATATACAGGATGTTTCCGAATAGTTGCGGCTTGTGGTAATTTAAAAAAGATGTTCATTATTATCATATAATATAATATCATACTGTTTGCAACTATTAATTACTTTTTTATCTCGCTAGAGGGCGCTAAAATTAAAAGTACGCAACGAATAGTCATATTTTCCATTAAATTAAATCATATGTCATCCACTTTCCCTATTTAAAATGTGTTGGTTAGTCACAGACCATGGAGGTATAATACTAATGGAGATGCCATGAGGCAATTGTTTTGCATATGATACGTTTTATTAAAAATGACCCCACTGGGCGTGGCTTAAATGGTTGACTAAGCAGGGTCGTATTCAAATATAATTAAATTCCGTATGCAGAATTACAACTTTTAAATGACTTACTTACCTAAGATTTGTTTCAACATGATCGATTCGAAATTAATTTGATGACATTGCGCAATTATGACTTCTACACTATTTACTATTATTTATTAACCGTTTTCCGACCAAGCCAATGCCAAGACCATAAAAAAGATTAATATTATTATATTGTTCTGTCTTCGCCGAAACCGTCCGATATATGACCTGTGTGATCAAAAATCAACGTTCGAATAACACTGTGCATCAGATTTGTTAATCTCTTTGTGCTTTAAAACTAAAACCCGAACTACGATTTTTCGTTCAAGGACTCTCTTGTCTTGATCAAAGCTGCCAATGCCAAAATCTGACAATGAGGAGAATTATGACATCAAATTACCAAACCAAAAACCAAACCACTACGTGACTTGTGAATAAATATATTTCAGTAAAAATACAGCCGAGTTTGTAGAAAGGACAATTAATTACTTTTAAATGTAAAACATGTAGGTCTTTCTGCTGCAGATGACATACATTAAAAATGTGACCCGCTACAGTCAAAAGTTTAAAAAGACCAAACATTCAGCTAGGTATGACTTTATGGTTAAAAGTAGATGGAAGAAAACCATGATCAAAACCAATCGGAACTAAAAAGACTCAGATAATAGTTGTTGATTTTATTTATGTTTGAAATAATTAATTATATAGGGTAGGTACATATATTACTAAAATTGCAAGCAAGTACTTACTAAAGATTTCTATAATTGGTACCTATGTATAATAAACAACAATCTCACAGCTGCACAGCATACAACTATACAAATGGAATTATAGAGATAATTTATTTTAAAAATAGGCATTCAGTTGCGATTTGTGATTATAAAAAGAAAACTTTAACCACTTTTTCTGATCAGTAATGTTAGTGTTATAGTGAAAAAGTTTCTAGAAACTGGTGTTTTTAATCCTAATAAAGCATTGTGAATTTCCAAGAAAAGTGCATGATGAAAATTGTTTTGATTAAAAATTTTGAATGTAATGCCATTTAAAAAGAAACCCTGTGGCTGTGGATAACATTTGACACAAAATCTTATCCTAAAAATAACTGTTTGGTTGCATTGGAGGAATAATTTCTTCATCGGTACTTTTTTAGGGTGCAAGGATGACTTGACATTACTAAATTTAAAACTTTGTTATGAGTTGTCTTTTTGCTTTAATTTTTGATACACCTGTATTGTACATACTTGAAAAATATAAAATTGTTCAAGTGGGAAGTTTATATATGGTTATTTGTCTTTATTATAAAGTTAGCCAAGCCAATGTTCTTTATTAAGTTATTTATTTAAGTTTTATTGTAAATAAAGTGTATACTAACTAAACATTCATTTATTGTCGGAACATTGAAGAAGAATTCAATCTGACCCTAAACTCACTCTTATCAAAAAATTCTTCCTTGTAGTGAATAGAGCACAACATGCTATTCGGTTTAGGCTCAAATTGCTCTTTTCCCACAAATTTAGACCAAATTTTGAGATATTGTGGGTCTTTTGGAAACCTATAATAAAAAAAAGTTAAGCATTCTAAAAAAAATTCTAAGTACACTCCTTATACTTACTTATGAAAACTTAAATTAGATATTTTCTTACGCTCTTTCACTAAAGAGTTTTTACAATTAATTTTGGTACACTTAGTCATGATTTTTATACAAATTAATAAAAAAAACACTTATTAAGATAGAAATAACGTCGAAATATTTAAATTTGAACAAAGTTCGACAGCTCTTTGACAACTATGACATGACCACTAAGAGAGGGGGAAGGGGTGTCGTTTTTTTTGGCATGTCATCTCCATAGTATTCAACTCATTGTCACAGACGGGAGGAGAATGACACATGATAGTTGATGACATGATAAAAAGATGTTTCTCATTAATTAAAAAGTAAGACCGAGCAGTCTTCATAGTCCAAGCACTTGTCTAAAATTTTGACGTAGTTTCTGATAATGGATATGTTTCGTTTTCGTCTGGCCACCTTGTACACGAAAAGTTCTTTATACAGATGATAACACCTGGATGGTGACATGTTACAGCTAGAGGCTACATATCTTTAAATTATTCTACATATTATTCTTCACGAACATGTTTGCTTACCCAGCGGCTGAATAAAAATTTAACACAAATTTAATTTGTTTGAAACTTAATTTGTACATTTAAAAATATTTAAAAGTTATTTATACTTAGTTTAATCATTGTTTTAACTAGAATTACTGTATTGTTTATCTAAAAAGCAATAAACAAAAAGAAATTAAATTACTTGAAACAGTTAAACGTGGTTATAAATACAACAGATTCGTCAAAAGACATGGTCATTTCTGAAGAATCCTGTGTAATCGAGAAGTATCTCTATATACCTAACTAAAATTTCCTGTTTGAGTTTGATTATAGTGGCAGGCATGCCGCAGTAATGAAAAAAGTAAAACTACAGTTAAGACCGGTCTTAAGGTAGGTCCTCAATATTTTCTGCATAAACTCACTTTCTCTTCTTAGAAATGACTGACGCACTGAATCATATTATGAAATATTTCGTTAATACCATGCCTCATTGGGAACGTTGGATAACTTCTCGGAAATATTTCAATTTTATATAATTATATAAAAATACAAGAACTACTATATGATTTTTGTAGCGGATTCTGAAGAAAACTGAGAACAGAATTTCAACACATACGAGGGGTCCTTTTTATATGTTTTTCCGGACTAGGCATGAAAAAAAAAGAAGTCCATTTTTCACAAATGTTATAGTTTACAAATTCAGTTACAACATAGTTTTGTTTAATGTTTATTTGGTCTAATTCACTCTTAAATCATCCAATCAGATGTTTGTTAACCCACTAGATATGCTTCTTTTTGTTTGACCTTCCCTTATGCCTAAATGTCATTTATCAAACATTCAAACAAACATTTGAAGTGTTAGTCACATTAATTACCGACTTGGAACACCATTATACAAATTTTATTTGTACCCACGTTTCTATGTTGGTTTTAAAAATTATCAAGACCGCTTGAATTGTAAAGATTCAATTAAGTAAATCGTTGTATATTTTTTAAAATTTTAAGTTTCTAATTTTATAACAAAACTTTTTTTTATAATAACCTAACCTCATCTCTCACCACTTTAGTTTATGATAATTAGAATGGTTATCGTAGTACCTCTTCTCCTTATCTTATTTTCAAATTTTGCCTCCAATTTTTTCAGTCATATTTCTTCCTGCATAAGCCTTACGTCCTCTCCAATTGTTCTTTCTATGCTCATAGTAAAGTTCTCCATCGCTGACTTGTCTTTTCATTTTAGTTTTTTATTATCCTTCCCTTCCCTTTCACATTCAGCAGTGGCAACTTTTGAAAAACTTAACTTGTGCAGTG
This sequence comes from Psylliodes chrysocephalus, assembly GCA_927349885.1. Lineage (NCBI taxonomy): Eukaryota > Metazoa > Arthropoda > Insecta > Coleoptera > Chrysomelidae > Psylliodes > Psylliodes chrysocephalus. Next base: position 3,948,604 of record OV651823.1, on the reverse strand, counting down.
ATGCATTCTCATGAAGCAAAAAAATCCCTTTCGTCAGCTTCGTCTCATTTCGTCACCTAATTATATATATTTTAAAGGTTTTTGGTTAATTATTTTGAATAACTCATAAACCAGAGAACAACTTTATTCTAGAATAGCAGGTTACAAAATAAGAACATGATATTAACGTACATTAGGTTTTAGAAAAATACTAAGATATAAATATATAATAATAATATTCAACAAAATATCAGTCTTTATCTAACAATGATGTACTTCACAGATAAATTCCGGGAATCCCTGACACATCAGTATGCCGGTTCTTATCAGGTAGAACGAAAGGGAAACCTACCAGTGGTATAGGTATTCCTTAACTACCTTTTCATTTCCATAGAATCCCTGAGACAATAAATCTCACGTAATACACTCCTGTGATCGTGCTATTTTATTCTAATAGTCAGTGATTTAAATTCTTTGACTATTCCAAAACAAAACTGGTTGCCACTATTTTTCCTGACATTAAACTTATCGGGAGAGCTAGAGCCCTTAGTATAGCACTGCACTATCAAAAGGAGGAACAGTTGAATTATTTAAACCTATCAAATCTATATTCAACTTTGTTCATTTTGATACGTTACAACACAAATAATAATATAATTAATATTGTAACATGTCTCACACGACCCCTCGTACCAACCAGAACTAAGAAAATAGATATTGAAATTATGTAGACCAAACAAAAATTGTGATAAAAGTGATAAATGAAAAGGGACGAAACATATATTTGGAGGGAAGACAGCTAGAACAAATCAAAATTTTGTTTCTGTGTATGTTTGATAAGAAAAAGCTGAATAAATTTACTGCTGAATCTGTTCTATGTTATTGATCGCAATAATCATTTGTTTTGATTAAAATAACTTACTATAGATAACTGATTTTCTAAGTTTAATTTTCTAAATAAAACCTTTTCTAACCAATGACACAGAATGGATATTAGCTATTCTGTGTTAATAATTAAATATGAATTTGGTCAATATTACTGTTATTACTCATTCACTTTTTATTAAAAGCGCAGGCGGGTGAGTAAGATATTGGAAACATGAGAAAGTGTACCAATAACGGGAGTGGGAATACTGGCGCTAATTTGGCAACACTCTGTATAAATTAACACGTGTTTAATACAGCACCATCTCAAATTTGTCGGCAAATGATTTAATTATACGTACAACTATGATTTGCGTAAAAATGTACACAATGGATGACGTAAGTGGTTTTATTATCGAAATTTCCCAGTACGCCGACACAGGAGAAGAAACGCTCTGTTGACCGTAACGCATTAGAAAAAGACGCCGCTAGTTTCAAGATTTGTCTACAACGCGGAGACAGATAGTTCAAAATCAAGGTAAACGCAAAACATTAAAAAGAGAGGGGACCATCGCGGATTGTGTAAGTTTAAAAGAGATGGGTCAGTCAATTCACGAATTTGGAGCGTATACGCAACTAAGTGCGTTCCGATATTTTGATCAGTTGTTTGTGTTTAGGGATTTAACTAATATGATGAATAAACATCAAGGTCTGTATCAAACATTTTCTAAACGTACCTACTTGAATTAAAAAAAAAATATCATTACTGTACATTATTTCCTGGTTGTTGGTATTGATAAAACATCCTGTGTTGTATTAATGATGACGTAACTTTGAGTCAAACAAAGTTGACAATGACAGGTTTAGTTAATTTTTTAAGTACCTATGCTAAATCAAATAGTTTTTTGACTATTATTTGATTAATTGCTTAAATATCAATGAAAAGCATAAAATAAACAAACCTGGTGGGTAAAATGAATTACTCTAGAGTGAGACACGTACAATATATAAATACCAAGTTGTATAACACTAAATAAAATGAAAAATATAAGAAAATGTGTAAAGTGAAAACGATTGATGTTTATCATTTACCTATAAAACGTAATATCTGCTTATTTCTTCCCGCTATAACTTTAACACTGATATTCCACACAATAAACCATTGTAATAAACCAATTATTAAATGTCGTTTAATTCAAAAATCAGAAATAAACACGAACAAAAACTTTGGTGTCACCGAAATGATTAGCACCAAAATAATGGCGGCCAATAGATAATCGGCACAGAATACTACGTGTGCTCGATATACTTGTTACGCGTTCTCTCTTTATTACCTAGTCTAAGGAATCTCAAATCTCTAGATTATTTTATATGGAATCACCATCATCATGTTTAAGTATTATCGTGTAATTTTGATTCGTTTAGATTAATTTAAATTAACCCGTTATATACAAATATTTGCTAAAAATATTAAAATCTAATTACTGGTTTCCAAATTTCCAATGTTTATTTATGTGTGTTTTAATTGAAACAAAAGACAATTGAACGGATCATTTAAAATAATTTGATTATTTATCAGAATATTGTTTATCCGCAGGCTATTCATTTAGAAAATAAAAACATTTTAATTAATTATTTATTGACAATACAAAATGTGACGCTCGTAAATAATGGGAATATGTATAATATGCTATAAACAAAAGTAACATTAATCAGTAGACAAATCGTTTGTTAGCCCTATTGTGCATGTTTATCATCCAACTCATGTAAAGCGTGTATTTAAAGAAAAATATTTATTTAAATACTGAAACGTGTTCAAGATTTATGCGTGATGAAAAAACTGGGTAATTATAAATATATGTATAAGTGAAAGGGTAGGCTTTGCTGACAAGTTAGATAGACTAGGAATATAAGATGAAACGAAAAATGCAAAAGAAGACTCTTTATAGTCATTCCAAGCTTTCAAAAATGTTATTAAGTTGTTTTTATCTCAAGGAAGATACAAAGCAAAATTAATTTTGTTAGTGATTAAATTTAAAACGAAACTTTCAAGTATGGTTACATTGGTAATTAAAAATGTTAAAATTAATTGTAAGAAATATAAACACATTAGAGTTAAAATATTTAACATTATATTTGAATAAAAAACCATTATTGTATAAATGTTCGACCACGTGTGAAATGAGTTACTAATTTTGGAGGTTAATTTTCGAATATGCCTTAATAAAGAACCGCAATTTCCAAAAACTAACCTCCAAAATTAATAATTTACCTCACACGCAGTTAAACAGTTTTACAAGAATTATCTGTTATTCAGAGACAAACTTAAGCAATTTATCAATTCTCGCGATGTTTACGTACTTGAACATTTTGTTTTTGATTTAATTACTTACACCATTCATTGCTTTGTAGTTTTAATAAAAATTGCGAAAGCTTAGACTAACTATTAAAAGTTCTATTTTACTTTGGCACTTCCAATATTCCTAGTCCATATTATATTGGAGCTACATTCAAACTCTAAAATCATTTATTTCTCGACATAATGTAACTTTTTTTACTTTTAAAACACGTTATTTTAAAAGCTACAACATTTTTACAAGCTTTTATTAACGTGCGATGTTTGTATAGGTCAAATCTTGCAACTAAATTTAACAGTTATTCACAACCGATTGAGCTGAAATTTTACATGCTCGTATTAATTATAAGATCAAACGAACTTACCTGAAGTGAAGTTCGATCTTAATTATATGATGCCTCGTCGAAGTAAATAAGATATATTGTCGACCCCTGTATATGCTTCGAAGCTTCGAAGCAAAGTGTTGGGATGAGGGGATTGGCGGAGAAGTGAATATATCAAATAGTTCCAGCTTTCAACTATGTAGTCGAATCGAAGCATATACAGGGGTCGATAATATATCTTATTTACGAGACGAGGCAGAAATATAATTTGGAAGTTTGGATGACAATGCATGAGTAGCTAAGTGACGTCATTCTAATTCCGATAATCTTTTAAAAGTCTCTCAAACAAAAATGATAGAAATGTTCATAAATTTGCTGAAAATATTATTTTATGTTTTATTTTTTATATTACTTACTATACACTTTATTAATTACTGTCCCATGTTACTTGTTTAAATTAATTTGAAATGAAATATATAATTCAAACTTATAGATAATAATGGAAATGAAAATATTGCCCACGCTCAGGCCTTCCTTTTGTGGGTGTTTTCATCTTTATTTGCTATCTTAAAGTAAACATTGAATAACTACTGTATATTTATATGTGTAATAAAAAGAAAATGTGTTCATCTTATTAATGTATTTAAATAATGTATTTTAGTAAATAAAAATTATTATTATTATTATTATTATTATTATTATTATTATTATTATTATTATTATTATTATTATTATTATTATTATTATTATTATATTGCGGACTCCCAAAAATGGCGGACTAGTTATTTTTTGCACCCCATGATATGAGTATCAATTAAAATGGTTTGTTGAGAAGAATAGGAAAAAAAAATAAATGATCACACTAAAATCAAATGAAAAAAATTTTCTTATCTACCATCATGATATGGGTATCAAATAAAAAGCTACAGACGAGAATCTAGAATGAGTTCTCCGAGGTATGATAGTGTGACGGTTGTCTTTTCTACTCTGAATTTGATGAGTCTCTGTTTGGGTCGTCCGAGGACGATTGATTCGATGCTAGTATAAGGTCGTGCTTTTTTAGCCATATTCCAATTATTTCCACCGCTTTGTTTCCCAGAAACATCAGCTTCGAAGCGTACGAGTAGGCCGTCTGCAAAGGCAATACATTCTGTACCATACCTATATTTGATGTTTAAGAATTCGTTGTACAATATATTCCACAGATTTGGTCCAAGTAGCGAGCCCCGAGGGACCCCCGCGCTGGTTCTTATTACTCGCCATTTCGTTACTACGACATTTCTATATTTTAGATAGTTTTTGATGGAGTTGGTCAGGTATGTTGTTAATCCAATGTTAGTTAACGAGTTAATAAGATGTCCCCAGTTGGTCGAATGGTAGGCGTTTTTTATGTCGACCGCGACCCACCTTTTTGATGCACTGTATCTCAAAATCTAGTCAAATTGTAGATTATAAAAAAAAATTAAGAATCTTTGAACCAAATTCAGTATATCTGACGAGCAGTGTATTCATATGTTGCGTCAATATAAAATTCATAACAAAATTAATTTTAAAAAATTTCACCAAATGTCTTAAAACAACATGTATTTGTTTTCCTAACAGATTCCTCGCAAATTTATATTGGCAAATTGACTTATTTCGTACGTTTATTAATAATATTTGAGTGTAGTTTTATATTTAGAACTCTAAAGTTGGTTTAATGTAAATATTCAAGTTTTTACATGTGGCTAGCGAACGTCATTTGTTTGATCGAACGTCTTTCTTATTGTATTAAGTAATTTTACATCATATTACAAGGTCTTCTTTCGAAAACTTCACATGCGGGAAGAAAAGTTCTACTTTTTTCCCTACTTAAACAATCCGAAAGAAATTATTGATTTTATATAAATAAAAATTTTCTAGGTTTATTCAGTCATGTTTTTATTTAAGCACAACACTACATATGTTTCGGAAACATTTTTTCCATCTTCAGGTGCAGTCAATGATTTTAATTCCCAGTATTATATTATACATAATATCTCAAAGTAAATTTAAAATAAGAAAAAATAAGAAAAAAAAAGAAAAAAAAAGAAAAAAGAAAAAAAAATAAAAAAAAGAAAAAAATTAAAAAAAGAAAAAAAGAGAAAAAAAAAAGAAAAAAAAAAGAAAAAAAATCTCAAATGCCTTTATTACCTTTAGATTCCTACCATCACCCTGGTAGGTTAACCGAATTGAACGAGTTCAAAACAAATTTTGTAAATATTTGTTATTTAAGTTTCACCTAGTTTTAAGTTATTTCAGCTTGTTCTACGTATTTTTCTTTGCCTGAAGATGACTTTATAAGGTTTAAAGCGCTTGTAAGCTTAAAATAGTTTTTGAAACAATCTAATTAATTATACTGTCTCTTTTCTTCATCAATAACAATTTTTTGTTTTGTTTCAGATGCCCCAAACTGTCCCTTCTGCAGGCTTTACGCCCCCATGTGATTACAGCAACTTCGCGGATAACTTTGATTTATCCCTCTTGCCAGGAGGTGACCAACCCGTTTCTCCTTCAACCCAATTTTATCCTCAGTCATACGAAACGGAGAAGATTATCCAACCGAAGATCATAACATCTTTCTATCCCTCACCTCCTTCTGAGGAAACAGAGTTAGAACAGTTAGCACCGGATTTTCAAACGTTGTTGGTACCAGATGAAAGCAATAAGTATTCCAGAAACATTTATTTAGATGTACCAAGTCCTTATTCTCCAATATCTCAAGGATTACTATCTCCAAACGAGCAGTTTTCTAATTATAGGGATAATTTATATCCTAGTTCGCCTGAACATTCGAATTATACTCCTTCACCGGGTTCTGTGTATTCTACTTCACCTTGCAACGAGGATTATCTTCAAAAGCAATATATTAAGAAAGAAAATTCTTCTATTACTACCTTTTCTCCATTTACTGTCAAAGAAGAATCCTTTCTTATACCTACAAGTCCGGCTTCATATTCTTCTAACTCATCAGATCAACAACTCTGCTTGCAAATCGATAACTCAGACGTTCTAAGTCTTTTCAACTCGGTTAATATACAAAAACAAATTAAAAAAGAAGCTGGGGAAGACTTTAATACGTTTTCTGCACCACAAACTCTTAGAGAACTATTGGAGAAAGACTCGAAAAACTCAGATACCCAAACCGTTCCAGAAAACCCTAAAGATCATCGACTGTTAAGAGAAGCTTTGAGAGATACCAGTTTTCAAAAAAAGTTTAATATTAGACCGATTGATTTCGGATTTTTGGGAAGCGATATCAAAATGGAGGAACCCGAACACGATGATTTGATGAGGACTTGCAATGAGGAAATGGTTAAGGGAAATATTGAACCTGTTTTAAATATGGCTATTGAACAGATGAGAAAGGATGTCAATAATACTTGCGCTACTCTTGGAATTTCAGCAGGTTAGTTTTTATTAGTAATTAAGGGCCATTAATATTGACCAAACAATTGGGAATACCTTGTATAAAATAAAGAATTCAACAATTTAATTTGGTACTTACTTAAATGGTTCCGCTTTCTGAAAAATATGGGTAAAACCAGAAGTATAAGTTTTGTCACAGTTCATGAACAAAAACTAGTTTTAATTTTTTTTTATTTTATTTACCATTCGTAGCAATAATTAGGCAACATGGAAAATCCTGGCAATTCGTTCTAGTATTAAGAGATATGAAATCAAACTGTATTACCTAAATTAGATTAAAAAAAAAATTATTTTTAGGTTTCTAAAGAAGTTGTTTTTCTCCTTTATGGTATTTTAAAATCTAAAAGTTTTATAAAGTCATTAATAAAAGGAATTTTATCGATGGCATTATTACCACTGAATGTTGTTTTTGCTTTTCATGGTATGGTGTTTTTTAAAGTCCCATCCAAATACATTTATGATGCCGTGGCCGAAATTAGTACTTCTAAAGATATCTAATATTATTAGACAGGTCAATTTAATCTAATTTTTTGCTAGCTGTCACGCTTTTAGCCTAGTGCCATCATATGACTAATAAGTAGGTTACAACAGGTACTACAATCTTAGTATAGAGCCATTATACTTAGTATAAGGCACATTTGTTCCCTACCATCTTTCTAGATCATAGCGCTCTTACAAGTTTTTCAGTTGTTTGTCATGAAAAGTGATTCCAGGAGATGTAAATTTTACATTTTCGATGTTGTATCCTCATCATTACTTAAAGGTTCCTTTTTCTTGAGAAAATATAGCAACAGATGTTTCCGCTGGGTTTTTGGGCACCATATTTCGATGATATTTAGTGTCTCCTGCATCCTTTCGGAAACAATGGCAATTGACGTTGAAAAATAAGCTTTCTGATGAAAATTACGAATGATATGTGTAAATAAAGCTTTAATTGCAGCTTGGATAGTGTCTTCTGCATCCTTTCGGAAACAATGGCAATTGACGTTGAAAAATAAGCTTTCTGATGAAAATTACGAATGATATGTGTAAATAAAGCTTGAATTGCAGCTTGGATAGTTGGACTTGTTTTGGTCTATCTAGCTTTTTCATGTATTTTATAATGAATTTCTGTTATTTTAAACCTATTTAGAATCATTTCTTAAAACTTGAAATTCAAAACGTTTGTTTTCCGTAATTCAACCAGTTTTAGAGATTTTTTGGACTTGTTTTGATCTATATAGCTTTTATGATCTATTTTATAATGAATTTCTGTTTTTTTAAACCTATTTAGCGTCATTTTTTTAAAATTTGAAATGTAAAACGTTTGTTTTCTGTAATTCCGTAATGTGTTAAGGATAAACTAACATTTTAAAGCAATTAAAATGGTTATTTTACTATTGTCTCTTGTATAATATTGATGTGATGACATCCTACACATTTCTTTTTTATATCTAACTTATTAAAGCTGTAATTTTTTATGAGTCACGTTCTCTAGATGTATGAATGCACATCATTTCCCATGGATACAAATATATTTCACTTGCACTTTATGTAGTTCAGAATACCATTAGCATATATAGCATACGTATTTCTGCTAAAATAGGATTATAGTTATTCGTTTATTTTTCCAAGAACGGTGTAGATACTTTTAAATAATGTAGGTATTGCTTCATTTACGAATTTTTCTTCATGTCTAATAAATCTTTGAGAGATTTATAAACGTAGGTGTGGTATTATCAAGGACTAAGCTATGCTCTGGTATGCACTGTTTTTATTTATGGTCTTCTATTACCATGTTTATAATAGCCATAAGCATTACTTAATGGGTGGGACTCTGAGCGAAAAAATGCTATTTATGGATCATTGATTCCTTAAAGGGTAGGCAGATTAGGCAAGAATATGGTAATCGTTCGATTATGATGAACTATGAATTAATATTTATGAACAGACTAGAAATTCTAAGATATAACAATAAACAATAATTAAGTTCTTTTCTTATACACTATAAAATTTAGAAATAAAAAGAAATACGGATTTTTTAAGTGTCCAATCTTGTAGAAATAATTTAATAAATTTAATATTGAACATTAATATTTTTTATATAAAAGGAACGGAAAAAGTTTGCACTTACTTGTCAAAGTAACAAAATACACAGAGCTATGAAAATTATTAAAAAAATAGTGAATTATTATTAAGTCGGCAAAAACAAACACATCCAATCGATCTACAGGTGTCTGGCCTCAAATTTATATTTAGTAAATAGGCCAAAAAATGTTTCGATTTATATTTTTTTTATATAAATAAGAAACTTTGGACTTGACAAGTAACCAGACGTATGATATGACTCTAACTAAATGTCAAAGTCCTGCCAACCTAGAAATTAAAAAGTTTTCATATAAGAGACTTAATCCAATATTGGCGCGAAAATTTAAAAACATTATTTATTTTAGTTAAAAGTTAAATTACAAATAAAGTGATTAACTAAAGGAATAAAATTTTTAAAATAAAAACTCCTAATTATGTTTCTATTTTACTCTTTATACAATACAGACAGTAAGAATTAATTATTTCTTCGGCCTTCAGTGTTATCTAAATAAGAAACCTTTGCTAAAGTACTTTTCTATGGACTAATAAAAAAATATGACTACTATAGCTTATTGTACAGAGTTAGTTAAGTTAGTTTATCTACTTTGTATTAAATAATAAGTGAATGGATAACACTATATTACGAGACCAAATAAATGTACTTTGCAGTATAATACTACATCCCATGAATATACAGTTTTCACAAAAACTTCTTAGAGAATCAGACGTATAACATCCTCTCTACTCCCCTCAATTTAGTCTATGCGAGATACAATGCAATAACACTGTAATGAAGTGACTTTTAAGGAATTGTAAGAGTGTATTGAAAATAATGGGGAATAGCTTAAATGATTAGAATTTTTTCAAACACAACCTCGTATAAAGTGAATAACAATTATGATTTTTACATTAAAGCTTCCGATAGCGCCAATACTACAAGAAACTTTCTAGTTGTAATCTAGATCATATGATAATTAATAAACTATTAACAGAAAATTAATATTGATAAAAAAAATTAATGGTATGCGCGAAATACGCACGAGGAGCTGATACACACCTTAACAACCTTCATGGTATTATTATTTGTAAACATAGTACCATTCACCCACACACATTGTCTTTTCACTGACATTTCATGGTCGAACAAAATTAGATTTCAAAAAATATTTTTAATCTGCATGCGCACCGACTAATAAACTATCAAGGTATATTTATATTAATCAGGAGTTATTTAAACATTTAGAAATTTAGTTAAAAAAAAGTTGTAAAGAATTACTCAAATCTCGAATTTCTTCTTTAATATCTGAAAAAAGTTTGAGGAAAAAAGAAATTGTTTTAAAAGTAAATTATTTTATCTTTATTACATTTTTGGTCTACTGTTATTGATTGTCCCAGATATTTGAAAATCGGTATATCGGGTCGTGGTGACCTTTTGTAGCAGCTGATAAAGTTCACCTTTAAATAACCTGATGATACTACTACGTTACATGTTGCTATGACATTATTTTATGATAGATTGTTATGTTTTAATATTATTTAGATTTACACCTAATTTATTGTATTAACCCCTGCAGAATTGAGGATAGAAAAAAATAAATAAGAGCAAAAATCTGAAATTCTCTAAACTCTAAGGAAACTAAAAACTGTAAATAACAATCTCAGAAATTTTAAAATTAGCGAATAAGTTAATTGTGGATAAAAAAATAATTTACGGTTGGAAAAATGGAGAAAAAAAGATTTTTTTTAAACTGTTGCAAGAGGAAAAGTTATAGAAATTTCGAAAAATTTCGATATACAGACGATCAAAATTTAAAATTCTCCAAAACGGTAAATAAAAGTCTCAGAAATTTAAAAATAGGTAAATTGGGATAAAACACGATTTTTTATGACAAAAAGGCAGAAAAATATTTTTAAAAAGATGAAAGAGTAACAATTACAGAAATTGTTCCAAAAAGTGGTTTTTCAGACTTTAGAAAATTCTAAATATATAATTAAGCCAAGAACTATAGTCTATTTTTATGTATGAGAGAGTATTAAAATAATAAAGCGTTCGTAATCCATAGGCGTACCACTTCTTTTAGTAGACAGTTAAAATATTTTTTGAAGTTATTCCTCGAGTATACACTTATATTTTCACCTAATTAACCTGCTTATAACTTCTAAACAGCTGAAGGTAAAAAAGTGCAATTTTTTCTAAAATGTTTTATTTTTCCACAAGGTATGTTAAGAACATTGTGTCAAACGGGTTATGTAGGTATAAGGGTTTAAACTTTGACTTTTAAATAACGTTACGTTCATAAATAATAATTTTAATATAAAAACTACTTCTTACCTACAAATCCAAATCAGAATCGAAATCAGAAGATGAACTGTCGCAACCAATATTTATAATGAGTGGCTCGATCATTTCATCAGTAATATTGTCCAACTTCTACATTTTCTCTTCTTCTTTAATCGTATGATTTACTGCCTTTTCCCAGTTTTCAGGCTTCACATTATTTACAGCCTCCAAAAACAACTGTTTAACATCACTCATTTTAAAAGAATTATTTTTTCTTGAAACTTCTCCCTTTATCTGTGCCCATATCAGTTCAATCGGGTTTACTTCGCAATGATATGGTGGTGATCTAACCACCGTCATCCCACGATTTTTGCAATTTCATCAATTTCATATTTTTTGAATTTCTCTTTATGAAGGGAACACAAATGATACAGTTCTTTTCTCACAGAACCGGGATGGAACTTAATATTCTTTGAATTTAGCCAATTCTGTAAATCTTTTTTTAACCACTTGGTTGTGGGCATTTTTTCTATAAGTCTCGAGTGATAACTTGCATTATCCATTACTATTATACAGTTCTGAGGAAGAAGATCTATAATTTGTTCGAACCACTCTTTAAAGCATTCATGTCCTCATAGTAGTCACTGGTACGAGTAGAGTCAAAAGTCAATAAACCACCTTTAACAAAACCGTTTGAACTACCGATGTGTACTATTATTAGTCTGCGCCTCTTTCCTGATGGTGGATTTAAACCAGTAGATAAATTATTTAAAAAAGCCTGTCTTCGACTTGTAATAGTTTCATCTTGCCAAAATGTATTTGGTTTATGTCCCTCGTTGAACCATGTTTCATCTAAATAAAATATATTTCTTCTTTGGTTTCTCATTTCTTTTATAGTCCTTAGGTAATTTCTTCTACATACTACAATATCGCTTCTTTTTATTAAAATAGACTTTCTGGAATGCTTTTTCCATAGAAAACCTATTTCTTTTAAAAGTTTCCATAGTGTGCTTCGACTCATTTCAGGGTAGTCCTTATCATCTCGAACCGTGGCAAGAACTTTGTCTACTGTCGGAAATTCTTTTTTAAAGAAGAACGCATGCACTTTCCTTCGAAGTCTTTCTTTCAAAAGATTTTCTAATTGAAATTTTGGTTTTCCTGCAGCTTTACGTGCTGTTTGAAACTCGCCAAATTTCTCTTCTTTAACAACTCGGTAAATCGTAGATTTCCCAACACCAAGCGTACTACTAATTCCACTGTGTCATCAACACTTTTACATAAATGTTTGTCTGTAAATGATTTAAAACGATTAAATATTAATGTTTTTTCATTAACTGTTAAAGGACCGATTTTTTGTCGTTTACGCGGCCCTTCCAAATTTTCCATGATCACACTAGAATTCACACTGCACCTTGCAAGTTGCAACTAAACGACATTTAGTAAACTGTCAAGAATACACAACTTGGACCTCCTTACTAAATGGAAAACCTATAATCGCATTTTCGGTGAAATTTGTTGGGAAGGTATTTATCTACTTATAATTCGATTACTGTAAGAAATTCTTGGAATTAAAATAAAACAAAATTGGCAAATAGGTACTTATTGAAAATAATCTTAAGATACGGCTATGTAATCTTTAATACACAGGGCTTTTGGCCTGTCCAAACCTTTTTCTATTGTTCTGTACAGCTTATGTTTATAAAGGACCAATAAAAGACCAAAAACTTGTAATAGCTCAGGTACATTTATTACAATTTTAGGAAATATTTAGATTATTCTGTAAAAATATCTAAAATGACCGTTTTGCATTAGAAATGCTGCTTTATTACTCTCTCATACATAAAAATAGACTATAAACACCGCATATCTTTAAAATGTTAGGGAGATATTTTGGAATTTTTTTTTTAAAATTGAAGATCAAAATCTGAAATTTTTTAAAACAGTAAATAAAAGTCCCTGAACTTTGAAAATTTTGCAAAAAAAAGAGAGTTGGAAGAAGAAAAATTAAAAAATTATTCCAAAAAGTTGTGTTCTGCATTACTTCAGAAAATTTTAAATTATAATTGTTTTTATTCAAAATAAGTAAGAAGTCAAAGAATACATATCCGAAAGTGATGGAGAGAGATTTTAAAGTTTTGATTCGAAGATTGACAATTGACGATCGACGATCCAAATTTGAAATTCTCCAAAACGATAAATAATTGTCTCCCAGAACTTTTAAAATAAGTAAATTGGAATTAAAACGATTTTTAATGAAACAATTTTTAAAATCAAAATTAAGTATTTTAAATTTTGAATTCACAGATCGACTACAAAAATAAAAAATTATCCCAATTGCAACTTTAAATGGTAAAAAATATTCACAGATCTTTAAAAATTGGTAAATAAGATAATTGGGATGGAAAAAAACTATTTTGACAGGTCACTATAGAAAAAAGAAACATTACGCCAACAAATTGTTAGCAAGGATGACTCCAGGACGAGTTTTCGGGAGGGATGGGGCAATGTGGGGTGGGAATTACTATTATCCATTCTCTTTTAGGATATTTTTTTAAATAAAAGGCTCATAAATTATAACAGTTTATATCTTATGGCCTCCATAGCCCCCTGAAGCCCTTGCTACTTAAGGTATAAATCAGAAAATCCTAAAATGTTTCCTTATATTTACTTTGTTTCAGATCCATCACAGTGGGACTCAGCCAGTGTGCTATCATGGATCAGATGGACTTCCAGACAATTCAATCTGCCCGAACCAGTATCAGAACAGTGGGATATGATAGGAACGAATCTAATCACCTTAGCAGAAGATGATTTTACTAGAAGGTCGCCGCAGGTAAGAACCTTTATTATCCACTTAAAAATAGATAACGAAGATACCGAATTTTTATTATGTAATAAAATGCCGGTTAAAAGCATTTTAATCGACAAGAAACATTTTATTCTCTCTGAATTAAAATCACACTTCGTTTTATGCAAAATATTATAATGAAATTGTATCTATAAAACTCTAATAGACTAATAAAATTTAATTAGTTCCATTCGGTTTTTATCGTGGAAATGTGAGTAAAGATTTGAATTGAGGTTCACTAAAAACATTAAATTATATCAGTAAGTTAATATAGTACATGTAACTAAACTAAAAGTTTACTTAGAGTTTCTAATGAACAGGTTTTAAACTGTCTACTCGTAGCATAGAAATAATATAGAAGACCAATATAAACATAACATTTAAGCAGAAATTGAAACCTACTGTGCATAAAAACGCGTCTCTGCGCCTGACATCGCAAAATAGTGTGTCTAGAAGCTTGCGCAATATGCATGACTTGTCCCTGTAGTGTTGCCAAATATATTAAACATACCTAACAGAAAAGAATTTTAAATTAATTAATTTTTAAATTATATGATTTAAACAGTTTATATCTACGAAATATCGCCACAAAATAACTTATACACATTTAAATAATCAACTAATAATATTTATGTGTAATTACATTCCCAAAAATATATACAAATACCGTATTAATGTCATTAACACCGTATTTTTAATGTTCAATAAGCGATTCACCTACAAATTCAATATTGACCTGGCAATAGCACTAAAATCCGGTGTTTCAAGGCTATATGACGCTGCCCTTACAGGACAGTTTGTAGTTTATTATTTATGCCGCGTTTGAGAATCCACATCGGATGCATCTGAGATGTAGTAAGTAGTAAATCTTTGATCACATGATTCAGTATACGTAAATGTAATGGGACAGATGTGTCCGATGTGGATAAAAAACACTCGAGATGTAAAAAATGCATCCGATGTGGATTCTCAAACGCGGCATTAATTACACGATGAAAGTGGCATTTTATTTTTAGTTTTGTGTAGTGTTTAGTCAAATCCTAGGTACAATAAAAGACATTTTTACATTGGCTAATGAAAATGTAATCAATGTATTAGGCAGCTGTTATATTTATTACAAGATTTATGTCTGCAAATCTAAACCTACCTAAGAATTATAATTATGTAAATAGAGAGCTGTATATTTATATACAGGCTGCCCAGCGACGGGGAGACATTATCGATATCGGTTTTAAGGCATTTTAAAACATAAACCCGATCTCAACAATCTTAGGAACTCTTCTGTCACTCGATATTTTAATCGGTACTTCCTCTTCGCTTTTTGGCTGGCACAACAATTATTTACATTTCTTAATTCCTTACCGCGTTCGAACCAGTAAGGTTTAAAGAAATTTAAAAAAAAACCTACTTTAAAAATAAAGAAGTTAATGATTTTCTTATGGATCCCATCTTCAGATCTTGACTTAATGTATATAAAACTGTTTCCTTTTCTAACAAAAATAATCCTAGAAATCGGGCAACGTGGTAAAGAATTATCGCTCAACATACATAAAAAAATATTTCAACGAATTGAGAATTTCCTACCATTTTGAAGTATGTTAAAAAAAAATTGTTAATAAAGTGAAAAGTAGGGCATGAACATATATTATAAAGTATATAAAATGATAGATAAATCCAGTTTAGAAGGTATTATAAATAAACTGTGGAAATATCGAGAATCTCGATTTTGAATCGGAAAAATATTCTACGCAATTTAGTATGAAAGCTGATCAAAATGAAACACATGAACGACAAACTGTTATTGACAACTTTCTTCAAACGTTTTCTATTTTTCCGAAAACTAACTAGATAGTTCGAAAATCATTTCCTTCGTTAAAACGCCTCTTGTTCCGAAAAAGGTACACCCCTGCCAACATTCATCGTTCATTAAAAAAGTGGTAGATACAAAACGCTTCGTATTGTAAGGCCAAAATATATTTAGAAATCGAAATAGTCATATAAACAAAAGAATCATATGAGTGAGATAACTACCAAATTAATGATTTACAAGTTTATTCCTATTATTTATAAAATAGGTTTGCAATGTGCTGGTGTGGAATGTTATCATCGACTAAAAACTTTAAATCTTTGTATTAAATTGATCGAAAACAAACTATAAATTGGTTTAGGCTATATAGAATGTTTCTAGTAAGCAGCAACTAATTTTTATTATGGAACCGAAAGACCCTTTTAAAAAGGTTCAAAATTAAATATGTACCAAGTAAATGTAGTAGTATTTATTAATTTTTTAATTTATATTGAAAATGGTAACATGAAAGGTTTTCTGTCTAACGATTCATAATTTCGGCTGACAAAATGTAAAAAAATATCGAACATAATATTCCTGGGCCCTATTTTGCACTCCCCATATTAAATTTAGTTGTAGCAAATAAGATGTCAAATCACAAGCAAAATCTCGTGACTACAGTACTAATGATTGCCTGTTTGGAAAAGTATCTTTGTTTGTAAATATTTATATGCATAGTTATATTTAAATGCGCGAGTGTAATGTTAAGTATAAACAAAATCCGCCCATTATGTATATACGTTTAGTTACCGACCCTAGTAGATAGGCAATTTGTTATTGTTTTAAGTTTTACCGTAGGGAGAGAGAAAACCAATATTAGGATAAATGGTCCAGCTCCTTTCTGGTTACGTAGGTACCTAAAAAGTATTTTAGTTTTTGGTTAAGTAATTAATTATTGTAACAGTGATTTTCTTGTGATAGTACCTAATTTAGATTGTGGATTAAAGTTTTTGTATATAATTTCGCTGTTTAATAATAAACGTAGTCAAAACCGGAGCACGTGGTTTTTCTGGGAAGTATTTTTAAAATCACAAGCAAAATCTCGTGACTACTGTACTAATGATTGCCGAAAATTAACTAATTCATATTTTATGCCATATCTTTCTTAATAAGGACTGTCAGAACCATATTTACCTTAACTTGAAATTTTTTTAATCGTTTTTTGTATAGAATCATCTCTAAAAATGTATGATTGAAATATCGTGCGAACTATTTGTTCGATCAATAAAAAACTTGCACCGGTCCTGTTCGCGCCAGCACCGTTATACGCATGAGCTCCGACACACTATTTTCTCCTTATGGTTTCATTTTTGATATATGGAATCGGCTTTCTATACTATTTCTATGACTCGTAGTAAGTTTGTATTAAACTTTATAGTTTGGCTAATCTATTTGGATGTGTCTACTTGGTCAAAGGTAAATTATTTTACCATGATACAAGGTAATTCATTACTGTGAAAAAGTTCGATTATACAAGGTAATTCATTACTGTGAAACAGTTCGATTATACAAGGTGTTCAATAACTTCAGCTTACGACAATCTAATGTTTTTTCAGAAGGATCGCCCTGTGTTTCATTTTATATCTGAATTACCCTTTCTTTTCTCACTGTAAAAGCCATTCCCATTAATATTTCACAGGATATTAACCAGTTTTATAAGAAAATCTTATTAATTTCAATGAAGAAGTAAAAGTTTTTAGATACTGATCAAATTTAATATTGATGCACTATTTTTCAATTTGTAACAAATCTGGACAGGATGAGTCAAAGATTATTTTTTATTTTTTTAACTTGATCAGTATTTTATATCATCATTTCGAAGTACCTTAATATACTTTCATTCAAGTTAGACATTTATTATACCTATAATAAATAGTTAATAACACCTAATTAACTTTAAATAAAGCAGGTATTATAGCGGAGTTTGTGGCTCCATTAGAAACGGGCAAAACCTATTTAGTGGATAATAAATTATCGAATAAATGATAATCACTAATTAACGAATCGGCCTAATAAAAGTTTTTGTGTAGATTTAATCATATTTTTCTTTTCTTTTTAAACATAAGTCAGACTTTATTTATTCATAGCTGCATCGTATGTATTTTAAATAATTCGGATTTTTATATTTGTATTATAATTTTACAATTATGTAAGAATATTTTGGAATGTTTATAATTTTTATTAGTGTTCTTTATTTCGTTACTGTTATTTCATTATGTAAAAACAAATTATTTGAATCGCTGTTTTTTATGATTTCTTCAAATAATAAGTCTATGAGTTTTGTCATAAATTGACGATTCGAAAATAAGTAATTCTGGCGCACGGCGAGAGTAAGACTTGCCCAAACTTGACACATTTAGTAGTTGCTGGCGATTTCAAGAATTTAGAAGAAATCCCGGAAATACTAGCATGATTTAACTATTTTATACTACTCGAAGAACAAAAAAAAAAAAGAATTAGATAAAAAGATAAAAATAGAACCTCTTTCATTTAAATACTAATCATTAGAATCCAAACCACTTAAACCAAACGCAATGACATCACCTTCATTGATGTTTTATTCTTAGCCGTCGAAGATTTTTCTCACGGTTCAACTAATAAGTTAATGTACACCTTTGCGTCACGTTTTTCCAAAACATGTTGGTAATCTTGTTGGTTACTTCAACTTTTCAGTTACTCATTGAATTTATTACGAAGCATTACGCAGAAATAACCGATTTCGCAAAAGGTCGACAAAGGTTAGTTAATACTTAATTTATGAATTGAAAGTATGAAGAAGTTAAGTTTACGTTTACAATAAAGAAAGGAGCTAGTAAATACTTCTTGGTGTTCATTTCATTCTAACGATATACACATTTGTTTATATTGAACTTCCAAAATCTTCTTTTTATCCTAACTATTCGTAGGAGCAGTATCCAATTAATTATAAAATTGTAATCAACTACTCAAAACAAATATAATTTGTATTGGAATAACTTTTAAGGCTATCCCAAGGAAAGGAATGATTCAAATTGTTAATTTATAAATCTCTACTTGGGGTGGGTTCAATTTCTGATTTTTTTTAAAAATTATAGGAACTCAAAACAAAAATTTTAACAATTTATAACAACCCCAATTAGAAATTTATAAATGAAGAATTAGATGTTTTTTTTCATACCATATCAAAATGGCGCCCAACGTGGGACAATAATAATTTTATATAAGAAATTAGAGTAATTATTAAAACAATATTTGGTTTGGTAAGTTTTTTTAATTTAAATTGTTGATAATATGTAGTATATAAAAAGGAATATCAAAATAAATTATGTACAGGCATCGCAACCTAATTTGTCTGAAGAGGGGATGCGCGTTAATCTCGAATTTCAATCGTCAATGCCTACTGTAACTGTTAAAAAGAGATGCAAATAAAATTTCGGTGGCTGTTTTATAAACCAGTAGATAGATAAAAATACCTTTAAGCTTATTCTGTCGTTATGAAGCATCCTATATAATCAAATTTATTTTAGAAATTCAGTGTTGTATAGTACTCCATTAAATTTTTCTTTTTTTTTAAGTGCTTTGTTTCAAACGGAAATATTTGGCCCACTGTGTATACTCTTTCAATGTTATAATCATCTCTTGTAATCATTTTCAAATTACATGCATGTTCTTGATCAATTTAATTTACTACAAACCAACTCTTTTTATACCAATAATCAATCAAAATTCCTTTTTATAACACTTTAATAATGATATATAATAATTAATAATCCGCATTCTAGAACGTAAAATGCGCGCATTTAAATCAAATTTAAATTGAGTTCTTCGTCATCTTCTTCATGTCTTTTTGCTAGCAGCAATGTCGTTGGCCGTCCTTCACAACAAATTCTTGTTGGGTCGGGAGGACATGCGAAGAAGAGAAACAATATTTTCTAGTATTACAACGTCGTCCAAGAAGAGAAAGTCTTTCTTATTCGACCTACTTGACCATTAAAAATTGCCGAGGAATGCGATTTTACACGATGGTTGCTGTGCATGGTTGACTTTAAACTAGGTATACCTAATGATTTTACTGCGTTTTCGTTGTTACAAAATGGGAATATTCTGCTATTGACAGGAATCATTATATAATTTAAGATAAAATCGAATATGTTTTCTTTTCCGAGATATTATTTAAATAAGCATCTTGCTGTATTCCAAAAAATATTTGTAAGAAATAAGGATAAAATAGATATTTTCAAGAAACATGGCACTAAGGGCCAATTTTATATTCAAATTAAAGGAAGCTTCAATATGAAGCTTCAATATGAAGCTTCAATATAAAAAGGACAATTTAAATGTTATATCGATTTCATAATACAAATTTATTAAAAAAGTACACTTTAAAGCTTCATTTAACTAAATACCCGTTTCTGCTCCTTTAGCGTGCTTCTTCCAATGACGTTTGACAATTTGTCGTTTTGATTGAGTTTTGATGACATCGCGCCAGTTGTTTGGTTTAATTTGATGTAAATAAGCAAATAATATAATTTGTTTTTAAATTGTCGAATATTGATTTAAAATGTTCTGACTTTTTATAAAAATTAATTAATCAGTTCTGACCATAGCCCTCAGAAGGTCTAGATACCGCATCGTAAAAACATTTTGACCCCCATATGATGGGCGCCATGATAAATAAATGTCAATAAATTTTAAGTTGGCACTACTGACGAGACAGAATCGGCGCAAGTTTAGTATAATAAGCGTAAGATCGGCGTTCGACGAATATAATCGATTTTATTATCTGTTGTGTTATTTATTTTGTTTTTCTAGTAAAGGTTTTATTTAAAACATTATTTTTTAGTTTAGTCGTTTAGTGTTTTATTTTAATAAAAAACATTTGTGGTTTGGTGTTAAATTTTTACAGGATTTTCAAAATCTCTTTTTGTTTTGTACGTGAATGTAACAATGCATCTAACGGTAGAAGATACAAGGAAGGAATAACATTTCATGTGTAAGTTTTCACAAATATTTGTGTATTTACAAAATCAAATAATTTGTATGTTTTGTTGTAGCATACAAAAAAATGTTAGGAAAGAATAACTGATAGCCATAGGAAGACCATTGAATCATTTTGTGACTTTAGTATAAGCCCAGAAAATTTGGGGATACTAGCTGAAACGGCAAATCTGTTATTGGCTCCTTTTTAGTGACCTATTGTACAATTTTTCCAACACAAGTTCCATGATCCTTTGAACTTGGCTGCACCGTACTGATGAAGACCTATAGTCAGAAAAACGTGTCGACCGTTACTTCTTTTTTAATTCTTTTTATTCGGAAATTGTCCACTATTACTACCTTGATACAATAATATTAGTTCCGTTCTAAGTAGGTACATATTATAGTTTGTATGTTTTATGCTTTATTTTATTATATGTAATAAATGATAGGAAATATACTTTTATAGTAAATAAATTGATTAAAGTAATATGTAAGAATAAGTTTATCTAAGGATTAAATTGTTAAAGCAATTTTTCATATCTATTGTTTATTAATTTGTTTCATTTAATTCTTTCTTATTGAGTAAGTTATTTCATATAAATATGCAATACTTGTAAAATGTAATATTTTCTTTTAAATAGGTATATATTATGTTCGTATAAAATATTGTTCAGTTAATAAAAACAAACATTTTGTCTTTTATTCAAAAGAAGTTTGTAAATTTTTCAAAATATATTTACCTACCCCAAAAACAGATTAATAAAACCAGTTAGTCATATACACATTTTCTATATATTTATAGAGGTACTTTTTAAATAACTTTCAATACATTCGAAATCTGTGGTTTTATTAAACTCAATGTAACAAATAATAATAGGTATTCTCAAAAATATTTAAAAATAAAATCGTGATGGGACTCTTGTATAATTTAGTGACTATTCGCCTATGGTTAGTGCACTACTGTATGTCCCTGGGTTTTCTACATTAGAACAATACTGCTTCTCCACTCTAGCAGTATTTTTTGCATCTCAGATTATATTTATTAAAAAACCAAGGAATTGTTTTGAGCCTATTGCTGGGCCCTTTTCCAACATTCCCAAAGTTTTTTTTTTACTTTCTGCTGATTGGATCTCCGATAGCGACAACTCCATTTGTTGTTCCACTAGTTTTTTTATCAAATTTTTAAAATAACTTCTATATATTTATCTTTTGCAATTACTTTGCTTACCTGCTTCATAATCTCTTCCCTATGCCCCAATTTCTCTAACAGGTGAGATCTTATACTCGCTCTATTAAATCAAATTATCATTATAGTTTATTTGAAAATGCTTGGTAGCACAGTTTTTATGGCAAAGGTCCATATTTTTATATAATTTTGCTATTATTCATTTTCAAATAAACTATGGGAATAGGAGTAATCTATTAGTTTTTCTAAAATACCTTGTTACAGATGTAAGTATATCTTTCCCTAGTTAAAAAATTCGAGTTTTTATTTTCATAATATAATATAAATAAATGACCGGTTAACAATCACATTCTTTTAAATAGTACATTTGACATTGAAGTAGGTATTTTCTCCATATTGCCAAACAGAAACAGATGGTTTACTTGTAATTTGAATTATATTACATAAATCTCACTGAATTTCTCTATAATTCTCATAGCAATATGTACACAAACCACTTATCCAATAATATATAACCATGTAAAAATAACATTTCAAGAACGAGAAATTTTATAAAACCGGTCCTGTCTGAACAGATCTAGGAAAATCAAATAGGTTTGTCAAAGTTTTGTTCTTAATTTGAAATTAGAAATTGTGCGTCTCACTCACTTATAACTAATAACAAAGTGCAGATTATCGGTGTTCAAGTATTACAGAACACACAAACTAAAAATCAGTGTAGCCAAAACATAAATTTACCTAACATGGCGACAAGCTTGAATGGGGTCATTTTTTTTGTATTGACAGTATACGCCAAGCGGTATCTAGACTTTCTGAGGGCTATGGTTCTGACATTTTTATACTCTACAGAGTGATTTTGTTTCTGAATAATTAACATAATAAATAAATATTTCCTACATCAATCTCAAATTGCACCAAAGAATACCTACCCAAGAAGCGAAACTGAATGGGTTTTCGTATGTACCAAAGCAAGGGAACTTAATAACTGGGAAACGTATGAAAATTAATCAATTTTTGTCGTTTGGTTCATTAAAATTAAACACATACTAAAGTAACAATGACAGATAACACATTCTTACTATGTTCGTTCATATTAGGTATGTTCCAACACGTGCGAAAACTGTAATATTACCGTACAAATCATGCTCTCTATACAATTTTTGGGTAGAGCGCACGATTTGTACGATAATATTACGGTTTTCGAGCGTGTTGGAACAAACGTTATGTCAAATAGATTATTTTAATAACGAAATAATTCAGTAGGTACAATAAACAATACCGAAAGCAAATGACTTGGTCATTCTGCAAATAGGGAATTTTGAGAAAAATTATGGAACAGTGGTGCAAGGACCATTCACTGTCTATCAATCCCAAGAAGACAGAAATAATCCTTTTCACAAAGAAAAGGATAAAAATGAAATTAAAACCTACAGAGTTCCAAAACACGAAACACAGAGATGAAGTACCTAGGTAGCACCTTTGACAACAAGTTAACTCACACTTCAAAAGAGCATACATTACTTATAAACAATTCTACCGAACCGTAGGGCGCACCTGGGGTTTCTCCCCAGAGTCGTCACATGGACTTACATGGTCATGACCTATGCTAATATACGGTGCAGGTGTCTGGGTACAGAAAATCCAAAAATAGACAGCTATCCGCAAAATAGAACAAATTCAAATAACAGCATGTCTCATCATAACAGGAGCCATGAAAACAATACCGACTAGAGCCATAAAAGTCATTATTAGTCTCACTGCCTTGATATTTACATCAAGGTGGTTGCTCTGACGACAATGACATGCCTCCGCACGGTTGGAATAGAACCTGATGTAGGATCTGGTGAGGCGAGACGTGGCTTTTGGCAGGAGGCGCTCGATACGCTCCCACTGCTTCAAGCGAAGATATATCTTCCATAAGCCGTATGAAGTTATAACAAAACAAATAGAAGATCCGGAAGTAGCAGGTACGATTCATATCTACACCGACGGTTCTACAACAAAACAATGCTCAAGATGTGGAATATACTCCAATTCTTTAAACCTCAACATAAAATGGGCTGTGAGCAATAGTGCCAATGTAGTTTACGGAGATCACGGAGGTTCTCATAACAGCAAAAGAAATAATTAGGAACAATATCACTGGTAGGAACATGTTCATCTATACAGAGAGCAGATAAACACTACTTACCCTGAACAGGCTACGAATTTACTCAGCGTTAGTACTAGAATGCCACGAAGCTTTGGCAAGAGTATCCATCCAACAATTTGGTCACCTTAAGATGGATGTATCAAAGGTTACGCCACCTCGAAAGGTAGTCTTATTGCTGATTCATTATCCAAGAAGGTGGCCAACCAAATACTTTTTGGACCTGGCCCTTCTATTAAACTGACAACATCGTTAATCTGTTAATTATCGACTAATTTTTGTTTCAGAATAACGGAAATTTAAAAATTTTTTGCACGGTTGAATAGAGAATAAAACCCCCTTTCAAATGAGCTATCACTCACCATCCCATGCCATTTAAATTTTTCGAAAGGGTTGTTCCCCTCGAGTAAGGGATGAAATTAAGGGTAAACTAATCAAACAAAAATGTACATTGTAGAAAACAAAAATCGACCTGTCTCGGCGATTTTCCTAACAAGACTCCAGTAACGAGTTAGTTAGGGGGGGTAAGACTTAAGATTCTCACTGTATGTGAGCTCTTCTGTCAAAGCTTCAGTGAATCACCAATAAAGAGTGAAATTTTATGAATCTCTGGCAATATCTAAAAATAAAATTTTTTCAATAAATAAATGCATTATAATTTTTACTTTTTATTATTAGCAATAACCAATAAACTTATTTTAGTTTTTACTATCATAATATAATGTCTTTTGTTTCCAGGGTGGTATGATCCTTCACGCTCAACTGGAAATATGGAAAGCCGCGTATTCTGAAGAGGATTTAGGAATTCAATGGCGCCCAGAAACAACTTCGAGCAATGCTTCCAGTGGAGATATCACAGATGGTAAAAACTTTTTTTTTATAATAATATTGCTGGAATAAATCAAAAAGATAACTCATGAATAATTGCTCTACAAAATAATTAATGGAGACATTATTTGTGAAAAATTGTTATGCCAAGTAAATTTTGTTGTTCCGTTAAGGCATACTCGACAGTCACAACTATTCTTTGAGAAAACCCATCGTACAAACTATGGACAAAGAGCTTTCATGAATAGGCTTTTGTGCAACTATAATAAGCACTATTCTCACTGTGATATTTTTAATTGTACGTTATTATCTGTTAAGAGGATGCTCGAATTTTAAAATTTTAGGTTGTTTTCTTGTCTTGTATGGTGTTAGACTTTGTTTTTTAGACGTTAAATGTATTTTAAAATTTCTGAAGAGTTTTGATATTTATATATTCGGTTTTTTTTTATGTATATATAATTATACTTTAATTGTTGTTTTAGCTTTAAGACTGTGCCATTTGGAATTCATATTTCTGTAGTGTACTTAAGACAAATAAATAAATAAATAAATTTCAGATTGTAGTCTATATATAATTTTATTAACAATCATAATTGACATTTGATAATTAATGAATAATTTTAAATTTTGTTCAATATATAATTTTATTCGGATAAAAACAGAGAATTTTGATTTTACCATTTTATTTTATACGAAATACTACAACTTTTATCAAATAATAATAATATTATTAACTCGCAGAAACGTTAGTTTCTTTGTTCTGCGTGACATTTATAAAGCTTTTAATTCAATTTTTTTATAATCTGATATAAAATATGCAGAACGTTTAAGTTGTTAACCTTCATGGGTTGTTATAACTCTAGTTATTATACAACTTTTCAACATAGGTATTGTTAATTACCTTCTTGCAGATAAAATCGATAAGGTTGTTTCTTAAATGAATAGATTATGTGAGTAATATAGGTAAAAAAATTATATGTACTTATAGAGCCAGAGGGTTTGGGTTTGGTTCGCTTAGCATGGGAAAATATTTTATAAATAGATTTGAAATTATGGTATTAATTCGCTATTAAAAACTATAACATTTTTTTTTGACAACCGTTATATTTTCCACTACTTTTTACCTCTTACGTAATTTAAATTAATAATAATTAAATCAAGAAAAAACTATATGAATATATGAATACTGGAAAGAAAAAGGGTTATAAAAAATAATCGCTTATGTGTAAATAACAAAAAAATACACATTAGAAGTGTTAAATACCAATCCCGACATTTTAGCAAGTTTATCCATTATCTCTGGACCTCCTACTTCCGAAGGTTTCTATTTTTATTTTTAAGTCATGATTATTATTTCCTTTATAAATGATTACAGTGTCATCAGTAAAACTTATTATTTTTTGGCCCTCGTTTTCTAGTAAAAATAAATCATTTATGTAAATTGTTAATAGAAAAGGGTCCAACACCGTTCCTTGTGGTACTCCACACGTTATGTCTTTTGTTTTATTAAACATATTATTTACTTTTACTTGTTGTTGTCTGTTCTGCAAATAGCTCTTGAAAAAATCGTGTGCTTTACCCCTTATCCCTTTGTTTTCAATAACATCTAACAATATGGTATGATCAACGGTGTCGAACGCCTTTGCTAGGTCAATAAAAACACCAATTACTGTGTCTCCTTTGTCAGTTCAAGTATTGCATTTTGGGTTGATTTTCCCTCTCGAAATCCAAATTGAGATTTTGAAAGTAATTGGTATTTTTCAATAAAACTATTAACTCTTTTTTTTGACTACCTTTTCTAATACTTTGGCTAAACTAGATATAAGAGAAATAGGTTTGTAATTTTCTATGTCATATTTATTTCCATTTTTGTAGATTGGTGTAATAATTCTGTTTTTGAATGGTTCAGGAAACACTCGTATTTCAAGTGATTTATTTATTATTACGGTTAATGGGTATTTTATATAATTTACAATGACCTTAAGTACTTTATCTATAATTTTTGTTATATGCCAAATTTTCCTGAAATGGTCCGTATTCGAGAAATTGGACATAATGTGCAAAATTCGAATTTTTTAGAAAATTGTTAAACTAAAAGTTGTTTTCGATATCGATCTCTATAATTTTTGTTTTTGACATGATTTTTCTAAAATGGACCGTAATAGAAAAATTGGAGGAATAATGCTAACTTTTAATTTTTCAATATTTTCGTTTTCAATGAATATCTATAGAAAAATGTTTCGAGTTATATGTATGTATAAAATGTATATATTTAGTTTATTCTCTAAACATTTATAGAGGTGCTGCAATAGCCTATAATAACTAGATAGGAAAGTCAGTTGGACACATCAGATTTTTTTATTAGCTCGTTCTAAATAATTTAACTTCTCAAGATATTCGACATGATTTTCTAATTTCTCTATTTTGCAGTCTACTGACTCACTTATTTTTTTTATTTCTTCTTTTATATCTTTTTTTAAAGAACCAATTTTTTAATCAAACATTAATTCAATTTTTTTCAATAATTCATTATTTGTCATATTGCTCATTTTTACTTTCCTATCTGTATACAGATATAAGGAAAGTATAGGAATCATGATTTTTTTCGACCTCGAGTTTTCGACGGATTTTTACGTTTTGAGGTCCCCTGAATCCGTTTTGACTATTTTCGCGATGATGTCTGTGTGTGTGTGTGTGTGTGTGTCTATGTGTGTGTCTGTGTGTCGCATAACTCATGAACCGATACACAGAAAAACACCAAATTTTAAATCTAAGTTTTATTCTAGCGTCTAATGAACTGATTAGATTTTGGGCAGAGTCGGAACATCTGGGGGGGTACTTTATAGGTGGTCATTTTTATATTTTATGAAATATATCTGTTATTTACGTTTGGAGAAGAAAATTCTTCAAATAAAAGTTACTTCTAATATAATTATCTATAATTTTTGTTTTATACAAAATTTTCCTAAAATGGTCCGTATTCGAGAAATTTGACAAAATGTAAAAAAAATATTTTTTTATAAAAATTGTTCAAATAAAAGTTGTTTGTAATATAATTCTCTATAATTTTTATTCTATACATAATTTCTCTAAAATGGACCGTATTCGAGATATTTGAGAAAATGTGTAAATTTTGAAATTTGAAGAAAACTCAAAAACGGATAAGGAAAAAACATTAAATTTTAAACTTAAGTTTTATTTCGGCCTGACGTGAAATGATTAGATTTTGGACAAAGTCGGAACATCTGGGGGGGTACTTTATAGGGGGCCGTTTTTATATTTTATGGAATATATCTGTTATTTATGTTTGGAGAAAAAAATTTTTCAAACAAAAGTTATTTCTAATATTATTATCTATAATTTTTGTTTTATGTCAAATTTTCTTGAAATGGTCCGTATTCGAGAAATTTGACAAAATGTGCAAAATTCTGATTTTTATGAAAATTAATGAAATAAAAGTTGTTTGTAATATAATTCTCTATAACTTTTATTCTATACATAATTTCTCTAAAATGGACCGTATTCGAGATATTTGAGAAAATGTGTAAATTTTGAAATTTGAAGGAAACTCAAAAACGGATAAAGAAAAAAACATGAAATTTTAAACTTAAGTTTTATTTCGGCCTGACGTGAAATGATTAGATTTTGGACAAAGTCGGAACATCTGGGGGGTTACTTTATAGGGGGCCGTTTTTATACTTTATGGAATATCTGTTATTTATGTTTGGAGAAAAAAATTGTTCAAATAAAAGTTATTTCTAATATTATTATCTATAATTTTTGCCTTATGTCAAATTTTCTTGAAATGGTCCGTATTCGAGAAATTTGACAAAATGTGCAAAATTCTGATTTTTATGAAAATTGTTGAAATAAAAGTTGTTTGCGATATCGATCTTTATAATTTTTGTTTATACATGATTTTTCTAAAATGGACCGTAATGGAAAAATTGTAGGAAACGTGCTAAATTTAAATTTTTCAGTATTTTCATTTTCAATGAATATCTATAGAAAAATGTTTCGAGGTAGATGTATGTGGAAAATGTATATATTTATTTTATCCTCTAAACATTTATGGAGGTGCTGCAATAGGTTGTACAAAATAACCGGAAAAAGCCTGTAATAACTGGATAGGAAAGTCATGTGTTGGACACATCAGAATTTTGCTTTTGGTGTCCTGACCATTTTTATAATACTTATAGTACTAATTTTTATTGATTTATTAAAGATCTTATGAAAAAATTTTTCGTAAATGTATAAATAAATGCAGTTTTCAGTAATTATTAGGAATTTTTTCTACTCACAGTAATGTTCTTTTTTTTCTGCGTCGTTTGGTAATATTTCAAATTTTTACGTGCACTTTGTGTCTGCTTTATTTACGGTTTTAAGGAACGTTCTTTTCACACAACTGACACTGCCGACATTTTGACTGAAATTATTTATTTATTTAAACAACTTACTTATTTTTAATGTAATCGGACTCTACTTGGATCCATTATTTAAAATGTGTTTTAAGTTTATCGATATTTTAAATAAAACATTTTTTGATCTATTTTAAAATATATAATTTTGGTTTCAGAAGAAGAGGAAGAAACTCCTTGCCCCACGGATACCACTAAGCCTACCACTTCTACTAGATCCGGATCTCATATTCATCTATGGCAATTTCTTAAAGAACTCTTATCGTCTCCCCAAACACACGGCTCGTGTATTAGGTGGATAGATCGTACCAGAGGCATTTTCAAAATAGAAGATTCCGTGAAAGTAGCGAGATTATGGGGTAAACGGAAAAACAGACCTGCTATGAATTACGACAAGCTCAGCAGGTCGATACGACAGTACTACAAAAAGGGCATAATGAAGAAAACGGAGAGATCTCAGAGACTGGTTTACCAGTTTTGCCATCCGTATTGTTTGTAAATTCGAAATTTTGGTTGTATGTACATAGCTTCTAGAGTACCAAAGTAATTTCTGTGTAAAATAGTCGGTTGGTGAATTTGGTGGGGGTTTTCGGGTATAATCGAAAAATGTAACGCATTTTGTTATCAAAGTGTTGAAATAAGTTATATAGGGTATTACTATATATACTTATTGTATGCTAGTTAAGCGTACCTAATTGTAATTAAAGGAAGGTAATTTCCTAATAAATCTTAATTATAAGTTAAAATATTTGCCGATATTGAGAAAAAAGTCTAAACAAAAAAAATGACCTTAAATGAAGCTTGTTATTCATGGAAATATCTGATGCTCGAGTCAATTTAAATTGACTTTAGAAGCTCGATATTAAATTGAATATTGGTCTGCGGTCGTTTTTTTCTATAGTATTTCTCGAAATTCGGTGATTTTGGTCCCATATATCTATGATATATTATATTAGTAAGTTCTGTGAACGACTATGTATATTTTAAGATTTTTATGGCAATAATAAATTGTAATGACAGTAATAAGAGTAAGAATATTAAATATGTTCATAATAATCTCACTTTAGTATATAAGTACGTACTGTATCTTTTTCTGCATAATATTAGGATAATAAATAAGAAAATATTAATAAACGGTTCCGCGTTTTTATCGTTATTATTACTTTTAATTACGACTTTGTGTATTTTTTATATTTATGTATTAATATTTGAAAAATATTTTTACGGATTTAATTAGAATAAACTGTTTATATAATTTTTATTCATTTGTTTAATTCCGACTTTTTCAGATAAGCAAGGAAATAATTATTTATCCAAAGTAGCCTTTTGCGATTGACGTTAAATGACGACTTTACCACTTTAGAGCGACATAACATTTTAAAAACGCTAGGTACAATATATTTACGATACAGAGTAGTGATCATTAAGATTTAAAACAAAAAAGTAATAATAAATTTTAAAAAAGAAAAGTAAATTGTACCAATTAATTTTTTTTACCACTACTAAGTGGTAGTATTTCATGTAATATAGAATGCAACATAATATACTTTACTTTAAAATAACTATGGTACCCTAAAAATACATTTTGTCATTAAAATAAAGCAATACTAAGTACTGGAATGCCACTATATAGCCTTCTTAAATGTACAGTGTGAATAGCAATATAATCTTAATTTAATTCATTGACTGATTGATACATTCAAAGTTATTAAACACAGGCACAATACAATAATTCGAAATTCGACGTTCGATATTATTTTAAACTTTAAAATAAATTGTTCAAACCTACCTTATTTTGAATTATCATACCCCCTAACAAAGTGTGATGCAACGGTAATGGTTTTTGTTTACTTGCCTATGAAACGTAATCGAACTGAACTTGAGATACTTTCTCGAGCACATAACACACTTCATTGGCATTTTAAATCAATTGAATGAACCAAAACTAATTAAACCACAGAAAATGTTCTATTAAAGTACAAAATAAACACAAAATGAACGATGTCAACACAAAATAACCATAAAATGACAACTGTATTCCTGTCAATTTTTTGCTAACCAATCAAATGCGTTACCAAAATAGCGAATATCCAAGCAACTCGTGTAACCACTGCTACATAGTGGTGGAAGATGCTGGTTACAAATATTGCATGATAGGGCTGTATCTTTTATTTATTTATTTATTTATTTCTCTGAGGACAAAAATATAAACTTTGACATATCCTACGGTGTTGTCAAATGTTCGCTCGCTCGCATGTGTTCATTGTTTTTAATTTCGTAGTCCTTTTCCAGAGGGAGTCATGAATAGCTAATAAGCTTTGAATATGTGCATACGTTTTTAACTATTCGAATATACTCAATGCGAAGAGTAAAATACACTTGTCGAAGGTTGGTCCCCTGATCTACTGCATTCAGTTATCAGGATAGCTATTCACTAAGTCATGGGAGTGCTCCCATATATTTTGCTCTCTTACTCTTAGGTGGGTATATCGTGCTTACTCACTTTTAGCCCAGGTACATGCGTAGTAAGGTCAGATTTTATACTATGGGAGGGAGAATTGCGGGCTTGCCAGATTAGGTCCGTATTTATCACAAAGCAAATTTGAACTACTAAGGGCCGATTCCACCGTTGAGTTAAACGGAGATTAAAATGACATTGTTAATGTAAAAATGTCATTTTAAACTTCGTTTAACACAACGGTGGATCGGTCCTTAAATAGTAGATCAAAGTTATTCTGTCAACTTGGCAACGTTGGCATGGGAGTATGGGAGCATGGGAGTGCTCCCATGAGTTAGAGAATAG
Source organism: Psylliodes chrysocephalus (assembly GCA_927349885.1). Taxonomy (NCBI): domain Eukaryota; kingdom Metazoa; phylum Arthropoda; class Insecta; order Coleoptera; family Chrysomelidae; genus Psylliodes; species Psylliodes chrysocephalus. The sequence continues at coordinate 3,916,250 of OV651823.1, read as the reverse complement.
GTATCCAGCGGGAAGTAAACTCAAGGTAATTCACATTGAAAAGTTAGTGCCATACCGTGGTCCAGATCCTCCCCGTTGACTCCAACCAGGTCCCAGTAATCAAGTTATTCGGGACAAATAATTAGAGGAGAGGGAGCACTGTTACTTGACGTTTTTCCTTTATTTTAGCTTTTTAGTACTTCTATTTTCATGGCTTATATTTTTATAATATAAATGTTATTTTATAGGCATGAATTTTACTCCAATTTAGGAAGTATATTTTTATGTATTAAATGACGTTTTAGTAGCATATATGCACATGTAAACCACAAATTCGAGTTATTTTAAACCTACCTAGAATATTTTTAAATTCTACCTAGAGTATCCTTAAATCGTATCTAGAATATCCCTAAACCTATCTGGAATAACCTTTTTTTGAATCATCTTGGTTATTGTCAAGATATTCAAAGAATAATTTAAGAATATCCTAGATACATATCTGGATTTGTCAATAGGCCGTATAGGCCGCGGCCTAGGGGTGGCAGCGTCCTAGGGACAGCAGATTTCAGAGGACGCTCATTCCATTTCAGAGGATAAAAGTCAAACAAGTTCACTGGTTTTCTCATGGTTTTTTATACTAATACGTCAAATCCCTATAGAAACTCATTCCTATCGAAAAATATCAATCCTAGGTACCTACTGTTATTGAACCTATTTTATTTATATTACAACAATTTGGTTCAAGAATTTGTGCACTTTCACAGTCACATTTCCTCTAATAAAACTGCAGAGTGTGCAGTAAAGCCTGGATCAAACTCACTACTGTCACTCAACGTTTTTAAGGAATCAATCTCTGTCTAATATTTACCCTAACTTTGATATAGCGCTCTGCATCGCATTTTCCACTCCGGCTACAAATTATTTTTGGGAAAGTAGTTTTTCCTATTTAAAACGCGTGAAAAATTATCAAAAGTCTTCATTGTCTCAAGAAAAAATGAATTCTTTAGCTCTTCTCTACGTAGAAGCAGAGATAATGAACACCATAAACTATGATGATGATATTATGGATGATTTTGCTATTAAAAAGTCCCGTAAAAAATTGTAATTCTTGTTTTTTTTACTCTCTTTCTTAATGACTAATTCATTCGTTTATTTAACTTTAGTGTCTTCCTTATTACAAATGGAAAATCATTATTTTAGAAAGGTACATTGGGCGGTGGAAATAATGTGGCCTACACTCATAACAAATATAAATCCGTCACTGCCTAGATAACTTAAATGAATTTTTATAACTAGTGTTGCGTTTATAATGGACTGTGAATTTGGGCTGACTAATAATTTATTTCTTTTAATTAAACAATGACAATCTTTCACCTACCTTTTCTAGTGGCTCTGGATCGGAATACTTTCTTCTATATTTTCCTGTGGGCCCACACTTAACATTTGAAGCGGCTTGATACGAAAATGCGATCTTGATACGCGAATGCGGTTCACACACGAAAAAGTGACATATTTGGTGTCGGTTTTAATATTGTACTGATAAAAGAGATAACACCTGCACTTGCCAATTTCTTAAGAAAGGTTAACGAAGTGGGGGACTGGGCGGCGACCCGAACGGGTACGGACGACTTTAGGTCCAGTGGAATTTTAAAGAAATTTATTTTTTATAAGAAAGAGCGTATTTTAAATAGTACATTAAAAAAAAATTGCGGTAAATGCATTATTTAAGCCAAAAAAATTATTTAATTTCTATAAAAATCAGCATTTTGACGACTGTAAACATCGAAACTCAATGGTTCCTGTCAAATTTGGAAAATATAATTGCAACGTTGCCGGATTGTGATAAAATTAGTAGTTAATGGAAAATTGTAATTGCGCATGCCGGTCCATAAATATGAAACAAGAAAACGAAGCAACGACTTATCGTAGAGTGGCGGCGAAGCAGGGTAACCACCAAAAAACATCAACCCATACCTGGCTACGCCGACCGGCATATACTCCAACGGCCTGGACGTAGCTCAAATTGAATAATTCAAATGAAAAGTCTCAAATAAACACATTTATATGCTGGTTTTATCATCTGGCCTGGAGCTATTGAAAAAACAGCCACTGTCATGTCATTCCTGTTATGTACGTTCTTTTACTATGTTTGACAACTCCACATTTATAGAAATAATAATATCAGTTGTCATATTATTAATAAACAAAAAATAATAATAGAACGGTATTACCTTGAAAATTCCACACCTGTAATTTTGAACCAATCAAAATACGTGTTTTTGACAGATCACCATGGCAACGGAGGTATTTTAGTGGAAATTTTTTTCTCGTGGGGTACCCAACAGCGAATTATACTGGAAATTTTTTGACGTTTACAATAACAAACCATTTTTGACAGACTGGTTTTTATTTGTTCACATAATAGGTTTAGTTTTGATACACTTTAGTTACAATGCTAAGGTGTTTTCTATATTCTTCGGCCACTTCTTTTCTTCTTAATGGCGAAAATGCAGGACTTTGGATGCCTTGAATTATGTGTCTATGTCTAATAAAATATATATAATATTTAGACACTAATTTATTCACCTTTTTCCCATTCAGCACTTTGAATTTTGCGTAGTTTAGGTGCAAATATTCGTGGACAATTCGGAACAAATTTTCGTTTTTCAAGTTGGAGCCACAATCCTCTATTAATCCGAGTAAGTAAGTCATGGTGCAATGATTGATCATTACATCAGACAATTTCACGCATATTTTGCATAGCGTATGATTTTCAAATCGATTCATTTTTAAACAAATAGGTAATTTTGTTGGTTTTACTTGCTATGCAATATTCTTTATCGCAACAAAACGCGAGTTATTTAATGTTTTGAACTGTCAAAATACAATGATCACAGCCTCCTACGATTGATGCTTGCTGACGCTGGTTATGAATTTCATACCATTTTAAAGCGCTCATAACGCATGTTAATAAAAACGCAGAAAAACAATTTTCTACCACTTGTAGTTATTCAAAACTTACGTAAAATTAAAGAATATACTATTTTCTATTTTCAAATGGTATTCCCATGCAACTACAATGAGTAGAAATAAGCAATTTGAAGGCCTAAATAATTGCAGCGAAACATTTTTTTACGTCGGGCCGCTTGACAACTTCAAAACTGAAATTATATTCGAGGTTAGGGTCTCACTTAGTTACCATGACAACTCAACAATCAAGGCGACAACACCTTTTATGTTTCACTGGTGACTTGGAGAAAATAATTTGCATTGTTGAGAAACGAAAAATAAATTTTAAAAATATTTAATTTTCAACCATAATTCGGCGTGGAATTTTCTTACCGAATACCACGCGAGGTCAAATTAATATCAGGAAATTTTTTGACCTCTAGTGGTATTACTAGTGAGTATATTTATTTATAACAAATAAAAACCAATTGGCAACATCGCTAAAATCACGCACAGGTGCTCTTAGTATGGCTGTCAAATCGAAAAAATTAAAAACAATATGGCTACGTGAGAATGTCGTGAATAAATGCATATTCTTAATTTTTTAGCTTACAAATGTGTTTTAATAATAGTTGTTGCTTTAATTAGGTTAGTGCACACTTATAGAAGATTAAAAAGTGTAAAAATATTATGGTTTTACTTAATATTGATGAAAAGTGACAAAATTACTGTCCCTAATATCGACGGTAGCCCTCATAAAAAATATAAATCTGGCACTACCTAGATAACTTAAATGAGTTTTTATAAATAGTGTTGCGTTTATAATGGACTGTGAATTTGGGCTGACTAATAATTTATTTCTTTTAATTAAACAATGATAATCTTTCACCTACCTTTTCTAGTGGCTCTGGATCGGAATACTTTCTTCTATATTTTTCCTGTGGGCCCACACTTAACATTTGAAGCGGCTTGATACGAAAATGCGATCTTGATACGCGAATGCGATTCACACACGAAAAAGTGACATATTTGGTGTCGGTTTTAATATTGTACTGGTACTGATGTTTTTTAAAAGAGATATACACCGGTGTAAACATCGAAACTGGATGGTTTCTGTCAAATTTGGAAAATATAATTGCAACGTTGCCGGATTGTGATAAAATTAGTAGTTAATGAAAAATTGTGATTGCGCATGCCGGTCCATAAATATGAAACAAGAAAACGAAGCAACGACTTATCGTAGGGTGGCGGCTTCGATTATTTTTGTAAACATTCTTATAAAAGTACTTTTTAAATACAAAATTTCGTTGGAAACAATGCCCATTTACTTCTTATTTAAATTAAATGTTCAAATTTTTAACCTTTTGTAAATTTATTGTGACTAGTTTACAATAAATATTATATTTAGACATAAATATGTTATTTCCCAATAAACATTTTGTGTAGGGGAAGTAAAGGCCTAATAACTGTCACCCTCCAATTACATTGATGGCCATTTGACTTTTTTAATTAAAAGGCCGGCATATATAGGTCACTACGGCCGACAGTCGGGCCGAAGTCACTTTTGCCATCATAACCAATTAATGGGCCTTCATTTCCCCTTTAATGTCTAGAAATAAATATTTTGGCAATTAATGGCCTATTGATGGGAAGTTAACGGGAAATTGCTGGCCTTTTACCATATTAATAAAAGCCATGTGTCAGGAACATGATCCCAGAATATTTGATAGTGTCCTTTGACCAGTAGTACACCGTTTGAACTATAATATCTATACAAAAACAGAAGGCATTTCAATATAGAATATTGTAGAAATATTATTTAATTCAGCTATATAATATGATAATACTGGAAAAATGTCTTCTTCAAAAAAATTATTAATAAAATATTCTAAATTAACATGTAAAAGTAAAAAATTACAATGCATACTGAATACCAGCAATTCGCTCCGTGCAAAGTCATGGAAAGGGAAGCAAAAGCGATACTAGCGCTAGCTGCGGATAATTCATGCATTTTAGGGGGATATTTTGTAATTTTGGCATATCAAATACACGTATACATTTTACTTTTTTTCAAAAAAGTAGGTAAAAACAACACAATAAGCAACCGGAGTTGCTGTGTTGAAAATTGTACAAATACTAGCAAAAAAAAACAGTGAAACTTATATAACAAATTTCACTAACAAAGTGGAAATTAAATCAAAGAAATAAATGGATAGGTGTACAATAAGAAGAAAAATTACCTTTATTTTTGTGATAATAACAGTAATGCTGGAAATAGTAGACATCAGAAACTAGAAAGTTTTTAAATAAACAATAAATTATCATTTTACGATGTTCTTTAATATCCCTTTATTCTTAAATGTTCATTCAGCAAGGACTAGATTTCAAGATTTCTGCCGTTGATTATAATATTTGGCTGGTATGCAATTTTGTGACTTACTGATCGGAAACCAGTTTTAATCATTCATTCTATGTTTTCTTTAGAACAAAAATGAAAATATAAGTAGCGATCCTTTTTATACACGCTATTATAAATGGTTTCTTCAATGACAACTTATTAGACTTAGGCAAGTTCTCATACATTTTCCAGTAAATACTGTTGCCTGCCTATATTTTATTATTGATTTTTAATGATTATACATCATTTTCTTCAATTTAAGCGTGAAAAATATATAATAATAATAAATTAATGTTTTAATTGTTTTATAAATCCATATACTTTTATTAAAACTAACATATATACTTTTTATTTACGAATTCTATTAAAAATTGTATTTGTCAGTATAGGCAGAAATACTCCTTTAATACCATAACATATTGGCGCTGCTGTCGCGCACGGAGCGAATACGAGACTGGCCCGCATGTCCACTCGTTGAGTATGTAACAAGCGATCATCGGTGTATCCATCTATGAACGCGGGACGGGGTCCTCCTGGACTGTTTGCGGCAGTTAAAAACCTTTTGACTTTTACCATGCTTTTATCCAATACAGTTATTTACTCTTCATAAGGCTATCATCAAGCAACATAATGCTAGGCCACTATCGAAAGGCCAAAAGTAGGCTTTTATCTTTTAATCGTCACATTCATTTTCCCTTCAATTACAGCAAAAGACCAGCAATATCCCGGCAATTTATTGTTTGTTGGGTTTACTTACATTAGAAGTTTTAAAAAGACATTAAATTGATTTCTCCTTGTTTTCTTTTACATTTAATTTGTATCCTGTTTTACAATCTGGAACGACGTAAATCTTGCATTGATGTTTTTTGTCACTCATGTTACTTGTACTCGGGTACTTTTTTTTCATATTATTTTGATTCTTTTCACAATTTTTTTAAAAAATCACTTCATTTAACATAGAAAATAGACACCGCTATTATTAGACATGCCAACTACAGTCAATTTCGCGAACTTTATAAAAAGAAGGACGGAAATTTTAAATTTGACCATAGTAGGTTATTTTAAATAAAATGTTTTTTGATAATTTAAATTTTTAAAAACAGTTATTTGATAATTTAAATTTTTAAAAACATTTTTGTCTATATAAAAATGAATTTTAACCTAATTTGTAGATATTTACTCATCAAATTTTAAACTGGTTTAAATATTAAATAAACTGTTAGTGTTTCTGTTTTGAAATCTACATAAAACATTGACTTTCAATATTATCTCCTTTTTGGTGATTTTTTGAAATACAGATAATATTTCTTAAATTAACGCGGTTGTAGAAAAATCTGGTGTGCAATTCGTTGCCGCTGTAGACAGAACTTACTGTCTCAAGAGATTGTTACGAATAGTTATTGTTTTAAGAGTATCTCATTTTGCCTCCAGATCGCCAATTATCGTGTTCAGAAGGTTATAATAATAGTATATTACGTGTAACGTACTATACTTTTTCTACGCCCACTTATTTTCTTCTATTAAATAAAGGGCATATGCTTGTGTCGCCAATCCATAAATTTTCGATAGGTTATTTCGTACCTTTCTTTGGATTTTACATTTAGTTAAATGTCATTTACAAGGAATGTTGACGGTGCGATTTTTAACGTTTACTGACATGGGCGTAGAAAAAATCAAATTCTATATGATAAAAATATAATTAGGTAACATAATATTTACATATAAAACAGATTTACACATCTAAATTTTTTCATCGTATATTATTACCCCTATTGAGTATTTTACATCCACTGGTATATAAAAAAGCTTTAACTTTATAATATTCTAAATTTATTATCAAAATACTTCATTTAAAATATTAAAATACAGTCTATTTTTGATTAGAAATAAATCTAAACCTCTAACAAAAATTGCAATCGTTTTACTCCAAAATAAAATGTAGTTCTTTTTTTCCAGGATATATCTATGACTTTTATTAATACATAAAATTATCAGTTACTAAATATACATTTTTGTTAGAGACTTAACGAAAATAAAATCTTATAGCTATGCTGCAAGACTTTATTCTTTATTATTACAAATAACTTAAAAAAGACAGGTATTTTAGAATATTTTTTCTTACTTTTTCTATATACATAAAGTGGCACCTGAATTAAAAAGTATAGGTATCTCAAAGGAACAAACATACCATCCCAACTAACATTTAAGATTATACCTTGTATATCATAACCAAAGTAAAGTTGTTATAAAAATACAATCAAACAAAAATAGTGATAAATGCAAAGTAGCTATTTCTATTACCAATAAAACGGCAGAAAGCAGCAAATAGCGAATTAATAGCTTTAACATATATGCCACTGTTATCAAAATATCTGTTAATCTGGCAACAGTACAAATCGCTGCCTCAGTAATAAAGTGACCTAACTCGAAAATCTCGAATTATTTATTTTGGTCATAAAACGACTCTAACAACCCCAACCTACCGGTCTGTCTAAATCCGGCTTCGACTTTGCACTATATGTACGCAAAATGATATTTGCGTCTCTCTTACACTGACCTCCTTTCGCGCTTACTCTCGTCAGAAAAAGACTCAATTAGTATAGTCACAGCTTAAAGAATATTACAGCTAGGACACTCGCCTATTATTTCCA